>CM067336.1:6062500-6662500 GCA_034376525.1 Nicotiana benthamiana
GATAACTCAGAAGCTATGAGACCTACGCGCTAGCCAACTGCGCCACCACCCCTGTTGTGTTCGAGCATATTTTATATATTATAAATTAGTATTAGTTTTTCTGGAGAAGTCAAAAAGACAGAATACTGTGACCAAAAACTCCATTGTTCTAGCTCTTCTTACATACCACAGTCTAGTTAGGGTTTCAGATCTTTCTCTCTTTCATCACCAAAACCCAATTTCAGGTACATCTTTTTTACCATTTCTTTTTGACCTGTTTTTTTCAAAGTATTATCCTCTTGTTTACCTCAGTTTTATGCTCATTTTATTTGTTTTCCTTCCTTTAATTCAATCTTCCCCTATTTCACCTCATAAAAGAAAAAACGGGGGAAAAATTGAGAACAGAAGATAAAAAATGCAATCTATATCTCTCTCTTTTTAACTGTAAAAAAATGCAAACTTTCACTTACCCAACTAATGAACTGAGTTTTTTTTAGTTATTTGGGTTTTATATGCTATGCATGTGAAAATCAGTCTCCTTTTTTTCAGCTTATGTCCATTTTATTTGTTGCCTTACTTTAATTTCAATTAAATAAGTGAGGAAAAAAGATAAAAATGCAATCTTTTTTCTTTTTTCACTGTAAAGTTGCAGACTTTAATGAATACTGAGATGAGTTTGTTTAGTTATTTGGGTTGTATATGCTATGCATGTGGGAAAAAATTATCTTTTTTTTCACAAACCATGAAATTCAGAAGTATTAGATCTTGATTAAAAATGCTGTAGGATTCTAATCAAGGGTCTTAATTGAAATTTGAGGGGAAAAAAAAGAAACAAGAAAACAATGGGATGTGGTTGTATGTTTTGAGTACTTGTACTTTATGTTTAATAGCTTGTACCTTGTATTTCCCATTTTGTGGGATATGCTTTGCTCTTTCAGGTTATTGTTACATGCTTTTAACACGCTTTTCAAATTTCATTATTTGCTCACCAATTTAATTTAATTTTGTTTATTCACTTACTTTATTTGCCAAATCTAGCAGTTGACTTAACATTATGTGTAAGTTGAACTTAATGTTATTTATTGTGATAGTAAACTGAAAGAAATAGTTACATGTGCATATAATGCTTCTGATTTGGTAATCAGTATCAACGTGCGATATTTTCAAAAATTAGTGGGCTGAACGTATGAAAGAATGTATAATTCTCACTGTTGTCTGCTCCTTACACTTTGCTGTCTAGTGTCAAGTTGGAAAAAGTTATGCTAATTTATCCTAGTATAAGATAGTACAATTTACTGGATAACAAATTGTCGTAATTACTGAAATTAGGATAAAGAATGAGTAACTAGTTCGAAGGGAAGCCTTGGAGCAACTGTAAAGTTGTCTTCCAGTGACCTAGGCTGCCTACATCATATCCTCTCGGGATGCAGCCCTTCACCGGACCCTCCGGGAATACGAGATGCTTCGTGCACCAGGCTGCCCTTTTTGCTGAGGGCCTATCGGAAACAGTCTCTCTACCTTCATAAGATAGGGATAAGGTCAACGTACACTGGTTTAGTTGTTGTTGTTGTTGTTGTAACGAGCAACTAGTTATTGTAAAGGAAAAATGTCATTTACAGCAAAGTCATATAATTCCTTTACACTCAACCCCAGCATTTGGATAACTGGACAGGAAGTAGTAAGAAGTTTTGGAGAAGTTAGCATCAAGTTGTCAAGCAGCAATTAATCAAGCTCTGTGTTTTCATACTTTTTCTAAGTGTAGAAAATTCTAGGTCCTTAATGTGCTGCACGAGTTTCTTTTCTCTTTGAGTTTCTCTTGTTAGGTAGTCCGCTTCATGCCTTTCCTTCGTCAAAGATTGGCTGTTTTATTTATGCAGATGCTCTGTGGTGCTTTCAACTAGAAAATTTGCAGCTGAAAGATAAGTAGTTGAAGAAAATTGAGTTCATTAGCGAGTATCATGTTTGATCTGTGAGGTCATAGAATATCTTTGGTATCAGGGGCTTGGTCTTTGTTAGGTGTTGGTTGCTGAGGTGTTTTTCCTTCGTCCTCCATATTAGGTCATAGAATGTCATAAGCTGTAGTATTGTTGTGATTTGTTTTTTGTCTTGTCTTGAATATAATATCTAGGAAATAAAGAACAATGTTTATGGTAATGAAGGAAATTGTTTATACTTTTTTTTCAATTTCAATGTGAGATGAACCATGCATTTTCAGGAGTGTGCTGTTTATCCTCATATTACTGTGGGAAAGCGTTTGATTACGATTTATGAGTAACATCATGGGAATAAACTACAAGAATGTACAACTCGCGCAAGTCCTTATTAGCCTTAGAGATGAAGTGTCTTTCCGTCATCTATTATTTTATTAGGTCTTTCCTGAATATGAAGATTTAGAGAGATCAAATCATCTAGACAAATGCTTAAGCATCTCAAAAGAAACTGCAATTGATATAAAATTGGCAGTCAGGAAGCAGCAACTTCTGTGAAATGAGAAATTTTAAAAGCCTTTTTTTAAAAAACTATGATAGGCAACTGTATCTTGTTCGGTGGTGAATTTGGAGTTTTGAATCATTACATTTGGATGTTTTAATAATTGAGCTTCCATGTCTAATTCAATGTGTCAACATTTAGTTATTATCAGTATTTGTGATGGTTGAATTTTTCTGTACAGGACGTATCTGATGTATATTAGTTCTCTGTAGACGCTGCTTCAATGCTGAATTGCACACTAAGTTAACATTGGCCTCATTGCTGCATTATACAGGAGGTTATTATTTTGTAGTATTTTGCCAATTGGTTCTTTAACTGGGATGTTCTCTTTAGCCGTCATTTAAGTATGTTTTGCAAGATGAACGGCTTAATCAATATGGATGTGTGCCTGGGGAATTGATAACTTTCAGTTGATTGTAAACAAAGTATATTCTTTTGAGGGGATTAGGGATATATCCAGGTTTTTCTATCGTTTCATGCTAAATATCAATAATTAAGGTGCGGTAGGAAGCATTGGTGTGTGGCAGAAGTATAGCTGTTTACCCCGCTAAAGCTACGAGCTATAGTGACTGAAGGTGCTTTTGTTCAGCTTCTTTTGGCGCTCTCGAGATTCATCCATTCAGGGAAGTTCTGATGAGGCTCTGTTTTCCTAACATATTATATGACACTCTGATCTATGGTGTCCCGTTTATGGCATTAAGTTCTCAGAAATGATTGCCAAATACAGGCTTTTTGTGCAGACCCTGAACCCCTAAAGACTTGTACTCTCTTCAGAGTAGATTTTCAGGGTTTCCATCTTTCCTGAGTTAGATTGACGTCACCATAAGCATTTGATGTTTGATTCACTTTCCAAGCCAATGGTTAAAACATCATATTTTGGAACTGCCCCATGAGGTGGTTCCTTGGAATAAGCAACTATTTGGTAGTGTGGAGGTTACTGCAGATTTGCTATAAAGTTAAGAAGATTCTCGTCTCTTGTTAGTTTGAACCGATAATTGCACTTCAAGTATGGATGTTCCCGTGAAGAAGCCTCAGGATAATGGGCAGAAAACCTCAATCAATGATGACGTTCTGGCTCGGAGGCTAAAAAACCGAGAGCGTCAACGCAGATATAGAGAAAGGAAACGTCTTAAAGTTGATGCAATGAAGGTGTTGGGCACAAACCAATTAGCTTCAGTGCCAGTGGAGGTGCATGTGATTGCTGCTCCTCAGTATAGTGTACTGCCGGTGAATGTTACTCCTCTCGATTCTTCAATGTCAGTGAATGTTGCTCCTCTCGATTCTTCAATGCCAGTGAATGTTGCTCCTCTGGACTCTTCAGTGCCAGTAAATGTCGCTCCCCAGGAATATGTAATGCCAGTGAATGTTGCTCCTCTGGACTCTTCAGTGCCAGTAAATGTCGCACCCCGGGAATATGTAATGCCAGTGAATGTTGCTATTGGAAAATGTGTGATGCCGGTGAGCAGTGCTTCCCTGGAGTCTGTCACCCGTGTTTACTCTGGGCGGAAATGGAAATGTGATGCTCGAAATGCTCATACGGTGAGGCAGAAAGAAGTTAGTTCTAATGGTTCGGTTACACCAGATTTAGCATCAACTGGTGGAAGTCAAGTACCATCTTTACCCCATGTTGAACCGTCAACTGTGGCATTAAGTAATGTTATTTCTTTACCGGTGGCTGCACTGGAAAATAATGGAACACCCAAATCTATTCCAACTAGGAGACATTGGAAAGCGGAAGCTAGAAATAAGAAGAGCTGAAATTGTTGATGATAAGTTTGGTTACGTATATCGCAGAATATTATCAATTGTTAACAGCCTTGTTGTAATCTCATCATGTACAACATTAGAAGGACCGAGGAACTTCAGATTATATTGTGAGTGTTTCGTATTCTTTCTTTCCCCCTTGAATTTTTTTGGTAATCGTTTTAGAGAAAAGGGTAAAAAAAAAGTACTCCTATGATGGAGAAAATTTTAGTTTTACCCTCCTATATTTCTGGGTCATTCATACTCTTGGTAGCAAATCGTCTCGTATTTGCCCTTGACCGTAATGGAACTCCAGCCTAAAGTATAATGGAAGATATTCTTAAACCATATTCAAAACTAGAAGGGTAAATCTGGACCTTTGTCCCGAAGTTTTTTTATACGTGGAATCCACTCAATCTACGCTGGAGCTATGTTAATGTCAAGGACAACTACGGAAAGATTGGCTTACGATAAGAGTATGAATGCCCCCAAACTATAACGGAGGGTAAATTTAAACTATTTTCTCTAGTCTATGGGTAAATTTGGACCTTTTTGTCATCCTTTCGTTTTTTTTTGTGTGTGTATGTGGGGGGGGGGGGGTACTTCTATATTTGGGGCTCTTCATGTTTGTTGTTTATTTTCATCCACTCTCTAACGGATGCAATTCATGCTATTGCAGATATCGGATGAACGACTTGCAGCAGTCTAAGGTTTTTGTCTCTCTTCAACTAGGTGAGAAGATCCTGAGCAGTGCTTTTGGACAATTTTGTTGCTTATGTCCAGGTTTTGTCAGGTAAGAAGTTATGTTGAGAGTAACTTTACGATACTCTTCTGCTGCTAGAACTTAGGTTGCTTCGACTTACTTTCTTCCGATGAAATGAATCTTGGATATGTATCATGACACTCTGACATGTACTTTTGTACATATCTGTTGTATGTGGATCAATCATGATCGTTCAACTTGTCACTAAAGAAACTATCCTTCAAGATTTGCTGCTTTCTTTGATGGTTCATAGTGCCATCACGCGGATAATTGAAATGTCTCATCTGCTTTTGTATTCAAATTCTAGGAATGCATCTTCAATGATTTGAATAATTACAGAATGGCATAGGTATTGAGTTTGAAGTTTTATATGGTTCAGTGTTTGTTCAGGGGGAGTATTTATTGATTATACTTGCACAAAGGTGTGCAATGGCACATGATATGCTAATGTCTGTTAGGAGATACTAATTTGGATTGTCAATGAGCGAAGTTGCTCGGACTTGGATGCGGTATACAATTCGAGTACGGATCCGAGAGTTGGATTCAACAAAATCTTAATTTTAAGATTGAGGTTGGGGGGGGGGGGGTCCAAGTATGGATACGGGCGTTGGGATTCGACTAAGAATTTTGTCTGATAGCGAATATGAGACAAAATGTCTATAATGTTGAAGGTATGCCATTTCTCATATCTTAAATCTGTTTTATCTCTTATTTTGAGAAATCAAAATCTCAATTTCCCCCCATATTTGTCCATGGACTTCGGTCAAAGTATCCGAAGTTGGTTGACTAAATCCCAAATGTATCTTGCACCCGCAACTGTCCTAGTGTCATGTTGAGACAAGTTCAGCATAAAAAGTGAAAGAGTCGGTGCAACTTAGCTATAGAGAGAGATTAACCAAAAGAGTTGGTCATCCAACTACTTAAACTGAAAATAGTAGGCTGGATTTATAATATATGTATAAAGTTCTATGTATAATATGTATATAACCGCATATAATCAATGTATACTTTATGCAGCTATTTGTGTAAGGATTCCATATATAAATTCCCATGATACTTATCTTGATAAATTATAGCATCGTTAGGCTAGGTGTGGCTTTATTAATCATGAAGTGTAGTGACTTTCACACAGTGGTACTTAGGGGTGTCGCAAGAAAATAGTTAATCACTCATATTATCCACCAAAAAATGGATTGGATAATGAAAATTTTAAAAACGGGTTAAATATGGATAAGAACCATATTATCTATTAATGGATAATCAATGGGTCTAACTTTTATATTTCTAAAAGCATCAAATTGGAGGTTCCTTAAGTTAGGGAGACTAAGAATTTTCCCAAAAGTGATCATATGCCAGAACTCATGGATAATATGGTTACTCATATCATCCGCCGGTTGACCCGCTTTTTATCCATATTAAATATGGGTCGGGTCGGCTAATTTGTCCATTTTTTCATTATCCGTTTTCGATCCGAAACATATCCGATCCGGCCCGCACGTTTGTCACTCCTAGTGGTACTTTAAGCTTTGTTCTAACATTTTATATTGCTCTTTCCAATTCTTTAGGTAAGATGAAGCAATCAATCAGTGTTTTCTCAATCCTAATTTAGTTGGTAGGCTTATTATATGTACTTAATAACGATAGTGTCTGAACCAGCTTATGCGTACCTCAATTACTCTTTCGGTTATTTGTTATTTCCCATCATCATAGAGCTGTCGGATAACTTTGTCGAACCAAGGTTTAAACAGATAAGAAGGAATTCTATTATCTTTTTCTGTCTTCTTAGGCCTGCTTTATCCTAGTACAAGATGAATTAATTGCACTTCTGAAAAATGGGAGATTTCCTTAGGTTTTAAATCATTTCCTAAGAAGAAGAAAGAAAAACAGTCTTTCAAAATTAGCATGACGTTTTAGGTTTAAGTCCCAGTGGAGACAAAAATGCTACTCGTTCCGTTTCAATTTATGTGAATTTATTTCCTATGTGGTTTGTTTAAAAAAGAATGATCCCTTTCTAAATTTTGAAACAATTTCACCTAAACTTTCAATTTTACGCTTAATGAGAAGCTTTTATTGCCAAACACTATCAAGTTTCAAAAGGATTATAGCTACATAAATATTATGATTTGTTTAGAACCACATGTTTTAGAAATCGTCATTTCTTTCTTAATCTTTGTACCCAACCAAATAGGTTCACTTAGAACGGAGGGAGTGGTATGTTATTTTTATCCATTTGTTTAAGTTTTCGTGGACAGAGTTACTCGGTACTTGTTCTGGTAGGAAATAGGGGTACCTGGTAAAATTAGTTGAGGCGCGCACGTACTGGATGGTTCGATTACCCAAGATTAAGATAAAAGATATCCAAACAAATTGCTAATAAATGATATGAAGAGACTAAAATAGGGTTTTCCCATTTCACCCCTTAGGGTCTAACAGATTTGCAAAGCTAAGATGAAAGCATAACATATATAATTGTAAGATTATTACATAGTTTCATCATGGTACATTTACATGATCATTTTTACATATTATCAACCCTTAATAACATATTAATCAACGTTTAATTATCTGCCTCAAATCCTCAAAACTCCAATCTCTTCTCATCCCAGAGCTCCTCACCAATTTCGGCGAATCGGTCAAGAACTCCATTGGACCACTGTTATGAATCCTATGAGAACCTTTTTTCGCCTTATTTTCTTTCCCCAGAAGCGATTGACCCCTCGTTTTCTCAAACCTAGGCTTTGGTACCAAGTTTCCTGACCAGTTTCTCTCAATCTTCTCCGAGAAAAGGCGAAAATTTGACTTTCCTGGACTATTTTGATGAACATTATTGAATCTTTCCCTTAGTTCATTTTGTGAATCTGTCCTTTCTAGAACTTGGCATGTCAAGCAATTGAGAGTCATTGTTGTATAAAAGAAGAAGAAGAAAAGAAGAATAAAAGGTTTATAAGGTAATGAATAATGCTTAGGATATGTGTTAAATCATATGTACTAAATATTTTTTAGGAGATTGAGTTGAGGGTAAGGGTTGGTTTTTTGGATTTTTGTTTTTCCCATTTTATTGGAGATTTTAAGGTTTTGTGTTAACAATGGCCATTCTTTTTGCTTTTACCCTAAAATAAAGCTCAATCAATCTTTAGGTAGTGGATATTATTACATTATCTAACACAAAAGGAAAATTTTATTCTTACTATTAACTTTTTTTTTTGTAACCGAGAAATCTCCTAGAGTCTGTAGTGCCGATTTCAATTCGATGAATAATGGGCTCGTCTTTCTATTTTTATTTACTTAGATATCAGACTTTTGTTTGGAGCAGGGCGAAAAATCGTAGCGTGTGCCTAATTCACATATCACTTGCTACGCTCTTACCAATAGAGCAAAATCCAAAGCGCTCATCTTCTTATACATTAATTGTATTTTGTATTTATTACTCTCTCCATCTCATATTATATGTCATGATACTCTTCTACATCCGCCTTATGAAAAATTAGTTAGGATGTGATTTTGATTACTTTACCCTTATTCATATCTTAATATTTAATTTTTATTCATTGAATATTTTATGTGTCGTCTCCATTATTATTGATTGTATTTGTGTAAAACATGATAAAGTGTTTAAGAAAACAATGTTGACTTATTGGTATTTGAATAAATTTATTCATAATTGAGGTGTTTGTAGTCTTCAAGGATAATTATTACTAGAGGTACAAAAGGAAAAAAATAATTAATTTTGTCTTGAACCTCTAAAATGATATGTAATTTGTAATAATTATTTTTAGTAACCACAACATGAGACGGAGGAGTATAAATCAATTACTATGACACTTGCGAAAATTAAAAATGCTGCCCTTTTTATTTCAGACCCCCCAAAAAAAAGGAAGGTAAATTTCTGTTGTTTATTCTATTATAATAGGTTAGTTATTATTTTTAATAGGTTAATTAAAATCATTAAAGTTTCCAAAAAGGCAAAATCATAAAGTTCAACTTTCAATTATGATTGATAAAGAGACCTTTAAAAAAACCAAAGAACATAGAAATAGTCTTGCTGTAAGATGGACCTAACTTATGATATTTTATGTTTAAAAAATATTTTACAAAAGCCAATCCACCTACCCTACCCTACACCTGACTCCCCCCCCCCCCCGAAAAACCCCACCCCCTCAAACCCTAAACAAAGATAATTCAGATATTCTACTTGAGTTGAAAATATATCTGCATTAAATCTCCTTTGATATAATTGTCTTAATCTAATAAAACTTATTTTATTGAGTCGAGTAATTTTGTTCTACAATAGCCAAAAAAATTACAATTTTCTTTGTATATAGTCTTGATTCATTTTTTTAAGAAATCTTAATTATCTCAAACATATGTTTTAAAGATTGTTAATATTACGGCGTATTCAGAGACTAGTATATATTAAACACGGTTGGCTCATTCACGAAATCAATAAAATGTAATTTATTTACTAAATATAATAGTCATATATTTGCTTAAAGAGACAAAATACATAAAGTTAGCATACAAAAAGAAAATGTGAACATAAAAGGGGACCCAACACTATGGCGTCTGAGCACATTTAATAAGAAAATATAAAATCAACTTCACATGTAAAACATGATCATTATTGTATAATAATAATAATAATAATAATAATAATAATAATAATAATAATAATAATAATAACCTGTACCTAATAATAATAATAATAATTATAATTATTATTATTATTATATTAACAATTTGTTTTTGGTCGCCAAGACTATTCCCTGAACAAATTATGTCCGGGTCAATTAATTCGCGTTAGACTCCAACGTGGTTCTTATCCACACAAAATAAATTTTTCCATTCGGTATTCGGTATCAATATCGAAACCCGATTAAATTTAGATTCATGCTGGAAAGTTCGATATTGAGAGGTACAGTGTTCTATCATAAAATAACTTTATACTTAGGATTCAAACCCGAGACTTCTGGTTAAGGGTTTTAATCCAAAACTTATAAATAAAAATGAAAAAGTACTTATCATTTCAGCACGGAATTTCTTGGTCTTTCCCTTTCTATCACAACATTAGAGAGAATTGTGTAGAAAATTTTATTGACGTTCAGTTTTTGTCTCTATCCTTTCTCTGCAAAATTCAGCAGAAAAACTGACACCACTCCCATTAATTTCACTTAATATATGGACCATCCACATATGTAGATTTTGTAGGTTGCAATTAATTTTTTTATTTTTTTTTATTTTTAGTCAGCCAGAAATTATTTACACTCAACAACTGATAAAGTGTATATATATATATATATATATATATATATAAAATTTATTATTATTTTGAGAGGACTATACAATATTCTTTTCCTTTAAAATTTCAGAATATAAATCTTGGTTGTACGCTCGAAGAGTTGGAGTGACAACTTAAATAATCATGGTTAAATCGTAACGAATTTTTCTCATCTGCTTAAATTTTGATAATCAAAATTATGCAATAACTTACAATAGAAAAGTCGTGAATACATGTAAATTAATTGAGATGTACACAAATTGGATCGAATACCGTCCTTATCCAAGAAAGAAATATCTTGGTCATGAGGGTAGAAAAAAAAATATATTCGATCAAAAAAGTTTAATCAATTTGCTACTAAAAGATTTTTATAGTGGCCAATGAAGTATCATGAAGTCTCATGTTCAAATTCCAACAGAGGTAAAAATAGATGTGATCTCCTCATTTTTGTCCAAGTTTTAGCTGACAGAATTAGTAACTCGAAACATGTACTGATGAGAGGTAGTAGAAATCTGGTAACTAGTTGAGATGCGTATAAATTAGTTCAAACGCCACAATTACATAAAAAATACTTTTAAAGTACACTTAAATAGATTTATATTGTAACCTCAACGTATTTTTTTCTTATTGTAGCATAGGCCTTCTTCGGATTTTCGTCCCTTTCGCCTATAGATGGCGGCTTTAAACTTAACTAAAAATACCTTTTTGTAATAATTAAGCATAATTTTGTCATATCCATCAATTCGTTTCCATTTAATTTACACTTTTTACTGTTTGTTACACAATTCATAGAACGAAAACAATAAAATAAAAACCTGTACCTAAATTAACTGCACTTGAAAAGATTGTGTCACTTCAACTCAAATGATATTATAGTACTATATGTATATATTCTTTTAAATATTTCTTGGTCCAATGAATACAAGAAAGAGTGAGACCAAATTCAATGAATTCTCTAAATGAAAATGCAGCCTACCCCTTGTTGGTCCTTTCTTCTAGACTAAAACAAGCAATCTATTTAAAGGTTAGGTACAAACTACATATCATGCATTCAAATAACTTTAGTGTAACCATTAAGTGCGAGTAAATTTCTTTTCCTGAATTTTCTTAATCTTCGATATCGTGTCTAAGTTTTTGCCTCTATCCTTTTATCCTAACTAAGAAATCTTCGAGAGTCAATAATACAAGGTTCGAAACTTGATGATTAATAAGTCTATCGCTGGATTCAAACTTTTAACATGCCTAACCTAAGGACATTTCAACTAAGAAATCTTTGAGAGCCAGTGACGCAAGGTTCGAAACTCGATATATGATAGGTTTGTCGTTGGATTCGAACTGGTAACATGCCTAACCTAAGGACATTTCAACTAAGAAATCTTCGAGAGCCAGTGACACAAGGTTCGAAACTGGGTCCGCCCTAGGTTCGAACTTGCAACATGCCTAACCTACACATCACGTGTTACGTACACATAACGTCACGTGTAACGCTCTTACCAAGAAGCCAAAGCCGTGGACTACCTCTGCCCTATTATTGCTTTCTTCATTTATATTGTGGATAAAGAATACAAAGAGATGGAGCAGACCATAACAGAAAAAGATGAAGCTGCATATTTATTTCTAATTACATGAACTAAATGCAAGAACTTGAAATCTAGTATTGGTTTCACATTTTTATGTACAGAAAATGTGGAAAACAAACTAGATATAGAAGTTGAAAAATACCCAAAAACTAAAAGGAAAGCTCAATTAGCTTTGCACTTTAAGTAGCCTTAAACTCAAGATCTAACAATATGAGAAATTCTCTTAAAATAGCTCAATGAAAGATAACATTATTCAGAGCTCACTATGATAATTTCCATTTACTGTATTTCTCTTCATCGCGATTCAGCAATTCTAGATGTCAATGATATCCGAAGTTGTTCTTGCGTGTAAAGCCGACTCCCCATTTTCACAGTTGCTTGTTGGATCATCAACTCGTTGACCACTGAAACACTAGCATGGTGCACATCTAAGTCCAATTCCATGAGAGCGGCCATTAACTTCGCGGCTGGATGGTTCTTTTTATTAGATTGTATACGAATCATAGCATCCCATCCGATCACCTTAACGTCGATATCCATATCTACAATCTTGAGTTCTTGATTTAACGGTGGAGGACCGGTATAGTTTGATCCCTTGTTGGCTAATTCATTCCTTAAAGATTCAATTTGGTTCCTCAACTCCTCTTTATCTGAGTCAGAATTCTGAACCTTTGATTTCAACTCATTGATAAATGCAATTGCATCACCAAGAAGTGATGCTTTATCCATTTTTGACACATTTGGTACAACTGCTCTAAGTGCATAGAATCTTTGATTTAATTTCTCCCTCCTTTGCCTCTCTGCCTCCACATGATTCAATGGCTCCTCTCTCCCGTTAGCCGGTTTCCTCCCTCGTTTCCTCGGCTTCTTCTCCGGGTCTACAACTCTACTACTATCCGCTTCCTTCACCACCGAAGCCTCGAGATCTGATTGATCCGAATCGCCACCTCCACCAGACTTCCCCGTGTTTGAACTTGGCAAAATCACACCCGAAACAAATGAAAGCATTCCTTCATCGTTGCTTCCTCTTGATGCAGGTGACCTTTTCTTGTTCTTGTTCTTGTTCTCCTCCGCGGGCCCGGGCCCAAACTGTGATTGGCCCGAAAACAAGCTCCCATTTGCACTTGAAGCACTTCTCTTAGTACTATCACCAAAATTCAAGATTTCACCAGACTCAGGCTGGCAAGAACGCGAAGAATTCACATTCCCATTCCGAGTATTACTTCCATCAAATCCATATTCGGAAAAATTCAACTCCCTGGTGAAAAATCCTTGTGTTTGCTGAGAATTTTGATTACCATTTTCAGAATTCTCATTTCCAAACACAAGTTGCTTACTGCTATTACTTGAAGGAACTGTATTAGACGAATCCTTGACTTCCACAGCTGAGGAAGCTGGATCCGTCAGCCAAAGGGCTGAAGTATCGGGCTCGGCCTGAATAGCACATGAGCCCGATCCTGAGCCCGTAGTCGCACCCATATCAATATTAAAATTAAACAAAACTTTAACCTTGTTCATTAAATCAGCAGTCTGGAATATCAACTCAGTTGACCCGAGCTCAACAACACCATTACCTGAAGGAATACAAACAATAGTCTGAAGCCCGAAACCTTGGGCCTGTCGGGCCCGTTCACAGTGCGAAGCAGCTAATCTCTCTGCTCCAGTAACCCAAATCGGGCTTGAGCTGTACATCGCCAGGCCCGGAAGCCCGCTTCCGTTAACGAACGATTGAGTCATGGAAATCAGAAAAAACCATTCAGTATCCGTTACTTCTTCATCTACAGCATCATTTTCACCACCAGTTTGTGTGCCGGAAATTAAACAATTCAGCTCCCGGAGAACCTTTTTCCGGTGTGCTTGCTCCGTGATAAAATCAGGCGAAAACGACGCCGTTTTGCGCTTATTTTTATCTTCTTCACCTTTATAATACCCATCTCCCCACCCCAAAACCGAGTGGGTCGTGAAATCCACAACAGACGATTGCCAGAATATGGCATACGTCCACGCTTCGCGAGCCCCGTCGATTAAAGTCTGAAGTCGCTGTTGCAGTGACTCTTGGTTGAAATATGGCATAGATGTTAATGGGTCTACGGCAATCCCCGTCACCGGCGCCGGCGCCGGAGAAACTGAACTCCGAGGAGTTGGTGTAGTAGTAGTTCCAGCCCAAAACGACGACGGATCAGAAGATAAAAAAGCTTCCATCATATTATCATCGGATGTAGTATTGCTCCATATATTAGTCATCGTTGGTCTTCTACAATCCGTCATTCCATATAACAAAATCAAGAAAAAAACAGACAAATCAATTCAGATCTGTTTGATTCTTGATATAGAGAGGGAAAATGGAGAGGAAGTTTTTTTGGGTATATATTAAAAACCCCAAGAATTGTTTGGTGATAAGGAGTGAGTAAAAATGGAGAGAGTTTGTTAGGGTAGAGAAATGTTTGTGTGTGTATATAAATTGGAGGTGAAATTAAGCTGAAATTAAATGAAGAAAGTGAGTGGAAAAAAGGAAAGAGGGTTCGACGAAAGAGTTTTAGAGCCGATTTAATCGGGAGAAATTGCGTAGGAGAAGGAAAGTCGGCGCGATCTTTATGGTTTTACTACATCAATTAGTTACTAAAATCTAGCAGTGAGTTATAGACTCTTAGTATAATTATGCAAATATTATCCCTACCTCAAAAAAAAATTATTTTCAGAAATTCTTGACTCAAAAAAATATAATAGATTTATAATAATAATAGAAATAAATAATATATCAGCAATATAAGAGACAATCTTTCTGGTTTGTCCAATTGATTTTGGAGGGTGATATAATCTAGGATCGAATTCCCCCTCAATGATTTTTGGGTTGAGCCTGTCGTACAAGACTTACCTAATACAGTTTAAATTTTTATGTGGTTTTTGGATTATTACACAAGAAAAAGTTTACCCAGTACAAACAAAGTGTTCAGCAGAGTGCTTACTTAAAGGACATAAATTGTAGCGACTGCGAATTTTTTCGGCAATAAACAATAACACAACAAAAGTCGCTAGTAATCCTAGAGTACTCCTAGTCCTTCCATCCACTTTAACTAAATTTATTAGCTATTTCTGTACATATTAAGGAATTAACCATTTAATATTAAAATTAATAATATTAAACTTTTGTGTTGACACGTGTTCTATCTGGTACTGTAAAAATTGATTTGGTCATTTGTTCACTTTGCTCCATGAGTCATACTTCTTGACAGTTTTTACCACTTAGGGTAGTGCTAAGAAAATATCTTCCGTTATCATCGAGAAGTTTTATTTTATGTCTCATACGATTAGTAATATTGTATAATACTTTTTTTTATTTTATAAAATTATGAACCTCAATTTTATATTACTGGGTTCGCATAATTTTGGATTCACAAAATTATGTGATAAAGAGTTAGTTTTATGAGACACAGCTCTCTGCCTCCGTGAGCTGTGGATAAAGTACGCATGCACATTATTCATCTCATTCCTCATATTTTGAGAATACACTGAATATATTATTGTTATTTGTTGTAGTTAAAATTCGAGAACTATAGTGAAAAATAGAGAAATACTTAACGTTGCATAACCTTTGGTGATTAATGATTTATGTTATATATATATATTATTATTACTTCATTTATTTCATTTTAAGTGTTATTATTTTTTTATTAGACTATATAAAGGAATGACATATTTATATTATGAAATAGTAATTTAAAATTTCTCATTTTACCAATAATTTTCTTTTGTAACCACATAAATATCATAGATTATTTACAAAAAATTACAAGTTACAAAGTTTTTGTCCCCCTTTAATATTGTGCCGAATAAACTGCCCCAACTTAAATTCAAATAGATGGAATAATAGTTTTAAAATATTGTGTTAATTTAAGAATTTTTACTCTTTAAATCTATAATTTTAGTAAGCAAGTAACTTCTCTTCTTTAATTATGAAGTTATCATACTTATTTTCTTTGTTTAATATTAAATTATTAAATAGCTACAAATTTTATGGAAGAAAAAGATTCAGAGAACAAAACCAATGAATATTCAAGGAGTTAATTATGGAATTTGTTAAATAAGAAGATTTTCTTTGATAACCATATTTATTTAAGTGCTAATATTAATATGTAACAGTTCAATGTTTTCAACTTAGAAATAGAAACAAGTTAAAACTTCCAGGAAAAAAGAAATGGAAAGAGAATAAATGAAAATGTAGATCAATTATTCATCCCCTATTAGCAACTAAATTCGAAGTAGTAATTATCTTAAGAGTTCAATAGTCCTCCAAAATTTTGGAAATTTTGAAAAAAGATAATACATAAATTTTCTTGAACTTGTCTTTAATTGTTTACTTTAAACTTTTTGATAAATTAAAATTTTCTATGATAATAAAGTTCGAAACTTATAAATAAATAATGAGTTTGTCTCTTTTATCTTTTTTACTTCTAAGTTTCATATTTTTGCCAACATTATAATTCAAAACTCGTCCATCTATCATTGTTTACTTAAATACTAAACTTTGTCCGTAGCAGGGTTTGAAATTCATATGTGCGCTTAATTCCTACATCATGTGATCAAAAGTTTTAGATTGTATCAAGGGAATTTTAAATATAATATATAGAGGTAAAAAATAGATTTTGTCTTATATATACAGTGTAATTTTTTGGCGAAAGGGATTCAGATGAAAACCTTCCACCCCTAAATCTGTCCCTGCATGTGATGCAGTTAGTTCGAAATTCGATAAATACTGAATGTGATCTTTTATCCTTCCCAACTTAAAAACCGATCTTCTGTTCGTGGTAAAATTTGAATTTGTTCTTCTATCCGTGTTCACTTAAATAATAAATTTTTATCTGTAATAGAAATTGAAGGGAACTTTAGTATAACTAGTAAAGTTGTTGTCATGTGATCAGGAGGTCGTGAGTTCAAGCCGTGGAAAAACCTCTTACAAAAATGCAGGGTAAAGCTGCGTACAATAGACCCTTATATTAATTTGGACTGAATCTACGGAATTTAAACTACAATATCACATGCAACATCAATCTAGCTCAAATCCATGAATCCATCATAGAGAAAAATGGAAGGGAGAAAACCAGAACTCCTTTTTTCTCTATTTTTGGTATTGCACAGTAATAACCGACTTGGTCTATTTTATGACTAACTTAGTTATTACTTCTACATCAAATCACACCCCTAACTTTTACTATTAGCACATTAGCCCTAACCAATATAACATATATTTTTCACACTCCCCCTCAAGCTGGAGGGTGCAAGACATTGAACAATCCTAGCTTGGATAGAAGCACCCTATGTTGCTTAGCTCCCATTCCTTTTGTCATTACATCTGTCAACTGCTCTTTAGTGGAAGTGTATTGGGGTTCAATTAACCCCTATTTGATCTTTTCTCTCACAAAATGGCAATCAATCTCTATATGTTTTGTCCTCTCATGATAGAATGGATTAGCTGCAATTTGCATAGCTGCCTTGCTATCACATTGCAAGGCAACTGGTTTCTTTACACTCAGTCCCAGCTCTTTCATGAGGCCTATCAGCCAAACTAGTTCTGAAGTCACTCCTGCCATGATTCTATATTCTGCTTCAGCAGAACTCCTGCTCACACTTGGCTGCTTCTTTGATTTCCATGAAATCAGTGATTCTCCCAATTTAATTACATAACCAGTCACTGATCTTTTTGTATTTGGACAAGCTGTCCAATCTGCATCACAGTAAGCTATGACTTCTTTTACTGCTCCTTTCTTCAACAACAGACCCATTCCTGGAGGTCCCTTTATGTATCTAACAATCCTCAATGCAGCCTCCATATGTGATTGCTTTGGATTCTACATGAACTGACTCAAAACTTGAACAACAAAATAGATATCTGGTCTGGTGATAGTGAGATAAATGAGTTTCCCTATTAATTTTGATAGCTTGCAATGTCTTGCAGCTCGTCATCTCCTTTTACTCCTGCATGCTTGTCATACTCAACTATTGTCGACTTTGTGTTTGTTCTAGTGGAGAACTGATTGGTTTTGCACCACTTAGTCCCACTTCTGAGATTAATTGAAGTGCATAGTTTCTTTGGTTAAGCACAATTCCCTTGTCTGATCTCATAAGTTCAATCTCTAGGAAATATCTCAGCTCACCTAGATCCTTCAGCTTGAAATGTTTGTGCAATATTGTCTTGGCCTCTTCCACCAGCATACTGTTGCTCCCAGTAATTAGTAAATCATCTGCATATACAAGGATGATTACCAAGTCTCCGTCTTTCCTTTTTGTAAATAAGGAATGATCATATGCACTCTGCAAGTATCCTTCACCTACCAATGATCAATCAGCTTGATGTTCCACTGTCTTGATGCTTGTTTGAGGCCATAGAGAGACTTGAGCAACCTGCAAACCTTGGACTCCCCCTGCTTATGAAATCCCTAAGGCAATGCCATGTATACCTCTTCATGTAAATCTCCTTGTAAGAAGGCATTGTTGACATCCATTTGGGACAAAGACCAGCCTTTAGACACAGCTAGATTAATGACATTTCTGAATATCACCATTTTAGCAACAGGTGAAAAAGTTTCATGGCAGTCCAAACCTTCCTGTTGTGTGTAGCCTTTTGCTACCAGCCTGGCTTTGAACCTTTCCACTTCACCATTAGATTTGTGCTTGATTTTATAAACCCATTTTGAACCAATTGTCTGCTTACCTGGAGGCAAGTCTACCACTTCCCATGTTTTGTTTTCCTCTAGTGCCTGAATTTCCTGTTGCATTGCATTTATCCACCTATCATCCTGTGTTGCTTCCTGGAAACTCCTTGGTTCTGTTTGAGCTGAAAAAGAACTGAGATAGCATTGGTAGTGGCCTCAAAGATGACCATAGCTTATATAATCTGCAAGTGAATAAAGACAATCTCCTCTTGGCTTGCAATGAGTCACATATTCTTTGAGCCACACTGCTGGTCTTTGAACCCTTGTAGATTTCCTGAGCCCTGCAGATTGTTGTACAACTGAAGACAATTGTTCAGGCCCTTCTTCTGTATGTTCTAACTGTTGTACCTCCACTTCTTCATGTTCTTGTTGTTGTAGGGTCTCTTGTTCATCTCTTTCATTTGAGCTCATTATCTCCATGTCACCTATTGGTTCATTCAATGATACTCCTGGTGAAGTATCTATCTCTGCTTTAATTGCTCCTTCCATGTCATCATCACGGAATGGTGTAGCTATATGTTGGTATGTTGTTATTGTACTAGTGTCAGGGATGAATAAGCTTTCATTCTGCAAAGGTAAGTTTTTAAAAGGGAACATATCTTCGCTGAACCTTACATCTCTTCTTCCTAGAAACTTATTTGACTCTAAGTCATACAGCCTATACCCTTTCTGCACTTCAGAATATCCAATGAACACTGATTTCAATGATCTTGCTGCAAATTTGTCTCCTCTTGGCAATGTACCTGCATAGCATAGGCAACCAAACATTCTAAGGTGATCTATCTTTGGTGTCCTCCCATATAGCCTCTCATAAGGTGACTTATTATTCAACACAGCAGTGGGCATCTTATTGATCAAATAAACTGCAATCTTCACACAATCTCCCCAAAATCTAGCAGGAATATTGCTCAGGAATTTCAATGATCTTGCCACCTCCAGTATGTGTCTATGTTTTCTTTCCACCACTCCATTTTTTTGTGGAGTGTAAGGACAACTACTTTGATGAACTATGCCCAGGGATGCAAACAGTTCTCTACAGCTTTTGTTGAAAAACTCTCTACCATTATCAGATCTCAATGTCTTTATGACAGAGTTAAACTGATTTTTCACAAGAGAGAAAAAATCCTTCAATACTACTATTACTTCACATTTAGACTGTAACAAATAAATCCAGGTGTATCTGCTATAGTCATCTACTATGGGTGCAAAATACAGCTTCTTATCATATGTTGCATTTTTGTAAGGTCCCCATACATCCATGTGTACAAGCTGAAAAATATGATCAGATTTGTGACTACTCACAGGAAAAGACAATCTATGTCACGACCCGAATTTTCCACCACCGGGGTCGTGATGGTGCATACTAGTAGGAGCTAGGCAAGCCAACTCAACTTATGTTTCCATTTTTAACAAGACTTTATTAAAACTGATATTAATAATACTAAAATTTAAACGGAATAATAATTTAGCGGAAGAATTAACAAGCTTTCTTTTACGAGATGCGATACTGAAATTCCAACATAAAACACTACTCAAGAACTGGTGTCACAATACTCACGAACTTCTAAGAATAATATACATAACCATCTGAAAGAAATAGAATATTGTTTGTCTCGAATATATGAGATAACCGACTGAAAATAAAGATAAAGGAGACGCCGGGTCCTGCGGACGCCCGCAAGGCTACCTCGGTATCTTGATGATCAAAAGCTAACACCCGCACTACTGCTACTGCTGCTGTCCAAAACCTGTATCTGCGAAATAGAGCGCATACTGTAGCATCAGCACAACCGACCCCATGTACTGGTAAGTGCCCGGCCTATCCCGTCGAAATAGTGAAAAGGCTAGGACCAGATACTCACATAAACCTGTACAGTTCAAACTATATATGTACAACAAAATGGCAGAAAGTAGCATTTAATATATAGGAAAAGAAACATGCTCTGGGGTAGCAACAAAAATATATTGGCAGAAATAGAATGGAGGATTTTAGTTCACGTGCAAGTTCAAATCATGTTGCAGGCACGCAACCCGATCTCTTTTCATTATTGATATCTTATGGTAGGCGTACCACCCGCTCCTATTTCAATTAATATCTTGTGGTAGACGTACCACCCACTCCCATTTCAATTAATATCTTGTGGTAGGCGTACCACCCGCTCCCATTTCAATTAATATCTTGTGGTAGGCGTACCACCCACTCCCATTTCATTACCAACATTGTGCACAATATGTCACCGGCAACTAAGGCCAATAACAATACATATAAGTGGTTGGCGTGCCACACGATCCCATTTCAAAATTAATATCTTGTGGTAGGCATACCACCCGCTCCCATTTCAATTAATATCTTGTGGTAGGCGTACCACCAGCTCCCATTTTAATATCAACTCAGTTCACAATATGTCACCGGTGACTATGGCCAAAATCAATAATCAATGTAATATATTACTGGCAGAAAACCAATAATTATAAATCAACAAAATATATATGTTATCTGTATGAAACCAATAATAATAAATCAACGAAATATATATGTTATCTGTATGAAACCAATAATAATAAATCAACGAAATATATATATATGTTACGGATATGAAACCAATAATAATAAGTCAACGAAATATATATATGTTATCGGTATGAAACCAATAATAATAAATCAACGAAATATATATGTTACCGGTATGAAACCAATAATAATAACAGATCAACGAAATATATATATTACTCGCATGAAACCTATAATAATAAATCAATGAAATATATATGTTACCGGTATGAAACCAATAATCTTTCTTTTCATATAATCACATAAGATTTTTAAATTTAATCAATTTGAGACTCACGATCATGCTCGACCCCCAACACATAGATACTCGTCACCATGCCTATGCGTCGGAATCCACACATAGCAATTAGAACATAAACTCAACTCCTATTCCCTCAAGCTAGGATAGACCAAACACTTACCTCGAAGGTTTACGGCAAACTCAATCCTTAAGCATTGCCCTTTCCTTTCGAATTTGGCCCCAATTCAATTGTATCTATACACGATTGATTTAATATCATTAATACTACTCACCAAAACAATCAAAATGGCTAAATATATTTTCTAAAATATTTTATCCAAAAATCACACAAACATTGACGAAGCTCGACTTCTAAAAGACGGGTTTTATCCATACATATCTTAAAATTTCCCCTTAATGATATTACAATGATCCAATATAGTTATGCAACTTCAATCTACAATACCGTATCCAATAGGGTCAATATTGGTAATAAATTCCATAACTTATGCCATTTTGGTATATTATCAAATACCTTGTATGCATAGATATTTACACCTCATAACTATAGTATTGGTTCCTCCAATTATCACCATTAACAAACAATTCATCTCACCATCATTCCTAACCAATTTATTACTTCCAACTATATATGTATGACCATCCATTCATACCCAACCAACAAATTCCATCCAATAAACACCTTTAAATCCCTACCATGTTCATGTGTTTAAATTGGAAATTATTGCCTCCAATCAACATACCATAAGTTGTAATACATGATTCATACTCATAATTCCATATTAATCCCATACGTGTAAGTCTAAGGTGTAAGATTACCTCTTGTAGACCAAATCTTGAAAGTCAACTTTGGGGTGTTCTTGAGATTTTGAAGAAATCCTATGAAATCCAATCAAAATCATGTTGTAACTAGTGATTGAGAAGTGAAATCACCATGAAAACGCACTTAAAACTTACCTTAGGAGTGCAATTGGGTGCCTTGGTCGAATTGGGGGTGTTGGGGAAGCTTAGGCTTGAGAAATGACTCAAGTTCTGTCATTTCCCGTCCTTAGGTATATTTAGAGGCCCGCTACTAGTGTGGCCGCGCATTTGGGCGCGCTAGTTTGCCCAGCTCTATCTTGGGCGCGCACATTTAGCACGGGCGCGCATCTGGATGCGCTAGTGACACATGCCCAGTAAAATGGTCATAACTTTCTGTACACAACTTCAAATGACAAACGATTTATTGCGTTGGAAACTAGACTCAAAGGCTTTAATTGAATAGGTAGATCCTCACACAAATCCTTATATAACTGGAGATATGATCATTTAAAGTGAGGTCTTGTGCACACTCATTTATAATTTCGTCTATTATGAAATATTTCCAACTTCAAAAGCTCTCGTTAGCCATCCGAAATTATCCCGAGGTCCCCGGGACCTCAACCAAAAGTGAAAACCCATCTTAAAACATCATATGAACTTTTTCTAATCATAACACGCATCCAACAACAGAGAAATCGCTAATCCTCAACGGATTCAAGCCTATGTTCAACCAAAACTTCCGAAACTTGCATTTAATAAAACATCCGACCTAAACATGTCTGAATGACTTGAATTTTGCACACATATCCCAAATGACATAACAAAGCTACAGCAGCTACCGAAATTTCATTCTGACCCTCAGGTCAAAATTTCACCTATCAACCGGAAATCGCCAAAATACTAACTTTCGGCATTTCTAGCCTAAACGAGCTACGAACTTCTAAAGTTACTTTCGGTCACACTCCTAAGTCAAAAATCACCTCCCGGAACTAACCGAAAAGTCGATATTTACATCCGAGCACTCTAACTCATAAGCTACATACGGTTGACTTTTCAAACATGAGACTTCTTAAAAGAGACTAAGTGTCTTATTTTTTATCGAAACCACTCCAAACCAATTCGATCACATGAGATACAGATAATGAGGCATAAAGAAGTTAAAAATGGGAAAACCGGAGCGGTAACTCATGAGATGATGGGTTGGGTCATTACATTCTCCACCTCTAAAACAACTGTTCGTCCTCAAACGGACAAAAGAAAGAAGTACCTGAGTCAGAGAATAGATGAGGATAACGGCTCCGGATGTTAGACTCGGACTCCCAGGTCGATGCCTCAGGAGGCTGACCTCTCCATTGAACATGCACATAAGGAAAACTCTTCGACCTCAAATGTCGAACCTACCGGTCTAATATAGTCACCGGTTCCTCCTCATAAGATAGATCCTTGTCCAATTGGACAGTGCTGAAATCTAACACGTGCGATGGATCGCCAGTCTAGAGCATGGATACATGAGACACTGGATGCACAACTGACAAATTAGGTGGCAAAGCAAGTTTATAAGCCACCTTTCCCACACGATAGAGGATCTCGAATGGGCCAATAAACCTAAGGCTAAGCTTTCCCTTCTTACCAAATCTCATTACGCCCTTCATAGGCGATACACGAAGCAATACCCGCTCACTAATCATGAAAGCTAAATCTCTACCCTTGCGATCTGCATAACTCTTCTGCCTGGACTGAGCTGTACGAAGCCTATTCTGAATAATCCTGACCTTATCTAAGGCCTCCTGAACTATATCCATACCCAACGACCGAGCCTCTCCCGGTTCATACCATCCAACCGGAGAACGACACTGTCTTCCATACAATGCTTCATAAGGAGCCATTTGAATGCTCGATTGATAGCTATTATTATTAGCAAACTCTGCCAAAGGTAGGAAATGATCCCATGAACCTCCAAAATCAATAACACAAGCCTGGAGCATATCCTCCAATATCTTAATAGTCCTCTCGTACTGACCGTCCGTCTGGGGATGAAAAGCTGTACTCAGTTGAACCTGGGTGCTCAACTCTTTCTGAAATTCTTTCTAAAAATGTGAGGTGAACTGCGGACCTCAATCCGATATGATAGATATAGGCACCCCATGAAGGCGAACAATCTCCCTGATATAAATTCCTGCAACATTTCGGACGAGTAGGTGGTGGCAACAGGAACAAAATGTGCCGACTTGGTCAGCCTATCAACAATAACCCAAACCACATCAAACTTCTTCTGAGTCATCGGAAGGTCAGTAATGAAGTCCATAGTGATCCGCTCCCACTTCCACTCGGGAAGCTCAATTTTCTGAAATAACCCACAAGGCCTCTGATGCTCATATTTAACCTGTTGACAATTCAAACACCGCGCTACATACGCCACAATATCCTTTTTCATTCTACGCCACCAATAATTTGCCGTAAATCCTGATACATCTTTGCTGCGCCTGGATGAATAGAATACCGGGAACTGTGAGCTTCTTCGAGAATCAATTCTCAAAGACCATCAACATCTGGCACACAAATTCCCCCTTCCAATCTCAGAACTCCATCAGCATCTTAGGTGACCTTCTTGGCACCTCCTCGTTGAACCGTGTCCTTAAGAACACATAAATGACGATAATCAACTGTCGATCGCGGATACACTCAAATAATGATGAGCGAGCGACCGTGCAAGCTAGCATTTGCCTAGGCTCAGAAATATCCAATTGCTCAAAATGATTGGCTAAGGCCTGAACATCCATAGCAAGCAGCCTCTGACAGAACGGTACATAAGCAAGACTGCCCATACTGGCTGACTTCCTGCTCAAAGCATCGGCCACCACATTTGCCTTTCCCGGATGATATAAAATGGTGATATCATAATCTTTCAACAATTCCAGCCATCTTCTATGCCTCAAATTCAAGTCCTTCTGTTTAAACAAGTACTGAAGGCTCTTGTGACAGTGAATACTTCACATGCCATGCCATAAAAATAATGCCTCCAAATCTTTAATGCGTGAACAATCGCTTCCAACTCCAAGTCATGAACTGGATAGTTATTTTCATGAATATTCAATTGCCTCGAAGCATAAGCAATCACCTTACCATCCTGCATCAATACTGCACCAAGCCCAATACGTGAAGCATCACAATAAATAGTATAAGGTCCCGAACATGTGGGAAAAACAAACATTGGCGCTGTGGTCAAGGCTGTCTTAAGCTTCTGAAAGCTCGCCTCACATTCCTCTGACCATACAAACTGCACACCCTTCTGGTTCGATTTGGTTATCGGGGTTGCAATAGATGAAAACCCCTCCATAAACCGGCGATAATAACCTGCTAATTCCAAGAAACTTTAGATCTGTTTGGCTGATGCTGGTCTAGGCCAGTTCTTGACTGTCTCGATCCTCCTCGGATCAACCTGAATACCTTCTGTCGTCACAACAAGACCCAGAATTACACTTTAAAATTTTGGCATATAGTTGACTTTTTTTCAAAGTCTAAAGAGCGATTCTGCGGTGCTGTTCATGCTCCTCCCCGTTGTGGAAGTATATCAATATGTCATTAATGAAGACTATCATGAGCAAGTCCAAATAAGGCATGAACACTCGGTTCATCAAATCCATAAGAGCTACTGAGGCATTTGTCAGCCCAAAAAAACATGGCTAGGAACTCATAATGTAACTTATTTCTTTATTTGCACATCTCAATATTCCAAATTCTCCTAACTCCCAAATTTTTCAAAAATTTCGGCAGAGTCTCCCTTGTAATTGGGCCTATCCACCTGCCAGAGTAACATCAAAACAACTCCTAACAACATATCCACAACCTAGTGAAACAACACAATGTATAAATAAATAACATTAATCTTTGCATTACAAGCATCATATTATCATAATGATATCTGGACATAAAATACGTCATCTGTATGCCCATAACCTCATCTCTGGCCATAATAGTTGTTCATAAATCACAACATTGCCAATTAACCTTATGTTAACTAAAATCTCATTTCATACCTCCGCTTTACTTACAACGAGGCATGAAGATCTCATAATTACTTACCCGAATTAACGAGTCACATTTAACGCCACCTGGGCGCCCATCTCATAGGCCAAAACTCAATGTTTATAACACAAAAAAGACTAAATATTAAAAGAATATAAAAGAATTATCAAATAAGCCTAACAGGCATGACTCTCATTTTTAAAATATAGTACAAAATCTTAAATTTCATGAAATGAGAATTTTAAACATATAAACTTTTCACTGCCAGGACCTTGTCCTTATATAACATCCACCACAGCTTCTGGATCGGTTCAAAATATTTCACATTATATAAATATTTGAGGATATCACCCTCAACTCTGAATCACAAGTATTTTCACATTGTGCCAACTCAATTTTTTTTCATTTTCTTTCTCTCTTCAATAATTTTCGTCAAACAGAATCACAACATATAATGAACCCTCATACCGATAGGGCACATAATGTGACAATTGAAATCAATTATCTCGAAATTACATCAAAACCCATTGTAGTAAGTAATAGAAAATCACTTTTATCCTCATAGATATTTTTAGTGACCAACACATAATGATAGACATAGTTATCTCCATATAATTTCCCAACATGAGTATTCACATAAGTAGATTTTAGAATTATGAAGTGCACTCATAAGTGGAGCGTAATAGGAGGACTTGCCTTGATAATCAGAACGAATCAAGTTAACAAAATTGTTATTCTACAATAATTCAAGACCGTATTTGTAATGACACCATCTGGTGTTGCGACCTCAGCCATACCACAGAAATTATGTTAACGGCTGGGTCTCCACCTCTAGGAGTCTCACCTCCACCTCTAGCATCCTGACTCCTACCCTCTGGCTGGTTAGGTAAGCTAAGTATTGACTGCAATGGGGCACGTAGCCTGTGTGCTTTCATAAATTAAAATCCTCCAATCTACAACATTTACAATAATTCCCTTGACGCTCAGCAAGCTTATTGAACTTGAAGACATATTCGGGCACTGTCATGGTGACCTGGCACAACCGTTCAGATCACATATACTACATATTGCAGAGAATTTGGGAGGTAACCTCCTTCAAAAACATTTCTCAGAATAGAGTTGAGCAGGTAGTGTTGCATTGGCCAATCTGCCCTCTTCATAGGCTTGTCACAAACACAGACGACCAATTTCTTTTTTTGTTATGCTGGCTTGACACTGCTGAACTACCCCATTTATTCATATACTCTTCATTATTCTTTGGGGGCATTTCTTATCTGCTGCAAAGTACCAAACCATAAATATGTATAATTATTTGGGGGACCTCTCTGTACATATATATACATTCCAAGTCAAAACTGACATAACACATGGCCATACCGTCCATTCACTAATAGTGGAATTTCCCATTTGGCGGTAAGTCAAAGTCACAACATCCGATAATCCACAATATAAGTCCTTCACAACTCAATTAAATCAACCCGACGTCAAGGTCCGTCGTATCTTTGCACGATTTATTAGGTGATCTCTTGATGCGTCTATATCTTCCGTTGGAACCAAAACTGGTCCAGTAAATACCTCATCTTTCCACTACTTCTATTTGCCATCCGAAGCACAATAAAATCAACCCCCTCGCTTTCGACTATTCCCACGTTCTGCAATACCTCATAGCAGCAGTCAAGAAAAATGATGTGGGTTCTCAAAAGGTGCACCGCTGAATGTGGCAGCGAAGAGTTTGGTGACACCTATCCGACGTCCGCAAAACTTCTGAAGGCTTAATTGATCTATCACTAACCTGTGTCATTGTTCGATTGAAGAAGCGGTGCGTGACTTCGCCATTCATGGGAAGACGAGTGTATAAATTCAATTAACATTTGAAGAACAAATTTGCACGGCGTGAAAGAATGAAGGTGCAATTTTTTCCTAACTCTGTAGCCTCTGGGGATAAATACACACGTCTCCGTACCGATCCCTCAGACTCTACTAAGGTTGTTTGTGAGTTATGAGACCTATGTAACCTAGTGCTCTTATACCAACTTGTCACGATCCGAATTTCCCTCCACCGAGGTCGTGATAGTGCCTACTAGTAAGAGCTAGGCAAGCCAACTCAACTTATGTTTCCATTTTTAACAAGACTTAATTAAACCTGATATTAATAATATTAAAATTTAAACGGAATAATAATTTAGCGGAAAACTTAACAAACTTTCTTTTACGAGATGCAATACTGAAATTCCAACATAAAACACTACCCAAGAACCGGTGTCACCATACTCACGAACTTCTAAGAATAATACACATAACCATCTGAAAAAAATAGAATACAGTTTGTCTCGAATATATGAGATAACATACTGAAAATAAAAATAAAGGAGACAACGGGTCCTGCGGACGTCTGCAAGGCTACCTCGATATCTCGATGATCAAAAGCTAACACCCGCACTACTGCTACTGCTGCTATCCAAAACCTGTATCTACACAGAAAGAGCGCAGAGTGTAGCATCAGCACAACCGACCCCATGTGCTGGTAAGTGTCCGGCCTATCCCGGCGAAATAGTGACAAAGCTAGGACCATACACTCACATACACTTGTACAGTTCAAAATATATATATATATGTACAACGAAATGACAGAAAGTAGCATTCAATATTTAGGAAAAGAAACATTCTCTGGGGTAACGACACAAATGTAATGGCAGAAATAGAATGGAGGATTTTAGTTCACTTGTAAGTTCAAATCATCTTGTGGTAGGCGTACTACCTACTCCCATTTCAATTAATATCTTGTGGTAGGCGTACCATCCGCTCCCATTTCAATTAATATCTTGTGGTAGGCGTACCACCCGCTCCCATTTCATTACCAACATTGTGCATAATCTGTCACCGACAACTAAGGCCAATAACAATACATATAAGTGGTCGGCGTTCCACACGATCCCATTTCAAAATTAATATCTTGTGGTAGGCGTACCACCCGCTCCCATCTCAATTAATATCTTGTGGTAGGCGTACCACCCGCTCCCATTTCAATATTAACTCAGTTCACAATATATCACCGGTGACTATGGCCAATAACAATAATCAATGCAATATATTACCGGCAGAAAACCAATAATAATAAATCAACAAAATATATATGTTACCGATGCGAAACCTTATAAATCAATAAAATATATATGTTACCGGTATGAAACCAATAATAATAAATCAACAAAATATATATGTTACCGGTATGAAACCAATAATAATAAATCAACGAAATATATATATATGTTATCGGTATGAAACCAATAATAATAAATCAACGAAATATATATGTTACCGGTATGAAACCAATAATAATAAACCAACGAAATATATATGTTACCAGTATGAAACCAATAATAATAAATCAACGAAATATATATGTTACCAGTATGAAACTAATAATCTTTCTTTTCATATAATCACATATGAATTTTAAAAGTTTAATCAACTTAAGACTCACGGTCATGCTTGACCCCCAATGCATAGATACTCGTCACCATTCTTATTTGTCGGACTCCACACATAACAATTGGCACATAGACTCAACTCCTATTCCCTCAAGCTAGGATAGATCAAACACTTACCTCGAAGGTTTACGGCAAACTCAATCCTTAAGAAATGCCCTTTCCTTTCGAATTTGGCTCCAATGCAATTATATCTATACACGACTGATTTAATATCATCAATACTACTCACCAAAATAATCCAAATGGATAAATATATTTTCTAAAATATTTTGTCCAAAAATCACACAAACATTGACGAAGCTCGGCTTCTAAAAGACGGGGTTTTAGCCATACATATCTGAAATTCGCCCCTTAATGATACTACGATGATCCAATATAGTTATGTAACTTCAATCTACAATACCACATTCAATAGGGCCAATATTGGTAATAAATTCCATAACTTATACCATTTAGGTATATTATCAAATATCTTGTATGCATAGATATTTACACCTCATAACTATAGTATTGGTTCCTCCAATTATCACCATTAACCAACAATTCATCTCACCATCTTTCCTAACAAATTTATAACTTCCAACTATATATGTATTGACCATCCATTCATATCCAACCAAAAAATTCCATCCAATAAACACCATCCCTACCATGTTCATGTGTTTAAATTGGAAATTTATTGTCTTCAATCAACATACAATAACTTGTAATACATGATTCATACTCATAATTCCATATTAATCCCATATGTGTAAGTCTAAGGTGTATGATTACCTCTTGTAGACCAAATCTTGAAAGTCAACTTTGGGGTGTTCTTAAGATTTTGAAGAAATCCTATGAAATCCAATCAAAATGATGTTGTAACTAGTGATTGAGAAGTGAAATCACCATGAAAACGCACTTAAAACTTACCTTAGGAGTGCAATTGGGTGCCTTGGTCTAATTTGGGGTGTTGGGGAAGCCCTAGGCTTGAGAAATGACTCAAGTTTTGTCATTTCCCGTCCTTAGGTATATTTAGAGGCCCGCTACTAGCGCGACCGCGCACCTGGGCGCGCTAGTTTGCCCAGTTCTGTCTTGGGCGCGCACATTTAGCGCGGGAGCGCATCTGGGCGCGCTAGTGACACATGCCCAGTAAAATGGTCATAACTTTCTGTACACAACTCCAAATGACAAACGGTTTGTTGAGTCAGAAAATAGACTCAAAGAGATTTAATTTGATAGGTAGATCCCCACACAAATTCTTATATAACTGGAGATATGATTGCTTAAAGTGAGGTCTTGTGCACACTCATTTACAATTTCGTCTATTATGAAATTTTTCCAACTTCAAAAGCTCTCGTTAGCCATCTGAAATTATCACGGGGTACCCGGGACCTAAAAAAAAAGTGAAAAACCATCTTAAATATCATATGAACTTGTTCTAATCATAACACACATCCAACAACACAAGAATCACTAATCCTCAACAGATTCAAGCCTATGTTCAATTAAAACTTCTTAAACTTGCATTTAATAAAAAATCTGACCTAAACACGTCCGAATGACTTGAAATTTTGCACACATATCCCAAATGACATAACAAGACTATAACAACTTCCTGAATTCCATCCCGGCCCTCGGGTTAAAATTTCACCTATCAACTGAAAATCGCCAAAATACTAACTTTCAGCATTTCTAGCTTAAACGAGCTACAGACTTCCAAAATTACTTTTGGTCACACTCCTAAGTCAAAAATAACCTCCCGGAACTAACCGAAAAGTCGATATTTACATCCGAGCACTCTAACTCATAAGTTACATACGGTTGAATTTTCCTACTTGAGCCTTCTTAAAAGAGGCTAAGTGTCTCATTTCTTATCGAAACCACTCCGAACCAATTCGATCACATGAGATACAGATAATGAGGCATAAAGAAGTTTAAAATGGGAAAAACGGAGCGGTAACTCATGAGATGATGGGTCGGGTCATTACAATATACTTTGTTTAGCTAATGGACCAATGTCACATAACATCTGCACATTTTTATTTATTGTATTCTTCAAATTTGGTAGCCACTACAATGATCCTATTGAAGCATATCCCATTCTTTGATGCCATAGTTCTGCAGTTATCTCCTCCTTCTTGACTGCTCCAGCTACTATGTCATCTCCTTCACACCTAATTATGTATAAGCCTTCATCTTCTCTACCAATCCACAATACCTTGCCATTTTAGAGCCCCTGAAATACACAAAAACCAGGGTAGAAGCAGGTTGAACAATACAGATCTCTGGTCAACTTAGACACAGAGATGAGATTGAATCTGAAGTCAGGCACATGCAGAACATTTCTAATCCTCTGCCCTCCTAGCACTGTTACATCACCTATATGTATCACTTCTGATCTACCTCCCGTGGGTATCTGAACTCCTTTAAAATTACTTTTTGATTCTCCTTAAATTTTCTAATACTTCCTTACAAAAGGTAATATGATGTGATGCTCCTGAATCTACTATCCAATCATATGATCTTGCATTAGACAATAATGACTTTATACCTTTCATATTTGCTGAACTTGAAGTGTTGTTTGAGCTTCCTTCCACAGATGACCTTGTTAGCAGATTCACCAAGTGTCTGTACTGTTCTTCAGTCATGTAGTTTCCTTGTGGATGTTCATTTACTGTTACTTCATTCTCACCATTTACATTGTTAGCATATGTCTTTGTAGGAAACCGATTCTTCCTTTTACTCTTAAAATCTGCAGGATATCCAATTATCTTATAGCAATTCTCCTTCAAATGCCCTTTGAACCAACAGTGTTCACAGACTATACCTATCTTCTTCCCTTTTATGAAATGATTTCCTTTTCCTACTAACATAATCATCGGATCCCTACTTGACTCTACAATCTCTTTGACTTTATTCTTGCACCACAACAACATAAGCTTGATTTACAGTAAGAATCGGCCTTTTCAGCAACACAGCACTCCTTACATATCTCATTCAGTCCCATCAAAAATTATAAAAGCCTCTGTCTCACCAAATGATCCACATATGGACGTAACTCCTCACAATCACATGAAGGTAAAATAGCTAAGATATCTAATTCATTCCACAGATCCTTCAACTTTGAGAAATAAGAAGTTACAGAGTCTGTACCTTGCTTGAGAGCTGCAATGTCAGCAGGAATTTGATAGATTCTAGTCAAGTCATCTTTATCAAATCTCTCCTTCAATTCATCCTAGATCTTCCTTGCATTAGAGGCATACATGATGCTCAACACAAGTTCTGCTGCTACAGTGCTGCTGAGCCATGAGACAACTACTGCATTACATCTTTCCATCGAGCTGCCAATTCTCCCTTATACGAGGTCTTATGACAAGTCCCGTCCACAAAACCTAATTTGTTCTTCACAAGGAGAACTACTCTTATAGATCTACTCCATAGGGCATAAATTTCTGGCCCTGTGAGTTTGAGAGCTATTAGAGCTGTTCCCGGTGAGTCTGAATTCTTAAGGTACAGTGGATGATTATGAGGCAACTTATCGATTTCATCTTCTGCCATTGTTGTTACTTCGAGCTCTGAAAATGCCTATTTCCAAATTCGTGATGCAACAACAACGATCGATTAATCACTGCTCTGATACCATATTAATTTGGAATGAATCTACAGAATTTAAACTGAAATATCACATGCAACATCAATCTAGCTCAAATCCATGAATCCATCAGAGAGAAAAATGGAAGGGAGAAAACCAGAACTCTTTTTTTCTCTATTTCTGTTATTGCAGAGTAATAACCGACTTGGTCTATTTTATGACTAAGTTGGTTATTACTTTTGTCTACATCAAATCACACCCCTAACTTTTACTATTAGCACATTAGCCCTAACCAATATAACAAATATTTTCACACCTTATGGTCCGACCCTTCCCTGAATCATGCGCATAGCGAACACTTGATACACCGAGTTAGGGATGAGCATTCAGGCAGTTCGGATTAAATCGGATTTTTTAGGTTCGATTTTGATATTTTAGATTTTCGATTTTGAGTCTATAAGTTTATGTGTTTCTTTTTCTTAAAACAATGAACATCCAAATAAAGTATTCATGTTAAAATACTTCAAAACTTTCTCACTTTCACAGTAATCATCCAAATAAAGTATTCAAGTAATGAAATCATTATCAAAGAAATACAAGAAAGACATTAATAAAAGCGATAAGAAGTATCAATAATAAAGTTATGTCCAAATAAAAAGTATTTTGATATTAACTTAGTAATTAATATTAGAATATATGAGATAATATTTAATGGGTATGGTATTGGACTTATTACTATTAGCATATGAATAATGGACTACATATAAAGTATACAAATTTCGAATTTTTAGATATCCACAACCCTAAAGTACCAAATTCAATATTCAATCCGAAATCTAAAAAATTAAAAAAATAATTAAATCCGATATTCATCTAGTAATTCGTAAATCCAAACCAAAAATCTAAAAAATTTCAGATTTCGATTTGAATTCCTGATTTGCCCAAACTATGCCCATCCCTACACCAGGCTGCCCTGATATGTGATAAAAACGCATCATATGTGTCTAAACCATATATATTGCACTATTATTACTAGTCCAAAAATATGGGGCAAATAGACCCTTTCGATTAATCGTTGGCTGCGTTCTGAAATAATCGCCCAAAAGAAGATTTATTTAACCAAATTACTTTATCTTAAACTTTACTTTACGTTAATGCTCACATGTCACCTTTATACTCTCTAATATTTAACTATTTTTTCTTATTCCTTTTCTTTTTCTAACTACTCCTCTATGTATTTGCATTATTCTTTTAAGTAATATCCGAATAAACAATCCAACCCCAGTTAGGGCCAAAAAATTAATTTAAAATCTATAATATGTATTTATTTTGAATGCACTACCAAATAAATTAAGATATCTATAATGATATATAAGTCATATTAAGTATGATGTGATCATTTAGAAAAATATAAATCATTCATAAAATACACAAATAACATGAATTTTTTTTATTTTTGCTGTCAATAAAACTTTTTTTGTAGTATTTTTATCTTAGCTTTTGTATTTTTTATGCATGTTTTGAAAAAGTTTTTCTTAACCCAAATTTATATCGAAAACAACCTTTCTATCTCGTACAAAATAGGAGTAAGATCTGTGTACACATCATTCGTCCAAGATTTTATTTATGAGATTTATATGGGTCAAAATTCGACCCCACGATAATTAACGAAGTTAATCCCGGTTTAGGATAATTCATGATTAATAAATTGTATGACCACTCAGAATCAACGGTATTTAACCCTCATCCGATTCGATCAATAAAGTCATGACCTATTTATTATCATGAAGGCAAACCCACAAACGTGGCCACGTCCACTTATCGACAGCTCATGAAGCTCACAGCTATAAATACCAAGAGAGGGAACCATAAAAGGGATCTTCTTCTTCACTACTATTCACGAGAGAGAGAGAAAAGACATAACAACACCCCTGTTATGGGAGAGTAGGACACCATAGTAAGGCTCTGAACTTTCATGGAAAGGCATAACATATTAATATTATCAATACAGGCTTTTCATGTTTCTTCTCCTAACTCTGAGTATCTATTTTCATTTCTTTTATTTGGTTCAATGGATTATTACAGTTTGCTATGATTTTCCCTTGATTTATTTGTATTGTTTCACACTCATATAGTATATGGTAACTTTTGAGCAAACAATTTAGTACCGACTGTGGGGATTTCATAGCAAAATTGCGTAGTTCTGCCCTGGACCAAAAAGAAAAAAAACGCCAAAAATAATCCAGCTCAAACAAGCCAAAGCGGCATGTCGGAAAGGGGGAATTTGAAGATCTCCAATCGAGATCCAAATTCTCTGTCTCTCCCCTCTCGGATAGTGAAAGCTAGAAGTGGAAGTCCCCCCTAAGGAAGGATCTTTGTAAGGCATCTCCCTCATCCCTGATACGGGCTCTAGCCGGAAACCAGCATGAAGATATCTCGAACCGAGTTTCGCCTCAAGCCAGCCTACATACCCGGATTGGGAAGATAACATTTAAGCTGCTCAAGATTTCGAATCAAAACCGAGATTCAGCTCTCAAAAACTGACATAGCGAGATTCAGGCTACGTGCCTCCACTAGTAATTTCAACTACGTTTGAACCAAGACAGGCTATGTGCCTCCGCCAATAAGTTCAACTACAGTTGAACAAAGACTCAGGCTATGCGCCTTCGTCATCAAAATCGACAAAGTTCAACGACAGTTGAACCAGAACTCAGACTATGCGCCTTCGCCATAAATATATCAAAGTTCAACTACGGTTGAACTGGGACTCAGGCTGCGCGCCTTCGCCATTAAATCAAGGCTATGTGCCTTCGCCAATAATTTCAACTACGGTTGAACCAAGACAAGCTATGTGCCTCCGCCAATAAGTTCAACTACAGTTGAACCAAGACTCAGGCGCCTTCGTCATCAAAATCGACAAAGTTCAGCGATAGTTGAACTAGAACTCAAGCTATGTGCCTTCATCATCAAATGTATCAAAGTTCAACTACGGTCAAACTGGAACTCAGGCTGCGCGCCTTCGCCATTAAATCAAGGCTATGTGCCTTCGCCAATACGTTCAACTACGATTGAACCAAGACAGGCTATGTGCCTCTGCCAATAAGTTCAACTATGGTTGAACCAAGACTCAGGCTATACGCTTTCACCATCAAAATCGACAAATTTCAACGATAGTTGAACTGGAACTCAGGCTATGCGCCTTCTCCATCAAATGTATCAAAGTTCAACTACGATCAAACTGGGACTCAGGCTGCGCACCTTCGCCTTTAAATCAAGGCTATCTGCCTTCTCCAGTACATTCAACTACGGTTGAACCGGGGCTTAAGCTATGTGCCTCCGCCAATAAGTTCAACTACGGTTGAACCAAGACTCAGGCTATGCACCTTCATCATCAAAATCGACAAAGTTCAACGACAGTTGAACTGGAACTCAGGCTACACGCCTTCGCAAATAAATCAAGGCTATGTGCCTTCGCCAGCAAATTCAACCCCGGTTGAACCAGGACTCAGGCTACCCGCCTTCACCATTAAATCAAGGCTATGTGCCTTCGCCAGCAAATTCAACCCCGGTTGAACCAGGACTCAGGCTACCCGCCTTCACCATTAAATCAAGGCTATGTGCCTTCTCCAGTAAGTTCAACTACAGTTGAACCAAGACTCAGGCTATGCGCCTCCGCCATTAAAATCGACAAAGTTCAACAGCAGTTGAATTGGGACTCAGGCCATGCGTCTTTGCCCTCAAATTCGACAAAGTTCAACAGTAGTTGAATTGAGACTCAGACTATGCGCCTTCATCCTCAAATTCGACAAAGTTCAACAACAGGTGAATTGGGACTCAAAATATGCGGCTTCGCCATTAAATCAAGGCTATGTGCCTTCGCCAGTAAGTTCAATTACGGCTGAACCAAAATTCAGGCTAAGCACCTTCGCCATTAAATCTAACAGGTTCGACCCCGCTCGAACTGCAATGATAGACGCCTCCGTCCTAAAATCTAACAAGCTCAACCATAGTTGAACGAGGACCCAGGCCAGGCGATTTCATCATAGAAGTCAGCAAAACCCGACCTCCGACAAATCGAGGCGCAGATTGGGATCCCTCGCCATGTCAAGTAAATACTCCCAACTCGAACTAAGATTCGGGAAATGTAAAGTTCGGCCCAGGTCAAACTACAAGGCCACACTTTTTATCATCACAGTCAATAGTTCGACCATGCCCGAACTGGGACTAAGGCTATGTGCCACTATCGCTAAGGAACGAATCCAACTCGCTCACACCGAGCCGAAGAAAAAAGTCGTCAACAATAAAAAATAAACATGTATACCAGAATCAAACTCAAAGTTAAATCACCCTTTCGAACGCGTGCAAAGAAAAGTCAAAGGGGAAGAAGGGAAGGTACAAAAATAAATACGACGCAAATAACGAAAAAGGAATTTTATTTATCTACAAAGTTAATTGCGGGTCATCTCCGCTTACACCCGGCCAAGGCCGGTCAGTACAAGGGAAAAGAAAAAGAAAAAACAAAAAGCACCTAAACGCCAAGCGGCAAATAAAACAAAAAAACACAGCAAATGCTTTTATTCAGCGCCGTTTGCGCCACCACCTGCACCATCATCAGCCTCCGGCGTCGCTGCCTCAAACCACAATCGTATGGGCCTCACAAGCCTTTTGATGTGCCTCCTCGAAAGAAGCTTCGGTCATAATGCCGGCCTCCCACAAATTCTTATATATGTCACGTTGGGCCTCAGTAAAGACCCAAAGCTCACGAGCCTAGCTGGAAGCAGTGACTTGGTCCCGAAGCCGCCTATTCTCTCTTTCTAAGGCCGCAACCTAATTCGCCATAAATTGGGCCTCCTGCTCAAGAAGCCGATCCGCTCCTTGAGCCTTGCTTCCCTATCGGCTGTCGTAGCCCTCTCCAACCCACGCTGAGATTCATGCACACCGATCGCCTTCTCCAACCCTGCGACTCTCGACGAGGCAGCACTCGCCTGAAGTTTTAGAGCCGCAACCTCACTCTTCAAAGCAGCCACTTTCCCACTCCAGGCCGCAGCGACCTCCGCCTCCTTAGCCTGGCCCCGACGCTCTCTCTCAGCCGCAGCCCTCCATCCCCCCTCTAGTTCCTCGTCCTTCAAACAAATCTATTCCTCGAGGGCACGTTCTACCAAGTATTTGCTACAACTGAAGCTCTTACCTCGCCAGCTCCTCGACTAAGGCCCGGTTATGGGGATTGGACCTCAAGCGCTCACGCAACTCTCGGCACCGATCTTGGTAGCGGCGGTACTTATCCATCACCCACAAAAATATCCCCGAGCAGACGTTGGCTTGACGGATGCCCTCCATCTCCAACAAATAAGGCTGCAAAGCAAAAACAACGACTAAGATAAAGAATAACCTAAGGCAATAAAAATGGATCAAGGTCATAATACTTACCCCTGAGGCCTATCACGACCGGTTCATTCATCAGTCTGATATCCGCGATGTCCCTCAACTACGCGTTCTCGGCCTCAGAGCATTGCACCTAAAACAATGACACCAAGCCATTCCTTTGGAGCAATAAGTTCCACTCCGTGGGAACCTCAATGAAGCGAGATCTCCCCTCTACACGTATAGTTGAATTGGTAAAGCCTTCTCGGAACTTACGGACGTCACTGGGGTCCAAGTCGGATTCGGACCCATACTCATCTACAGTATCCCTTCCACCTTCCATCACCAAAGGGGCGCTTGATTCACAAACAATATCAGCCGATGAGGAACTGCCTCCCATCTCGACGACTGGAACCACCAACCGAGTCGGCGAAGTGACGGTATCATCATGGCGTAAGCCAACCGGGGCAACCCCCACTATTTGTTCGCCCTCAAGGGTAGGGCCACAACCGCACTCCTCTTTGTATTCGCTGGAGGGAGTCTAAATTAATTACCACGGGTGGGACCAGTGTGAACATGACCCTCCATCTCACCAATGGCCTCTCCTCCTCGTCCTCAGGTGAGGGAGATTCTGCTCTGGGGCGCACAACCCATGATGTCCCCTCGTCCCGAAATACGGCCCGTGCTGGAGAAGGAGCCGCTGAAGATTCAACTGATGCCGCCCTCGGTACTAGGCGCGGCACCGCTGCTGAAGTAAGTCAAGCAATTGCACCCGACCGACGGTAGGCCAATTGAGGGGCCCTGAAGCGGCGTGCCCTCCATGATCAGGAAAAAACAAAGCTGATAAATAAAGTTGAAACAAAGAGGGACAGAAGAAAAGGTCAACTTTTAACCTGTCACAGGCCCATGGTCATGGCTCTCTCAGAAAGACGCCCACGTGCGTATCCCCACCTTATGGGGAAGCACGGCCTCTACCCACTCACTTATCCCGGCTAGCGGAGTTGGCGGCCACTTTTTAGCTACAAAGTTCACACAGATTAATGCTTACGGGCGCAAGAAGTAAAGAGGGGAAAAAGAGGGAATTTGATGATTTAAATACTTACGTGCATAGTTCCAAGCCTCTGGGAACCCAGGTAGGGACGCCACTAAATGATTAGTTCTGATATTAAAGAAGTGCTCAAAAGGGCGAAGCCCGGCCTCATCATCTAGTTCTACGGTAAGGCCCCTCGACCCACAAGGACATGCTTAAATCATGGTACTGCAGACCCTCTGGGGAGTGTAGAGACTAAGCACATGCTGCAGCGTGACCTCCATACTGGCCAACTCTGCATACTTGATAAACATCGCCAGCAATTTGTTAAGAGAACGAGCAAGATGACCCGGGAACACCCCGTAATAACAGCAAAAATCAACTACCAGCATGGGGAGCGAAAGCTTAAATCCCAACTTGAAGGGATAGGCACAGAAGACGCATACCCCCTGCGGTCGGTGTGTACCTTCTCTTCGCTCCTAGCGAGAACGATGTCGGCATAGCTGGGATTCCCCACTGTTCCCGTAGTTGGGCCATCCCAACTTCCCCCATTAACGGGGCTTTATCCACCTGATCCTCTCCACCATCAACGATGAAGTCAATCAACAGGCCTCTGGACAGAGATGATGTCTCATCAACCGACGGACTTCATCGATCTCCACTAGTATTGCACTTCCCATTGCTCAAGAAGGTCCCTCGACCACCAGTAAGTTAATCGGAAAATTCGCCGGAAAATAATTTAGAGAAGAACTGCATGTCATTGCTGATTCACTAACAAGAACGAAACAATGTTTGACGGGCAGGATGGAGGTTGTAACAATCGAAGAACAAAGATGAAGATGAATTAGCAAGAAGAAAAGTTTTTTCAAAATCTATCTCAGACCAACAATAAGAATATGAGAAATAAATATCTCAACCCTTTTATTTATAAGAACTTAAGTGGCTTTCACGAACCCCAATAGCCATCATTAACTACATGACCAACCACAAAACGGTTCATTTTCAAAGAAACGTGCGCCTTTATGACAGGCTCTATGAAGCGACTTTACCGTTACCAACAGTCGTTTCGCCGTGGAAACGGTCATAATGACCTATGGACACTGAGGAGATGTTTACCACGTCTTGGAAATTTTGGACGTCGCCAAAAACGTATCAAGCATGCTCTCACTGTCCTCGGCCGCACAACATACGACCCGTCCGCGGTGATTGACGGCTACGCTCCTAAGCAAACATAAGTTTCAAAGCACAATAAAACTCGACCTCATTCGAATTAATGTAAAAGGCAAAATGCCTTCACCAAATAAGAGAGTTCGGTCTTGATCGAACGATGACTAGATAACAGAATAACAGAACATTAACACTTTACAAGGTTAAGACCATCTCCAGTGTGTCAACAGCTAAGGCCGTCGACAATATTAAGGTTAAGGACCATTTCTAAAGAGAATTCGATCTCGACCGGAGCAACAATTGACCTCCCTATCCGAATATCTCAAGCTATAGTCGTTGAAGTCCGCTTATCGAGCTCGGCCAAGGCACGACCTCAATAAGCGGAGGGACTAACTGTATGGGTCGGAATCCGACGCCACGATAATTAACAAAGTTAATTCTGGTTTAGGCTAATTCATAATTAATAAGTCGTATGACCACTCAGAATCAACGGTATTTAACCCTCATCTGATTCGATCAATAAGGCCAAGACCTATTTATCATCATGAAGGCAAACCCACAAACGTGGCCATGACCACTTATCGACAGCTCATGAAGCTCACATCTATAAATACCAAGAGAGGGAACCCTAAAAGGGGCTTCTTCTTCGCCACTATTCACGAGAGAGAGAAAAGACATAACAACACCCATGTTATGGGAGAGTGGAACACCATTGTAAGGCTCCGAACCCCTTCATGGAGAGGCAAACCACATCAATATTATCAATAAAGGTTTTAAATATTTCTTCTCCTAACTCTGAGTATCTATTTTCGTTTCTTTCATTTGGTCCAACGGATTATTACAGTTTGCTATAATTTTCCCTTGAATTATTTGTATTGTTTCACACTCATAAAGTATATGGTAACTTTTGAGCAAACAAGGTTACACTAAATATGTTATTATAGTTGTAACGTGAGGGGTTGCTCTGATGGTAAGCAACCCCCACTTCCAACCGAGAGGTTGTGAGTTTGAGTCTCCGCAAGAGCAAGATGTGAAGTTCTTGGAGGGAAGGATTCCGGGTGTCTATTTGGAAACAGCCTCTCTACCCAAGGGTAGGAGTAAGGTCTGCGTACATACTACCCTCCCCAGATCCCACTAAGTGGGATTATACTGAATTGTTGTTGTTGTTGTTTAGTTGTAACGTGAAAATAAAAAATAACATATCAACGCATAAGTTAAATTAAAAAATTAATAGAAAGAAAAATCTTATTGGTACGCGTTGGCGTCATGTTGTGGAATCATTGACGGGGTCCTACTTAATTGTTTTGTTCAGATATTATACAGTTTTATAATTTGTAGATATGTTTTGGACATATTAAATTATTAAGGCACGTTTTGGTGGATACCTAGCGTGAAAATAACGTTGATGTTTTATGTAATATAATTGCAACTTGGCCTGTGAATCACTATTACAATGCCAGACAATAAATATTATATTATATATAATATAAATAAAATAAACTCCTCCAACCATTTTTTTACGTATCTTTTGTCATGCTCTTTGTTGCTTGTATATTTAGGTTTTTCGTTTTTTTTTTGGTCAAAAAGTTATTTAAGCTTTTTCGTTGAGGACAAAGGACAAAAGCGATTTTGTAATATTTTAATTTAATGGTGGACTCTATTTATTGGCTATCGAAATTTCAAAAACTGAAAGCTAGTAGTTGTAGTTAATTGAAGGAGAAGTTGTTACCATTTGTGCTAATATAACAAAATGTGGGGGGCAATATTGTAATTTATATGGATTCATTTGAATTTTGAACTAAAATCCACCAAAATTAGTGAAAATATTGAACTTTGAATTCAGAACTCAAATAAGATGATTGTATAGGGTCAAATTTGACCCTAGACGTCTCTACGCTGATGGATACATATTCGAGACTAAAGTGAGGACATGGCCTGGATGTGATGAGAAAGGCGACGTCGCTTAAAGACTCAGCGCCTTCACTCAGAGAATGTTACCTACTTTTGTGCTTTTTTGATTATTTCGAGGGATGTCTCATATTATATAAAAGAGAACATAACATTATAAATGGATCATCATCATTATTCTCGAATAATACAACTCTTCTCTCCCTTTATCTTTGTCTCTACCTCTAACGATTACTTCTCTCTTAAGTTCATACTATCTTTTTATCTTTCAGATGTATAATAACAATATCATCCTTCTAATCTCTAGGTCATATTATATTTGATTACGATTTATCCTCGTTTATTTTTGATTGTCTTTAAGCTTGTAAAGTGTATCAATAACTTTTGAGCCAAACAATGATGGAAAGTGGTTAGAACCAAGACCTAAGCCCATAAAATTAAAAATACGGGATCTGCTTCTATAACAAAATGAAAAACATTAATGTCATAAAAATATTTTGAATAACTTTAATTTTTCCTAATAAAAACTACTATGTTTACTATAGATTGATGTTGAGTGAGGTCTTAATCATACATCTACTAAGTAGCACTCATAAACATGTTTCACACCCTTCCACTATTAGAAGTTCGATAAAAATCGATCGCGGTCAATCTGTCGATTTTGACGATCAGTTTTGCCATATTTTTAGTAGTAGTAGTAGTATATATATATATATATATATATATAAAACCTTACAATTTAGTTGATATACATCGACACCATAAAAAGAATTATAGTAATAATTTAGTATAACAGATTATCCCATACTATTATTTACTGCATTTTTTGATTATGAAGTTAAGAGTAATTATGGTTGTTTGTTATATGTTATTGTAGATTATCTTAACTTGATGATGCGACAAAATGTAAAAGTTGATAAATTTTCTAATTAATTTTTTGCAAATTAATTTAATTGCATGTCACAATCACAAATTCAATATACGTAAGAAAACCACATACTCCGAAGGTGTAGAACAATAACATTCCTTTATTGGAACCAAATCTACTACGTGCTCTATATATATTTAAGGCAATAAGCTAGACATTTATCGCCTTCTTCTTTTTTATTTTTTATTATCTTGCTTTATATAAAATGTCATGTTTAGTCCCTAATGAAAGGATTAGGTAATTGATTATCCAACGGCCCCATACTTAAATATTATTTTACATGCATGATGAGAGATGAGTGCACAAAGTCGCTTAATTAAGGGAAAAGGTTCAGAACTGCCCCTAACGTATTGACGAAAGTTTAAAAATGCCCTCCGTTAACCTATTTTGAAAAAAATGCCCATACCGTTAAAAATTTGACATATTTGTGCTCCTAAGTCTTGCGACTGACTGTACTTATATTTAAAACAGTAGGGGCATTTTTTTTCAAAATAGGTTAACGATAGGGGCATTTTTAAACTGGAGTCAATACGTTAGGGGCACAAATATGCCAGAATTTTAACGGTCGGGGCATTTTTTTAAAATAGGTTAACGAAGGGCATTTTTACACTGTCGTCAATACGTTAGGGGCAGTTCTGACCCTTTTCCGTTTAATTAAATATTAAAAGAGATGGTGATGATTAAAAAAAGGTATTTCGTTATCTGATTATATTATCTCGAATATTATATTTAAATTGTTGAGCTTCTTGATTGAGCACCATGTTAGGTGACTCAAATGTGATTAAAAGAAATATGTTTTATAATTGAATTAATTTTATTTTAATTGACAACGTAAAGATGTTTTACACAATAAATGTAGTTTACTTATTATTAAAGGTTAACCAATACTTTTATCAAGTTAACCATTATTTATAATGGAATTTTCTTGTTATTACCTAGGTTATAAGTAACATGATCGTGAAAATATATTCTATAAATTGTTGATTCCAAGGCAAATTAGTCATGAGCCATGTGCTTTGTGCAGTGATTATGTTCTTAATCTATATGATTAAGTTAGGCAGCTTATAAGGTCAAGTTTTGTAGTAGTTGAAACCAATGTGTTGACACGCAACAATAACAACAACCCAGTATAATCCTACTTAGTGGGGTCTGGGGAGGGTAGTGTGTATGCATGCCTTACCCCCTACCCTTGTCTGGGGAGAGTAGTGTGTACGCAGACCTTATCTCTACCCTTGGGTAGAGATGCTGTTTCCAAATAGACCACTAACATCTTTCCCTCCAAGAACTTTCTACCTTGCTCTTGGGGAGACTCGAACTCACAACCTCTCGGTTGGAAGTGAGGGTTGCTTACCGTCAGAGCAGCCCCTCTTGTCTAATGTGTTGACAACATAAGGGGGATTATTACCAACTAAACTACTACTAAAATTAATGTGTTTAATCAAGGAGAGAGATTGTGATAATATATATATATATATATATATATATATATATATATATATATATATATATATATATATATATATATATATATATATATATATATATATATATATATATATATATATATTAGAAAAAATAATGGAGAGAATTTTCAATACATCTAGTAATAATATAATAGATAAAAGAGTAAATATTTTTATAAAAAAGTAACATAAAACTATTTAAAATTATAAATAATGCATAAAAATAAATAATAAAATAGGTAAAAATATGCTGGCAAGTACTCGTGTATGCTCTTAGTACGTCAGGTGGTGGCAGCGCTCGAAGCAGCTGATGACTTTTGACAATGTAATGGCGGAGCATAGTACAAGTAGAGCCGCAAGGTGTCACGCGCGCGTGTGTATATATATATTTACTTTTAACGGTTCGACTTATCGGATTCGGCTTTTAAATATATTAATCAGTTAGCTATCCGATAAGATACGGGCAAATAGATATTAATTTAGCTATTATCAGACGGTTTATAGAGAACTTACTAGTAAATACCAGCAAAAGCCAGTTTACTTTGCATGTATTCCCACCATTTTTCACCGTTACCTTCAATGATCGTAAAGTACAAAGCCATTGCTTGTTAATATCTTCTTTTGGCCAACAATCTGATCCATTTGGTGGCATTAAGATCCCATTTACCTATATATTTATAATATGAAAAGAAGGAGATTGTTGGCATGTTATAGGTTTGAGCAATAGCAAAAATAAAAATTCTTCAACAGTGGATAAGTGGAAATGTGGAAGGGATATATATAAATTCTTAACGGGTTAAGGTTTATCCAATAAGAAAATTAAATAATCCTTCCCAAACCAATTAATAGTTAATAATAAATTTTTACTCCGTTACCCAATCGTTAAACCGATAATCCGATGCCAATAAGCTATTTTACTATCCGATTTTCGATTTCAATTCAATTTTGAACACTCCTATAATTTATGGTTTATGCAAAATTATAATATAGGTTAATTGTAATATATATCAATTCTTATATGGTAAACAACATGAATTATTGTAAAGATATTGCCTGCTTTAAAGTATTATGAGGAGCTAAACTTATCCAAGTATAAGAGGTAAATCTCATTTTTCGTATAGTATTGTTATCTCAAAGCAATATTTATTTTGATTTATTTGTTAAAAATTAATTTTCTTGTATCATTAGATTCATTATTATGGAACAAAGAAAAGTTCCGTTTTATGAAACAATCGATTTAATGTGATTGGATTGTTTCTTTTTTTTTTTCCCCCCTTCAATTATGACCTTATTTATTATAATTATATTTTATCTTTTACTCTATCTTTTGTTTTTAAAATTTTAACTCTAAATATCCAACTTATTAACCTACTTTGTCTTCATCCATCTTTTTCAGAATTAGTTTGTACCGTTCTTTTCATCCAAATCTCCAAATCTCCGTTCGTTTCTTTGTCTCTTTCTATCTTTCTATATTTTTTGCTATTGATTGTTGACTTTTTTCTTCGGTATTTTGCGCTTGTTTCCAAGCTACATAATTGATAATAAATTAGTAAAATTTGATTTTCTTAAATTATGTTAATGTGTAATTTTTGATAAGTTTAATATTTAATTGAGGTATTTTAGTAAACTAATCAGTTACACTATAATACGATACAGTCAAATCAAATACTAATTTTTTTATTCAACAACAACAAACATTACAATCTATATAAATATTGCACCTACAAAAATACAGTACAATATAATACATTATAAAACGATAGGTAAAAATGATCCAAATAAAGCGCAAGTTGATATATAGATAAGAACTATTGGGTCTCAAAAAATTCTTCTCTATATAAATTTTTGGACTAGGTTATTGAATAAAACTTCGATAAAAAAGCGATATAAACACTTCAAGATATGAAACCTCACTTTTATTTAGCCTCTCGGTAATTTGAAAGAAACAATTAATCATGTACGTAAGATCTAAAAAGATCTTTTTTACATAAAATAAACTAAATATCACTCCGTATGAAAACTTTAATACTAAAATTATTTTCATTAATGTGACCGACCAAAGGACAGTTTTAAAATTGAGTAGTATATAAAATATACCCTCCATAATGATTTTTGACTTTGCCACTACTGAGATACTTTCAAGATAAATTATAGAGTTATGAATTACACCCCTATTAATTTTTAATTTATGTAAATTTATTTGAATGAAAATAGAATTTTATAAAAAAAGAAAGAATAAGACTTTGAATTTATAATATAAATAAAATACATGTATTTTAAATGATTATAAACTATTATATAGCCTGGAAATAACCTCTTTGCCCCGGGTATAGGTAAGGTCTGCGTACATATTATCTTATCCTGTGAGATTTTAGTGAGTTGTTGTTGTATAAATTATTATTTAAATATAAATTAAAAATATAAAAAAAATTGGTACGAACTAAAAAAAATTGTTCACGTAAATTATAAGAAGAGTAATTGTTTTTTGACCATAATTGACGCGGACCTGCAACTGAACACGCGTATCAAGCCTTTCAAATTCGGGCCCCCAATAGTAAATGGCATTTACACAAAACGTGAAAGTGAAAACTCGTCAGCCACAGCAATCTGTGTCTTACGATAAAGTCAAAATTCACGTCAATATCAGCAAATATTTTTGGGATTTTTACACAAATAGCCTGTAAGATTCGCTATTTACTTTTTAACTGATATACATAAATTATATATTAATTATATAAATTTATACATATACTATACATAAATTTTATATATATTATATATTCGATGGCTATTTTTTGTTTAAGAAATTACATGTGCGACTATTTGAGTTAATTCATCAATATTTTTGCACTTCACTTCGCTGTCTGCCTCCCCCCAAATAAAAGAAAAAATTAACTCTTTATTATAATTATTAAAAGATAAAAGAAATATATAAAATAATTATATATTCATAAAAAATATATTATGTTATGTTTATTCACGCAAGTTCTATTAAAGAAAAAATAGTTATTAATTTTATAATAATTTTTAATATTTTAATTATAAAAACTTTTCAACAATATTTTTACTCTGAAAAATTCGAATAAATTCATAAAAAGAGATGCACGTGAAACACGTTATCATGTGGCTGAAAACCTTACACGGTCTCTTGGACTACGAACTCGAACTTTGGACTAAAATAATCAGTTGCCAAATTGAGGAATGAAATTAGTTGATCGTAGACATTCCTTTTGCTTTAATTAGAATATTAACGTAATTTAAATATGAAAATTCCATTCATAGTTTTTTAATTAGATTAATATATAGCTAATATATAATTTATTTTCAAATTCGACCGCAAAAGGAGGTTTAAATTAGAAAATTCAAAAAGCCCTAACTCTACCCAAATTCCCAATTTTCTATCCTAAATTACATGTTTTAAGCTTAGGAATTCATTTGATATTGATGGAAAAATGAAGAAAACGAGTTGAAATTTACTAACCCAAGACGTTTTGGTGAAAGGGGGCTTTAATGGACGCCTATGGACCTTGAAGAAGAAAGAGCTCGTGTGTTTTTATGAAAAATCCCGTATGCTACTGTTTCTGAAGTTATAAAAATTTAACTGGGCAAAGATGGCATATGCGACCGCGAAGAAAGAAATGTGATCGCATAGAGGAAGGGGAAAATGTTCATTGTGATCGCGAAGGGAGCACTGCGATCGCATGGGAGGAATCGGCTGAGCACCGCGATCGCGAACAAGACTATGCAATCGCATAGAGGAAAATATAGGGTTTCTCAGGCTAACACTATGCGATCGCAGACGGAACATTGCGACCGCATAGAACAAACTGGACCCCTAAGATTTACACTACGCGATCACAGACATACCTATGCGATCGCATAGAACAAACGACTAGACGCTAGCAGACAGCAGATTCTGCAACATTTCTATGGCTACACCCACTCAGAAACACATCCGAATCACACCCGAGCTCTCGGGGCTCCTAACCAAACACATGAACTAACTCAACAACATCCTACGAACTTAACCGTGCGATCAAATCGCCAAAATAACATAAAAATAATGAATTAAACCTCAAAATCACTAGTTTTTCTTCAAACTTCATAGACTTTCAAATTTAGAGTTTTAGGTCTGAAACACGTCAAACGACATCCGATTTCAACCAAACTTCACAAAAATATCTTAAACCACATATAAGACTTGTAGCAGGCACCGGAACCAAAATACGGGCCCGATACAAACACGTTCAAATCAATTTTCATTTCAATTTTCCTTAATAATTTCAGAAAAATAATTTTAATCAAAAATTCATTTCTCGGGCTTGAGCCCTCGAAATTCGATTTCGGGCATACACCCAAGTCCCATATTTTTCTACGACCTTTCAGGACCGTCAAATTACGGGTCCGAGTCCGTTTACCGAAAATATTGACCAAAGTCAAACTTATTCATTTTAATACAAAATTTTAGCATTTTAGAATTTCACATATAAACTTTCCGTCTAGGTGCCTAGATTGCGCATGCAAATCGAGGCAAAAAAAAAGGTTTTCAAGGCCTCAGAAGCATGGAATAAATAAGAAAATAGGTGATGACTCTTTGGGTTGTCACATTCTTCACCTCTAAAACAACCATTCGTCCTCGAACGGACAAAAGAAAGAAGTAACTGAGTCGGGGAATAGATGAGGATAACAGCTCTGCATATTGGACTCAGACTCCTAGGTTGATGCCTCAAGAGGCTTACCTTTCCACTGAACACGAATAGATGGGAAATTATTGGACCTCAGCTGACGAACCTGTCGGTCTAGAATAGCTACCGGCTCATCCTCATAAGAAAAGTCCTTGTCCAACTAGACAGTGCTGAAATCTAACACGTGGGCTGTATCTCCGTGATACCTCCGAAGCATGGACACATAAAAAGCTGGATGCACGGCTGATAAGTTAGGAGGAAGTGAAAGTATATAAGCCACCTCTCCCACTCGATCAAGAATCTCAAACAGACCAATGAACCTAGGGCCAAGCTTTCCCTTCTTCCCAAATCTCATTACACCATGTATTGGCGACACTCAGAGAAATACTCGCTCACCAACCATGAAAGCCACATCCCGAACCTTGCGATCTGCATAACTCTTTTGCATGGACTGAGTTATACGAAGACTATCCTGAATGATCTTGACCTTGTCCAAGGCTTCCTGAACCAAATCTGTACCCAATAACCGAGCCTCCCCGGCTCAAACCATCCAACCGAAGACCGACATCACCTACCATATAACGCCTCATAAGGAGCCATCTGAATGCTGGACTGGTAGCTGTTGTTGTAGGCAAACTCTGCTAAAGGCAAAAACTTATCCCATGAACCTAAAAAGTCAATAACACAAGCTCGGAGCATATCCTCCAATATCTGAATAGTCCGCTTGGATTGTCCGTTCGTTTGAGGATGAAATGCTGTACTCAACTCCACCTGGGTGCCTAACTCTTACTGAATTTCCCCCAAAAGCGTGAGGTAAGATGCGTACCCCATTCCAAAATGATAGATATCGGCAGACCAAGAAGGCAAACAATCTCCCAGATATAGATCTCAGCTAACCTCTCAGATGAATAGGAGACTGCCACAGGAATAAAATGCGCTGACTTGGTCAGCATATTAACAATTACCCAAACTGCATCAAACTTCTTTCGGGTCAACGGAAGCCCACTAACAAAGTCCATAGTGATCCTCTCCCACTTTCATTCGGGAATCTCGATCCTCTAAAATAGTCCAACAGACATCTGATGCTCATACTTAGCCTGCTGAAAATTCAAACACCGTGCCGCATCTGCCACAGTATCCTTCTTCATTCTACGCCTACAATAATGCTTCCACAAATCTTGATACATCTTCGCAGTGCGCGGGTGAATAGAGTACTAGAAACTATGGGCCTCTGCCGAGATCAACTCTCAAATCCCATCAACATTGGGCACACAAACTCGCCCCTGAAATTTCAAAACACCATCATAATCTAAGGTCATCTGCTTGGAACCTCCTTGCTGCACCGTGTCTTTAAGGACTCACAAATGGGGATCATCAAACTGCTGATCACGGATATGCTTCAATAATGAAGAATGAGCGACCGTGCAAAACAACACTCGACTAGGCTCAGAAATATCCAACCACACAAATCGATTGGCCAAGGCCTGAACATCCAAAGCAAGCGGTCTCTGGCTGACCGTAATATAATCAAGACTGCCCATGCTGGCTGACTTCCTACTCAAAGCATCGGCCACCACATTGACCTTCCCGGGTGATATAAGATAGTTACATCATAATCCTTCAGCAACTCCAACCACCTCCGCTGCCTCAAATTCAACTCCTTTTGCTTGAATAGATACTTGAGACTCTTGTGATCAGTGTACACCTCACACGTCACACTATATAGATAATGCCTCAAAATCTTCAATGCATGAACAATGGTTGCCAACTCTAGATCATGAACCAGATAATTCTTCTTGTGGATCTTCAACTGCCTCGAAGCATAGGCAATGGCTCTGCCATCCTGCATCAATACTGCACCAAGCTCAATACAGGAAGCATCACAATAGATTGTATAAGGCCCTAAACTTGTGGACAAAACCAATACCGGTGTCGTAGTCAGAGCTGTATTGAGCTTCTAAAGCTCACCTCACAGTCATCCGACCATCTTAACTGGACACACTTCTGGGTCAACCTAGTCATTGGGGTTGTATTTAATGAAAACCCCTCCACGAACCGACGATAATAGCCTGCCAACCCCAAGAAACTCCGAATCTCTATAGCCGATGCTGGTCTAGGCCAGCTGTTGACTGCCTCAATCTTCTTCCGGTCTACCTAAATACCCTCTGCTGATACAGTGTAACCCCAGAAATGCAACAGAACTCCACCAGAACTCACACTTCGATAATTTAGCATACAACTGTCTATTCCTCAAAGTCTGAAGAACCACTCTGAGATGCTACTCGTGCTCCTCCCTCGCTACGGGAGTATATCAAAATATCATCAATGAAGACTATCATAAACGAATCCAAATAAGGACTAAAAGCTCGGTTCTTCAAATCCACAATAGCTGCCAGGGCATTTGTCAACCCGAATAACATAACCAAAAACTCATAATGCCCTTACCGAGTATGGAAAGCCATCTTGGGGATATCGGATGCCCTAATCCTCAACTGATGGTAGCCAGATCTCAAGTCTATCTTTGAAAGTACCTTGGAACCTTGAAGCTTATAGAACAAATCATAATCCTCAGCAACAGATACTTATTCTTAATTGAAACCTTGTCCAATTGCCAGTAGTCAATGCATATTATCATCGAACCGTCCTTTTTTCTCACAAACAACACCGATGCACCCCAAGAAGAATGTGGTGTCTAATAAAAACCTTCTCAAGAAAATCCTACAATTGATTCTTTAACTCTTTCAACTCTGACAGGGCCATGCGATACGATGGAATAGACATGGGCTGAGTGCCCGGAGCCAGATTAATAAAAAAATAGATATCCCTATCGGGCCGTATACTTGGCATGTCTGAAGGGAAGACCTAAGGAAACTCACGAACCATGGGTACCGAATCAATGGAGGGAACCTCAACACTGGAATCGCGCACATAAGTCAAATAGGACAAACACCCCTTCTCGACCATACGCTTAGCTTTCACATAAAAAATGACAATGCAAGTAGAATGACCGAATGTCTCCCTCCCCACTCTAAATGGGGAAAATCCTGTAAGGCTAAGGTCAGAGCCTTGGCATGGCAATCCAAGATAGCGTGGTAAGGTGATAACCAATCCATCCCCAATATAACATCGAAGTCAACCATGTCTAAGAGCAAAACATCTAGACGAGTCTCGAGAACCCCAATCATCAAACACAAGAACGATAAACTCGATCAACCACGATAGAATAACTCACCGGTGTAGACATATAAACATGAATACTCAGTGAATCACTAGGCATGACCAGGTACGGTGAAAAATAAGATGACACATACGAATACGTAGACCTTGGATCAAATAGCACTGAAGCATCTCTATCACAAACCATAATAGTACCTGTAATGACTGCGTCTGAAGACTTAGCCTCTGGCCTAGATGGAAGAGCATAAAATCGGGGCTGGGCCCCACCACCCTGAACTGCCTCTCTGGGGCGGCCTGCTGCAGACTGGACTCCACTTGTATGACCTCTACCTCCACCTCTAGCATCTCTACCTCCACCTCTAATACTTCTAACTCCACCTCCAGCTAACTGAGCAGGATGGACAAGTCCATCAATGAACCTCCTCACTCTCTCTCGCAGTGGGAAGTATGATAAAAGCATAACGATCCAAGTCGATGAATCTAATCTCGCACTGAGTAACAGCCATAGAACCCTACTAGAGATGCTCAAACTGCCTCCGATAGGCCTCTCTCTGAATGATGGGGATAATCTTCTCCAGAAACAACTGCGTGAACATTCCTCAAGTTAAAGCTATTGACCTCACTAGCATAGCCAATCAATAATCTTTCTAACAGGTCTCGACAGATCCACAAAGCGAAAAGTAGCAAAATCAACCTCATTGGTCTCCATGAACCCCATGTTCCTAAGAACTTCCTGATAGCGGTCTAGATATTCCTGGGGATCCTCAGCAGATGCACCACTAAATGTAATAGTAAAGAGCTCGGTGAAACTTATCCAACCTCCATAAAGCCTCCGAAGACATCGCTAATCTACCACCGGTCTGTACTGCTGTTTAGCTGAAGAAGCGGTATGTGACCTCACCATTTGCGAAAAGACAAGAGTAGAGGTTTCAATTTAGCATTGAGAGAACAAAATCGCACGATAGGGAAGAATAGAAGTGAAACTTTTTCTACTTCGATAGCTGGCGGGGGATAAATACAGACATCTCCCTGCCGATTCCTCAGACTCTACTAAGCTCTTCTGTGAACTGTGAGACCCATGTAACCTAGAGATCTTATACCAACTTGTCACGACCCGAAATTTCCACCATCGGAAGTCGTGATGGCGCCTAGTAGTGGGATCTAGGCAAGCCAAACCTTACTTACTTTTTCATTAACACATTACCTCTTTTAACAAATATCAGCAATCACATGCAAACGATGGAATTTAATAATTAAGCGGAAGTCTTAGATTAAAAAAACTGAATAAAAAATGCGAAGATAGAACATAAGCCTCTACCCAAGAACTGGTGTCACAGACTATCTAAGATTTACTACATACAAGGTCTGAAGAATAATACAATAAACTGTTCCCGAACAAAAGATAATGAAACACTGAACGAAGATAGAGGGAGACGCCAGCTCCTGCGAACGCCTGCAGGGCTACCTTGGGTCTCCGGGTGGACTGAAGGAAGCCCTCCAACTACTGATGCTATCCAATACCTGGATCTGTACAAAAGAGCACGGAGTGTAGTATCAGCACAACCGACCCCATGTGCTGGTAAGTGCTTAGCCTAACCTCGGCGAAGTAGTGACGAGGCTAGGACCAGACTACCAAATAAACTTGTATAGTTATATGATATATAACAGAAAGTAAAGCAAATATAAACAAGTAAATATGGGAGGGGAAAACATGCTACGGGGAATAACAGGTAGGAACAGACTATCAATGAACTATAAAGGAATCAAAATCCAACCACTAACATAAGTAAGGAAAATAAAGGCAGATTTCACTTTTCTTTCACATCTTGTGGTAGGCATACCACCCAGTCCCTTTCCGTTATATCTTGTGGTAGGCGTACCACCCGCTCCCATTTCATTATATCTTGTGGTAGGCATACCACCGCTCCCATTTTATTATATCTTTTGGTAGGCGTATCACCCGCTCCCATTTCATTATATCTTGTGGTAGGAGTACCAGCCGTTCCTATTTCATTATATCTTGTTGCCGCGTGCAACCCGATCCCCATATAATATTGTTGTAACGTGCAACCCGATCCATATGTATATATAGTAGTTGCAATTATAACGAGAGCTCTGACAAGGGATCAATAAGGTCTACACAATCCCGACCATGGAGAAACAGCTATAACCAAACTTTCCAACACCTATCTACCTCAACTATAACCAAACTTGTTCCGACACCCAACTACGTCAACTATAGTTACACTTGTTACAACACCTAACTACTTTAGCTATAACTAAACTTAATAACACTTAACACAAAGAATCATCAACCTAAGCATCCGTAATATCAACCAAGAACAGAATACAAAGGAACCACAACCCGACAATAGCCCGAGAGGGGGCAACTTAATGATCTCTTCTATTTCTTCTTTTACTTCACGATTCACTTCACAGCTCGAGCCAATGCTCTAGAATTTCAATTATCACTTATACTTTCACAATTCGTTTTACAATTGGAGCCATCTCTCTTCAATGTTCATAAGTCATAATTCTTTTCACAGCTTTGCACAACAAATAGAAATTTTCACCAAGGCATGAATAATACAACGAAAGAATGAAAATCACAATATAAGACTTACGGTCATGCTTGACACCGACGTATAGATACTCGTCACTACGCCTATAAATCGTACACAACAAGAAGCAAATAGCAAATAGGATGCAACTTCTATTCCCTCAAGCTAAGGTTAGACCAAACACTTACCTCAACTTCCACAGCCAAATCAATCCACAACAACCACTTTCCCTTTCGAATTCGGCTCCAACTCAATCAAATCTATACAATAATGACTTCATAGTATCAGTATATGCTAAACAAATCAAACCTAATGCCTAATTGTAGATTTACAAGCTTTCTTTCCAAAATCTCAAAAATAGACCCCGGGCCCGCTTGGTCGAAACACAAGGTTCGGACCAAATTCATATCACCCATTCTCCCGCGAGCCCGAATAAATAATTTATTTTCAAATTCGACCCCAAAATGAGGTTTAAATCAAGAAAACTCAAAAAGCCCTAACTCTACTCAAATCCCCAATTTTCTGCCCTAAATTACATGTTTTAGGCTTAGGAATTCATTAGATATTTATGGAAAAATAAAGAAAATGAGTTGAAATTTACTAAACCAAGAAGTTTTGGTGAAATGGAGCTTTAATAGACGCCTAAGGACCTTGGAGAAGAAGGAGCTCGTGTGTTTTTATGAAAAATCGCGTATGCTACTGTTGCTGAAGTTTTAAAAATTTAACTGGGCGAAGATGGACTATGCGATCGCAAAGAAAAGAACGCGATCGTATAGAGGAAGGGGAAAATGTTTACTAAGATCTCGAAGGGAGCACAACGATCGCATAGAAGGAACAGGCAGAGCATCGCGATCGCGAACAGGACTATGCGATCGCATAGAGGAAATTATAGGGCTTCTCAGGCTAACACTAAGCAATCGCGGAAGGAACATTGCGATCGCATAGAACAAACTGGACCCCCTGAATATTTACACTACGCGATTGTAGACATACCTATGCGATCACATAGAACAAATGACTAGACACCAGCAGACATCAGTTTTTGCAACATTTCTAAGGCTACAACCATTTTGAAACACATCCGAATCACACCCGAGACCTCGGGGCTCCTAACCAAACACATGAACTAACTCAACAATATCCTACGAACTTAACCGTGCGATCAAATCACCAAACTAACATAAAAAATAATGAATCAGACCTCAAAATTACTAGTTTTTCTTCAAACTTCATATACTTTCAAATTTGGAGTTTTTGGTCTGAAACACGTCAAACGACGTCCGATTTCTACCAAACTTCACAAAATATCTTTAACCACATATAAGATCTATACCGGGTGCCAGAACAAAAATACAGACCGATACCAACACGTTCTAATTAATTTTCATTTCAATTTTCCTTAATAATTTCAGAAAAATAATTTTATTCAATAATTCATTTCTCAGGCTTGGGACCTCGGAATTTGATTCCAGGCATATGCCCTAGTCCCATATTTTCTACGGATCCTTTGGGAGTATCAAATTATGGGTCCGAGTTCATTTTTCGAAAATATTGACCAAAGTCAAACTTATTCATTTTAATACCAAATTTTAGTATTTTTCATAGAATTTCACATTTAAGCTTTCCGGCTACGCGTTCGGACTGCGCACGCAAGTTGGGGCGACTTAAAATAAGGTTTTCAAGGCATCGAAAGCACGAAATGAATAAGAAAATACGTGATGACCCTTTGAGTCTTCACACCAATCACTAAGAAAGGGAAAAAAGGTGGATGAGAGACCTCCTCTTAAACAATAGAAGCCTTAATGTTTATCGAGATGAAAGTAAAAGGCAAGCCTATTCGGGCGATGATAAACATGGGTGCTACCCAAAGCTACTTGCTCTTGAATCAGGTGGAGCGCCTTGGTCTAGTTTTGGGAAAGGCAAGAGTCGTGTCAAGGCTATCAACTCACCACATCAGCTAGTGGGTAGAATAGCCGAACGAATACCAGTGAAGCTTGGCCCTTATGAAGGAAAATTCAACATGTGCGTAGTGATCATAGATGACTTAGAGCTGATAGTTGGATTTGAATTTATGAGGCAAATCAACACCATGCCTGTACCTTATGACAACATGCTACTAATGATTGCAACAAACAGAGTTAGGTCCTTTATTATCCCATGCACAACTATTAAGATGGTCGCAGAGAACATTTTGACATTGCAATTAAAGAAGGGAGTCAAAATACATGAACCTACATTCCTGACTATCCTTTGTATTGAAGATATAAAACTCTCTTTAGATCATATTCCTGTACCCGTGAAAGAGCAGCTAATGGTGTTTGAAGACGTCATGCCACAAGACATTCCAAGGCTACTCCCGTCTAGGCGCACAGTGGACCATGATATTGAGTTGGTGTCGGGTGTGACGCCACCTGCTCGGGGACCTTACAAAATGTCACAACCCAAACTCAACGAGCTTCGAAGATAGTTAGCCGAAATTCTAGACAGGTTATTGGCAAGTCCGGATTGCGGAGGGCGATGAACAGAAGATGACCTGTGTGACAAGGTATGGATCGTACAACTTCCTAGTTATGCTATTCGGCTTGACTAACACTCTAGTCACATTTGTGTGTGTGCGTCCGATGGGGGAGGGGTTTCATTTGATTCATAGTTTATGCAATAGTTATAATATAGGTTAATTGTAATATATCAATTGTAAATTCGTAAACAACATGATTTATTGCCTGCTTTAAAGTAATTTGAGGAGCTAAATCTGTTCTAGTATAAGGGGAATTGTTTGGGCTCACCAATGGTGTACCAGTTGTTATGCCAACAACAGCCAGGCAGCAAACAACTTGTTTGGATGGTTATTATTCATTCTATCGTATTGCATTGTTATCTCAAAATAATATTTTTTTTGATTTATCTATTTAAAATCGATTGTATTATATCATTAAGTTCATTATTACGAAAAAACAAATAGTCACATTTTATGAAACAATCGATTAGTGTGGTGGGATTATTTTCTCTTTTTTTTTTTCCAATTATGACATTTCCTTTTTTCCATAATTGTATTTTATCCTTTACTTTTTTTAAGTTTAACTCCAAACCTCCAACCTATTGACCTACTTTGTCTTTATCCATCTTTTTAAGAATTGTTCGTGTCGTTCTTTTCATCTAAATCTCTGTTCGTTTTTTGGATCTTTTCATCGTTCTACGTTTTCTTTATTTTTTGTTTTTGCTAATGATTGTTAACTTTTTTATTCAGGTTTTACTTTTATTTTTGTCACGATCCAAAATTCACTAAGGGTTGTGGTGGCACCGGACACCGCTGTCAGGCAAGCCAACCAAATTACTCAAAAAAAATCTTGTTTTTAACACTTTGGAAATATAGGATTTTTCTTCCATATTTAGAAATTTTTAAAAGAATATAGATTTTCAAATCAAATTTAAAAGTTAAGCTAGTAATACAATATCTCAAACCAACCCATAACCCGTAGTCACAAGTGTATACGAATCTACTGATAAGAAAAATAAAAATACATCATCCGTTTGGAATACAATGGACGAAAAATAAATACAGTACTGGAAAGGGACTACCCTAGCTGCGCCCGTCTCAAATGATGCAGCTCACCTAGTCCCAGAATCATCCGTGCTGCCACATCTAGTAGACCACATGAATCACATATACTTGTGCAACAAAATGCACAGCAAGTGTAGTATGAGTGTCTTGGCTAATCCCGAAAGAGTAGAGACGAGATGGTCAACTATGACACTCACTAGCAGTCCAATGACTATTTATCCTTAATAAATATATTCAAGCAGTGGATTTACTTTATAAACATGATTCTAATCCAGATAGAGGAAAACAAGTAGTCATATAATTCTTTCATGGAAAATTACCTTCGATTTCTTGTTATTATTAATAAAATGATCTCGAGCCATAATATGACATAAAACAAGTCAAATGAGTTCAAGGCAACAACACAAACATGCGCAAATCATGCCAAGATCGACGGCCCGCGCCAACAGAAATGTAAAGTGTGCACTACCAAGGGTCGAGCGGTCCGTACCATAGATGCATCCATTTCACCAAGGTGATCGGCCCGTTCCAACAAAAATATAAACACACGCAGACAAATAATCAATCAAGAAGTCATCATGGAGCATATATCCAAGAAAGACCAATTCTCTTCAATAATTTGAGAAAAACAGAGCTTAAGTCTTTTAGAAATCCATTTATTAATTTAATGTGATTAAAGAATTCTAAGCAATCAATGGGTTCACAAATAATCCAAGTATAGCATACTTTTGCGTCCTAGTCTACCCGGACAATAGCATAATAGTAGCTACGCACGGACTCTCATCACCTCGTGCGTACGTATCCCCCACAATTAGGAGCACATAATCAAATTAACTCACCTATAGGTTAATTTCCCCCTCACAAGATTAAAAAGGAGACTCACCTCGCTCCGAAGATCCATAACCGGCATTCTACATTCTTTTGAAGGCTTGAACCAACGTAAAATGCTCCAAAACTAGCCAAATAACGGCAAACTAATGAGAATATATGCGCATACTTGCTAACAATTCAAATTATACCATTCCCAACTCCGCATTGTGAAATGATAAAAATGTCCTCAAGCCCACGTGCCCGGAATCCGAATTTGTTTAAAGATAAAGGTTACCCATGACCTTAGGAACTCAAATATATAATTATCTCTTAATTTCATACTCAAAATCGTGTTCAAAATAAAAAAATTTCAATTTCTACGTTTTTCTTTAAAACCCAAATTCTCCTTTAGATTCTCATAATCTAAGGTATAATCACAAAATATAATTGAAAATTAGTTAGAGGAACTTACCAAATGATTTGATACAAAAATCAACTCTCAAAATCGCCCATTCTCAGACCTAGGGCTCAAAATATGATAAAATGACGCAAAAACTCGAGGTACACAGCTAAAATCAAGCTGTAGAAATCGCATTTGCGATCCAGGGTTCATAATTGCGAACTCTCGCAAAAGCGAAGAAGTCCTTCGCAATTGCGAACAAAGAGAGGCCGGGGAGGGTCATATTTTCGAGAAAAAAGTTCACAATTGCGAATTGGCATCGCAATTGCGATGGAAATGTTCGCAATTGCGAGAATACCAGAAGCAGCAGTTTTCCGCGAAATGAAAATGAGCGTAACTTCCTCATACGATGTCCAAATTTGATGATTCTTTTCACTATGGCTCTGTAATTTCGATACAGATATAATGTACAAAACTGAATTTGGAGATCATTAGCTTAATATTGTACTCCTTTATGTCCAAAGAAACGACGTTGAAACATTAAATAAGAGCGTGATCACAACCCGAAACACACCCGTGGCCCCCGAGACCCCCACCAATAAAACCAACCAGTCCCAAAACACATTACGGACTTGCTCGAGGCATTAAATCACATCAAACAATGCTAAAATAATGAATTACACCTCAATTCAAGCTTGAAGAACTTTTATGTTTCCAACTTCTACTTTCGATACCGAAACCTATCAAATCACGTCCGATTGACTTCAAATTTTGCACACAAGTCCAAAATGACATAGCGAAGCTACAACAACTCTCGAAATTCCATTCCGACCCTCAGATCAAAATCTCTCCTGTCAACCGAAATTCGCCAAGATACTAACTTTGCCAATTCAAGCTTAATTCTACACCGGTCATCAAAAAATATTTTGGACACACTCCTCAATCCCAAATCATCTAAAAAAGCTATCTGAATCAGAAAATTCACATTTGGAGCCTGATATCAAAATTTTCACTTCCAGTCGAATTTTCTAAAAAACCTTCAAATTTCTATCTTTAGCCAAACGGCTCAAAAATGACATACGGACCTCCGAATTCACTTTCGATTGCGCTTCTAACTCCAGAATCACTATACAGAGCTACTCCTTGTCTCAGAATCCCAAACGGACATCGATAATGTCACGCCCCAAATCTGTGGGCATGACCGGCACTCAACCGGGTGTCCCCAGTCGAGTGGACTTGGGTGCCTTTTCTATTTTCCATGCGTTACCCCACATTATTCAATGATAATTAGCCAAAAGATACGAAATTTTTAATCAAAAGAACATGTGATTTCTCTTTTATAACCAAACATTATGATTAACAGGGAACATGGTATACAAGTTTACAGCGCCCAAAACATACACCTTTATACATAAGCTCCAACCCACATACCACTGTCTACGGAACCTCTAAGAGAAAGATAATGCAATACTTGCCGGCGACAAGGCCCCGAATATACCTTTACAAAAGGACACAAGACTCTAATATACAACAACATAGGTGGCATGAGCCACACAAGGCCCCGGAAGGAAAAGGGCTCACCAAACACGAATATTGTCGATAGAGAGGAGGAGGAGCTATGAACGGTGGATTAGAGTGCCTTCCACTGATCCACCTACAATCATAACACGAATGTAGCGCCCCCGGAAAAAGGGACGTCGGTACATTTGAATTGTACTGGCATGTATGAACAAACTCTGTCCTAAAGAAACTCAAGCCAAATTGCATATACAAGTACAAAACTGAACAACAATAGTATAATTACAACCATGGAGCAACAATCAAACATCTCACAACAATTGATTTAAGTAGTCATACAAAGGGGCAATCAGTGCCCCACAGGTTACAAACTCTCCTACTGTCTCCTTTTACATTTCCACATTTTATCACTTCATGATTCATATTCATATCAATAGTGATATTGGATCACATTTTTCACCTTTATTGCCTCGTCCAACCTTATTACTCGGCCACCCTTATCACCCCAACCACACCTTATTTCACCGTGTTGCAGCGCGCAACCCGGCCCCGCTTGACAGTTTTCAATCACAATAACAAACAGCACAACAACAATTACAAGAAATCAACTACGACATATTGTTAACATAGATCCACACAAGGGTTATGCAATTCCACAACTAGCAACATTAATTTCCTCATGTTCATCAAATTGGTACACAATTTAGATCATCGCAACAGTTGTTCACAACTAATCAAACACGTTGTACGATAATATTTCCATTTTCACTATTCCACATTATTCCCATTTCCATTGTTCCAATTACAAGTTCCAAAACATTCACCACAAAGTGTTACCACACAATTATACCACACAAAAGCTTCGCATTCATTCTCACATGAATGCCAACTATCAACAATTTCACAACTAGCATAGGGCGATTTCACAAGGATCACAGTTAGCCATACATACCTGGAGTTGAGTTTTCCCCTTTAAACCATTAGCCCAATTCGCCAAGAAATCAAGAAGTCAATCTAGTTCATGAACAACACTTAGGTTTTAGAAATTTAAACTCATAGTTACTGCCTAATTTCCTTTTTACAAGATTTTAGAGTTGTGAAGACATGCATGAAGGTTTTATGAAAAAAATTCAAAGCATGTGTTTGGGGTTCCATTCCCAAGCTTAATTTCAAAATTTGGGGGAAATGGGTTATGTATTTTTCCTGAGAAATCAATAGAGAAGACAATGCACCAAGAATTTTCCAAGCTCCAATGGTTTTGAAGGATCAATTGATGAAGAATTTGCTTTCTCTCTCTAGGACGTTCTCCTTCTCTCTCTCATTTTGTTCAGAAAATGGGTTAAAAATGAGGGGTGGGGTGTTTTTATTAAAGAGGGGTCGGACTTAGATTTTTAGAAAAATAACTGGGCGAGCCCAATCTGTGACGTAGCTCTGTGATCGCAAAACAGACATGCCGTCCGTAGAACGGCTCAAGTTTCAAACCTCTCGGGTAGGGAATGCGGTAGATATACGGTCCGCATTTGCGTTCTGCAATCGCAGAGTGCACCGCAGAACTAACCTTCGAAATTCCTCAGGGACAGTATGCGATCACTCTATGGTCTAGATATTGATTATGCGATCACAAATTTGACCGCATTTTCAACATTAGAAATTGGTTGCTCTCTGATTCACTCTGCGGTAGGAATGCGGTACGCATAGCTGATCTACGACCGCATTCTGGTCGCATTTTGACCATTTTCTGGAGAACTTCCAATTTCACATTTTTAAGTTCAAAACAATAAAAAGGATCCAATCCACATAGGTAGACTCGACTCTATGAGCTGCTAACACCTGAGCACTCATTTTCACGGGGCCTTACATCCTCCCTCGCTTAAGATCATTTGTCCTCGAATGAGGACTTGGGAAGCAAATGAGTTTTATAATATGATATGCATCTTTGTACACTTTTATTAACTTTCAAGTTTGTTTTAGAAAATTTTTGCCAGAATTTCCTTTGTAACATGGACATAACCACCTATCAAAGAATCCCCAAAACACATTCCCAAGCATTACTACACAAACCTGCTACCTTTACAATAGTTGCAAAATGCATAATCCTCACACTTGCACATATTCAATCTCTTGATACACTTTTAACCATTTGGCACACAACATGTAATTAAATCAACCATTACTGTCTGCACTATTAAAGCCATTTACCTACCATAAGGGTACAACACAGTTATTTATTTTAATACAATTCCCCCATGCAAAATCTACTCATTACATAATTAGAACACATTGATACACACTTTCCATGCAAAATTAATTATTACTTCCATATATCACCTTACCATGGAAGCACAAAAATTTCATTACCAAAAGGACTGCACATTGCTCAAATAACCACAACACATAAGTTTTTGTTGACACAACTTAGAGAAACTAAAACAATAAGGCACTTGCAAAGAGACGGGATGATTCTCACACCTAATGGAATACAGGACCAACCCTCATACGGGACAAGATTTGCACGATCATTCCTATACTTGCACAAATAGATGGGGGTATTTTATCTTCATCTCATCTTCCGCTTCCCACGTGGCTTCCTCGACTTGTTGGTTCCGCCACAACACTTTAACTGAAGTAATCTCCTTGTTCCGCAAATTTCGGACTTGCCTATCCAGAATAGCAACCGGAATCTCCTCATATGGTAACTCTTCTATAACCTTGATGTCTTCAACTGGCACAATTTTAGATGGATCACCCACAACTTTCCTTAATATGGATACATGAAACACCGGGTGCACTAAGGACACTTCAGGGGGCAATTACAACCTTTACGCAACTTGACCGATCCTTTGAACGAATTTATAAGGCCCAACATACGTAGGACTTAGTTTTCCCTTCTTCCCAAAGCAAATGACTCCTTTTATAGGGGACACCCTCAAGAATACCCAATCTCCTTCTTGAAACTTCAATTCTCTTCGATGCACGTTCGCATAGGATTTCTGGCGACTTTGAGTAGTCTTCATCCTCTCCTGAATGACCCTTACCTTCTCCATGGCCTGATGCACGGGATCTGGCCCTATTAATTCCGCTTCACCAACGTTGAACCACCCGATCGGGGACCTACACCTTCTTCTGTATAATGCTGCGAATGGGGCCATTTGGATGCTAGCATGGAAGTTGTTATTATAAGAAAACTCTATAAGGGGCAGGTGATCATCCCAATTACCTTTGAAATCCAAGACACATGCCCCAAACATATCCTCGAGCGTCTGAATAGTCCGCTCTGCTTGGCCATCGGTCTACGGATGAAAAGCTGTGCTGAGATTCACTTGAGTACCCAAACCTTGATGAAATTTCTTCCAGAAGTTAGCTGTAAAATGAGCTCCTCGATCCGAATTGATAGAAAGTGGCGTAACATAAAGCCTCACTATCTCCTTGATATACAACCGAGCATATTGTTCCGCAGTATCGGTGTTTGAGTAGCAAAAAGTGAGCTGATTTGGTGAGCCTATCCACAATTACCCAAATTGAGTCGAACTTGTGCTGAGTATGAGGTAGTCCTGTCATGAAGTCCATATTGATCATTTACCACTTCTACATCGGTATTTCTATTAGCTGAGTCAACCCTCCCGGCCGCTGATGCTCGGCCTTCACTTGCTGGCAATTCGGACACTTAGAGACAAAGTCTGCTACACTCTTCTTCATACCACTCCACCAGTAGATATCCTTGAGATCGTGATAAATCTTTGTAGAGCCTGGGTGCACTGAATACCTGGAATGATGAGCCTCCGACATTACCCTCTCCCAAAGATTATCCACATTTGAGACACATAACCTATTGTGGCACCGCAGCACGCCATCATTGTTGCCGAGCAAAAATGCTAAAATTTTGTAACTTAGAGCAGCCTCCTTCAATTGTGCCAATGCTGGATCAAAAAACTGCTTTTCTTTACCCTAAGCCACGAGCGAAGATTCTGCTGTATTATGCACCATAAGCTCCTCCTCATTCTGGGCCTAGATACAAACCCCAAAACTGGCCAACTGATGTACCTCCCGAGCTAGGAACCTCTGATCCGCTCTCAAGTGAGCCAAACTACCCATGGATTTCCGACTGAGGGCGTCGGTCACCATGTTCGCCTTCCCTGGATGGTACAAGATGTTCATATAATAATCTTTAAGCAATTCTAACCACCGACGCTGCCTCAATTTTAGCTCTTTTTTCTTGAATAAATATTGAAGACTCTTGTGATCTGAAAACACATCTACATGAACCCCATAAAGGTAATGCCACCATATTTTCAAGGCGAACACAACTACTGCAAGTTCCAATTCATGCGTCGGATAATTCTTCTCATGATTCTTGAGTTTCCTGGAAGCATATGCTATAACCTTCCCGCGCTACATCAGAACACACCCTAGACCAACCCTGGAGGCATCACAATAAACCACAAACCCCTATGGGCCCTCTGGCAAGGCCAATACTGGTGCCGAAGTCAACCTTGTCTTCAATTCCTGGAAATTTTTCTCACATGCATATGACCACGGGAATTTAGCTGATTTATGCGTCAATTTAGTCAAAGGAGAGGCGAAGGTGGAGGATCCCTCTACAAACCTCCGATAATTCCCTGCTAACCCCTAGAATCTACGAATCTCCGTCGTGGTCATGGGCCTAGGCCAATCCTTCACCGCTACAATCTTCTGGGGGTCCACCTAAATCCCCTCACTGGAAACAACATGACCCAGAAAAGCGATGGACTCCAACCAAAATTCATATTTGGAAAACTTGGCATACAATTGGTACTGATGTAGAGTCTGCAAAACCGCTCTGAGGTAGCTGGCATGATCCTCCCTGCTTCGCGAATATACGAGGATGTTGTCAATGAACACAATCACGAAAAAGTCTAAGAATGACTTGAAAACCGATTCATACGATCCATAAAAGCCGTCGGGGCGTTGGTTAGCCCAAAAGACATGACCAAGAATTCAAAGTGGACATAATGCATTTTAAAACCGGTCTTAGGAATATCCTGCTCCCCGATATTCAATTGGTGGTACCCGGTCCGCAAATCAATTTTGGAGAAGAACCTTGCACTTTGCAATTGATCGAACAAATTATCTATCCGAGGCAAAGGGTACTTATTCTTGATGGTGACTTTATTAACCTGTCGATAATCGATAACATCCGAAGTGACCCATATTTCTTTCTGACAAAAAGAGCCGGAGCACCCCATGGCGACACACTTGGCCGGATAAACCCCTTCTCCAATAAATCCTTCAACTGCTCTTTTAACTCTCGCAACTCTGCTGGCGCCATCCTGTACGGTGGAATAGATATTGGCTGGGCTTCTGGAAATACATCAATCCCGAAATCAATCTCTCTATCTGGCGGAATTCCTGGAAGGTCATCTGGAAATACCTCAAGAAACTCATTCACAATTGGCACGGACTCGGGGGCAGGAACATTTGGAGTAGTGTCCGCCACCCGAACTAAATGATAGGTACACCCTTTCCTGATCATCTTCGAAGCCTTGAGGTAGGAAATAAACCTACCCTTCGGCACAACACCATTTCCCTTCCGTTCAACAACCGACTCATTTGGGAACTCGAGTCTCATGAATCTCGCCCGGCAATCAAGTTTGGAAAAGCACGAGTAGAGCCAATCCATCCCCATGATTACATCAAAATCCACCATCCCAAGCTCGATAAGGTCAGCCGTGGTAACACGACCACCTACTATAGCAACACAATTCCTATAGACCCGCGCGGCTGTAATAGAATCACCAACCGGAGTCGATACAGAGAACGGTTCAAGAAAATGCTCGGGTTCATCCCAAAACTCGAAGCAACAAATGGAGTGACATAGGACAAGGAAGACCGCAGATCAATAAGAGCATAGCAATCAAAGGTCTGAACAGATAGGATACCTGTGACAACATCTGGGGAAGCCTTAGCACTCTAACGACCACTCAATGCATAGAACCTGCTGGGTCCACCCCTACCACGAGCTCCACCTCTGGCTGCACCACGCCCTGCTGGGGCTGGAGGGCACACTGATGACGTAGCAACTGATGAACTGGATGAAGCCAACTCTACCCCTTATATCTCTGTAGCCTTCATCACTCCAAGAGTCTTGTACATATCATCAAGCAATTCTTGTGGATCAGCCTCTAGGTCTGTGCCTGAGAACTCTGGAGGGGACAACCGCAGAAACTGGTGAACTCTGGAGCTGGAGGAATCTCCCTGTCCACTGGAGCACACAGGGACATCATGAGATCTCTGGTCCTGGCCGGCCACCAACTAAGTCAAGATACGGATAGCTCCCCTAAGATCTGCATCAGAAATCGCGGGGTCGGAAGCTGGAGCAATATCAGGATTAGGAGCATTGGCAGGAGGGATAGTAGCACGCTCTGCCGCTGCTGGAACATGATTGCTTGGATCAGGAACGGATGGAACAGGCAAATTCAGAACAAGGGAATCACTCCCACCTACGGCAGTCGGCACATGATCCATAGCCGCACTGGAAGTGGCATTGGCCTGTGGGCCAAGTCTAGCTTTCTTCTTAGGTGCCATCACTGAATGTTCGAAATAGAGCACGAATTAGACACAACATCACTTCACCGCACGAACTTGGAATAAAAAGAAGATGATTATTTTTCCTAGATGCCCGTGTAGCCCCCGACTTATAGATGTGGTCGACAACACATCGATAAGAAGGGCTCTACTAGGAACGGCTCCGAGACATACTAGGACTCCTTTAAAACCTTAGGCTCTAATACCAAGTTTGTCACACCCCAAATCCGTGGGCATGATCGGCACTCAAACGGGTATCCCCAATAGAGTGGACCTGGGTGCCTTTTCTATTTCCCATGCGTTACCACACATTATTCAATGATGATTAGCCAAAAGATACTAAATTTGCAATCAAAAGAACATATGATTTCTCTTTTATAACCACACATTATGATTACCAGGGAACATGGTATACAAGTTTACAACGCCCAAAACATACACCTTTATACATAAGTTCCAACCCACATACCACTGTCTATGGAGCCTCTAAGAGAAAGATAATACAACACTTGCCGGCGATAAGGCCCCGACTATACCTTTACAAAAGGACACAAGACTCCAATATACAAAAACATAGGTGGCATGAGCCACACAAGGCCCCGGAAGGAAAACGGCTCACCAAACACGAATACCGCCGATATAGAGGAGGAGGAGATACGAACAATGGACTGGAGTGCCTGCCATGGATCCCCCTACAATCATAACACGAATGTAGTGCCCCCGGCAAAAAGAACGTCAGTACATTTGAATTGTTTTGGCATGTATGAACAGACTCTGTCCCAAGTAAACTCAAGCAAAATTGCATATACAAGTACAGAACTGAACAACAATAGTACAATTAAAACCATGGTGCAACAACCAAACATCTCACAACAATTGATTCAAGTAGTCATACAAAGGGGCAATCAATGCCCCACATGTTACAAACTCTCCTGCTGTCTCCTTTCACATTTTCACATTTTATCATTTCATGATTCATATTCATATCAATAGTGATGTTGGATCACATTTTACACCCTTATTGCCTCGTCCACCCTTATTACCTCGGCCACCCTTATCACCCCAACCCACACCTTATTTCACCGTGTCGCGGCGCACAACCCGACCCTGCCTAACAATTTTCAATTCACAACAACAAACAGCACAACAACAATTACAAGAACTCAACAATGGCATATTGTTAACATAGATCCACACAAGGGTGATGCAATTTTACAACTAACAACAACAATTTCCTCATGTTCATCAAATTGGTACAAAATTTAGATCATCACAACAATTGTTCACAACTAATCACACATGTTGTTCCATAATATTTCCATTTCCACTATTCCACATTATTCTCATTTCCATTGTTCCAATTACAAGTTCCACAACATTCACCACAAAATGTTACCTCACAATTATACCACACAAAAGCTTCACAATCATTCTCACATGAATGTCAACTATCAACAATTTCACAACTTGCATAGGGCGATTGCACAAGGATCATAGTTAGCCATACATACCTGGAGTTAAGTTTTCCCCTTTAAACCTTTTGCCCAATTCGCCAAGCAATCAAGAAGTCAATCTAGTTCATGAACAACACTTAGGTTTTAGAAATTTACACTCATAGTTACTATGCAATTTCCTTTTTACAAGATTTTAGAGTTGTGAAGGCATGCATGAAGATTTTATGAAGAAAATTCAAAGCATGTGTTTGGGGTTCCCTTCCCAAGCTTAATTTCAAATATTGGGGAAATAGGTTAGGTATTTTACCTGAGAAATCAATAGAGAAGATAATGCACCAAGAATGTTCCAAGCTCCATTGATTTTGAAGGATCAATTGATGAAGAATTTGCTTTCTCTCTCTAGGACCCTCTCTTCCTCTCTCTTATTTTGTTCAGAAAATGGGTTAAAAATGAGGGATGGAGTGTTTTTATTAAAGAGGGGTCGGGCTTAGATTTTTAGAAAAATAACTGGGCCAGCCCAATCTGCGACGTAGCTCTGCGATCCGCAGAATGGACCGCAGAAATGGCTCAAGTTTCAAACCTCTCGGGTTGGGAATGCGGTAGATATGCGGTCCATATTTGCGTTCTGCGGTCGCAGTGTGCACCGCATAACTGACCTTTGAAATTCCTCAGGGACAATATGCGATCACTATGCGGTCTGCATATTAATTATGCAATCGCAGATTTTACCACATTTTCAATATCAAAAATTGGTTGCTCTTTGATTCACACTGCGGTAGGAATGCGGTCCGCATAGCTGATCTGCAACCGCATTCTGGACCGCATTTTGACCATTTTCTTGAAAAATTCCGATTTCACATTTTTATGTTCAAAAGAGTAAAAAAGGATCTGATCCACATAGGTAGACTCGACTCTATGAGCTGCTAACACCTAAGCACTCATTTTCACGGGGCCTTACAGATAACACTGAAATGCACTTTAAGTCAAACTTAAGGAGTTTCTTCCAAAATACTAACTTCCACAATAGGCGCCAAAACGCTCTCGGATTATCTAAAACCCGTGCCAAGTATACGCCCAAGTTCGATATCATTATACGAACCTGCTAGAACCTTCAGATCCTGATTCTGGTTTCTTACTTTGCAACACAAAATCCACAAGACCACGATAATATTTTTATGATCAACTTAGCTAAAATTCAACGAATCAAATTCTCCTATTGTACCTAATTGCCTACATCGGTCTTGTTCTAACTTTTACAACACTGATATGACAGAAGAGATGTGCTGAAATTTATAACCAACTGCTAAATCAACAAGTCATTGGGTCTATACGTCTGACAGAACCATTACACATTATTAACCAAATAAGGATCCATGCTCTTTAATATACTTCATGTGCTCAGATTGCACTGATCCTAAAGTCCATATCTCATCTCACCCAGTACAAACTGCTCAGGCAATAAGCTACCTCAGACACAATCAAGAGTCCCATATGATGACACCATGTGCCAATAGGCTACCGATTAGGATATGGTACAAGGAGAATATGAACTCTAAAATGGACATCTAATTACCCCGTCCGCGAATCATACGTGCGAAGCAGGCAACAAATTATATGTGTTTACCTCAGATAAATGGGAAACAAAACACATAAAAGAAACTAGGGGGAACTGTACTGAACATCATACTGTTAGGGCACGCAACCCGATCCAAATAGCATAACCATGGTGGCGTGCCACCCGATCCATACCATATAATCTTGGAGGCGTGCCACCCTATCTACACAATATAACCATGGAAGCGTGCCACCCGATCCACACAATATAACCATGGCGGCATGCCACCCGATCCACACGTAGAACTCACATAAGGAGATACACGTTGAGCTAAATCGCTCACCACATGAAAATACCGAATATCGGCCATAAACACGCTGAGGTGCATAATACCATCCCTGAGGAAACATATAGTCTATAGTCTACAAAACTCAAGCATAACTGGGGTGCGATACATGATCTAAATCTCAAGATCCATCCTGCTCATATAACATTAATGCTACGTGGAACCTCAACACATAATAAATTCACCAAGCCGTTTCACAACTCATACGACGCAATACATCATTACCTGGAATAGCTGATGATGGAATAACACCCCAACTATTCCTCATAGGGAACGCTCGCTGAAACGAACAAAAAACCGGCATGATACAAAGCCCTGTTCACATATAAATCAATCCACTGATCTCAAGCCGATTTCTGATTGCACCAACTTGGCTAATAACCTTTTAAAGGTTCATAGTAACTCATTCTTCCTCATAACATATAAGAACAACCATTATAGCCGGAGCAACCTCCTCCATTCAAATCCCAATAAATAAAGTGCCCTTCAGGCATACATTCTAAAATTAATGATATTACCAAAATCCTCATACTTGGTTTAATTCTCTTACTCAACCGAGTGACTACAGGTCACACTTTCGGCGGAACAAGCTCCCACAATCTTCCGAAATAACTAACGGGTCTGCACATTCAAACTATCATCTGCACTAATGGTGAAAAGCGGTCAAGAATCCCTAACTAGGAGGCAAATCCTTTCTCACAAAATAGCGATCTCAGGTGATACTAATGACAATATCAATCTTACTCAAAACACTGAAATTCCTTTCCTCATCATCCTCGTGGCATCATAGTCATTTACCAAACTGCAACCTTGGTTCTCACTTCAAATTCCATACCACTCACTGCACCTAACGTGCCGATGTATGATAGACACGATTTCCATCACAACTCTAGAATCACTAATAGACTAACACTTCATCATATAAAACTTTTCATTTAACTCACTTCAGGAGAACTGTAGCAACATACATGCGATTCTCATAACCATCGAATATGCCAACCTCTAATTAGTGTTCCAAGCCACCATAACCCTTTCGGGATCCACCTACTAATAACAGGCCATAGCAAAAGAATGCTTCTGAGTAGCATCAATCACTACAGACGACAAGCATCACACGCACCGCCACAAGTCACATGCATGACTTGATCACGCTGGATAAACTGATCACCACTACCAATATGCCAAGTCAACCATAGCTAATCAATCTATTTCCCTCTACTGAATCCTTGATTGCCTCAAAGATAATACTTCTTCATTCAACACATAACATACTCCATATGCACTCATCCCAAGCGACCTTGAATCACTAGACCATGTTGCCTCGAATCTCATGAACCATTTTGTATCTCTCAAATTCCACCCGCAAGTCAAGATATCATAGAACATTCTGGGCACCTTCTCATAAGCTGCTACAAAGCTTGATTCTTAAATGTACTCATAGGCTCAAAATCATTAAGCACCACACTTCAACTTCTGAACTCACTAGGACCATTATTGAGAGCCACCCGCTCCGACTGGGTCCCAAACATAATCCTCTCTATAAATCTTTATAACACACGAATGCCCTCCCGATGCAGCACTCGATGAAATCACTTCCTCTGAAACCTGTATTTATATGAGGAAAAAATCCTGGATTCTTTTTCCAAGTCTGAACATGAGTCAATAAGGCCAACCATCGCATGCCTCCAACAATTCATTTGCTCGAATTACCACTTTTGGTCTTTTCTCATAGCTAAAATAGCCCATCAATATACTAATAACCAGAAATCATGCAAGTAGCTAATCATACAGCCCAATCATAAGCGATGGGAATCTCCCACTTAGCTTGAAGCCATCATTTCATACTTTTTGAGTTCGCCCGACCTCTTTACCTCTTATGGGAATAACCTCGCGCCATAAACTCTGAATCATCCACCACATTCACGCGACTGATCTCTTTGTTGAACAACCTATAAAAATTTCTTGCACAAGCTTCGCCAACCACGCGACCGCTAACCTGCTCACAAAGAATAACCCACATGTAGAAGCAAATTCTGACATCCTTTAACGATGCTGCACGGGTATAGTCACCATGACTCTAATAACCTATCGTGAGTCCAAGCTTACTCCCTGACTGCACCGGTCCATTTAACTCTCGTGAACATCAATTAAATACGTGACAATATCATTCTAATTAAATGTTATGCTGCATCCTCCCGCATTTCAAGCATCTCCTCTTCGCTATTTTAAATATTCTGCCGCATGATGGCCCATGCTTTAAGTTAGCTCTGTAGGCCCCAATCACCAATCTCTGAAATTTTTCAATCATTCCAGACCCTCTTTAAGGTGCGCAGTAATTCTACTACCAAGCCTATATGCAATGGCCGCCACTCCCCTACTTTGGCGGAACTCATCTCTTTAATTGACCATTCGACCTTGCTCCTCGTACTTGGTCTTCTAGAAGTTTTAAACACCGCTTGACACTTACCACGTGTCCTTCCTCATACCTTGCTGCTCAATTGTTGCCTTACATAAAATCTATCTTCATAGCTCTCGAACTCACAAGTCACTTCTTCATTATTGACTCGCAATATCCTGACCCAAGGGCAAATAGAAGAAAACAATAACTCTCGCAATCTTAGCACATTCGATCGAGGACGATGATACCACGCTGCCGCTGGAGAATCCATAACACTTGAAAACACCAAGTCATGTCATCTCATCATCCCAACCTGAACATCTTCAGCCTGATTACCTTTCCCCCTGCCGGGAATAAATGTCGAATCTTTAGATCACGAACGGAGTAAACTCCCCTTCGAGTCATTCATTGACTCAACACGTAGGCAAACATCCTACCATCATATCAATATTGCGAAGAATCATTCATAAGCATCATGGCAACCTGTGCCTAACCTCAAGGCCCTCAGAGTACCGCTACTGAGACGAAACAATACGATATCCTTCCATAATGCGACTATAACAGTCCAATCAACTATGGAGAAACAACCTGCATCACATCTGTAGTGCCATTGAAGTTCTTCAATTCTCGATTCACAACAAGCGATCTGCATCGCATAAAATTGAGTAGAAAGTAAACAAAGGCATAAGCCTTAGAGGAATCAAATCGCACGATTGGGAAATCAAGAAGGGAAGTACTCCTAGCAGCCATGTAGCCTCCCAAGGATAAGTACAGACGTCTCTGTACCGATCCGCGAGACTCTACTAGACTTTCTCATGACTCGTGAGATCGATGCGAATCTAGAGCTCTGATACCATGTTGTCACAACCCAAAATCCACTAAGGGACGTGGTGGCACCGGACACCGTTGTCAGGCAAGCCAACCAAATTACTTAAATAAAATCTTGTTTTTAACACTTTGGAAATACATGATTGTTATTCCATATTTAGAAATTTTTAAAGAATATAGATTTTCAAATCAAATTTAAAAGTTAAGCCAGTAATACAATATTTCAAACCATCCCAGAACCTAGAGTCACAAGTGCAAGAGCATCTACTGATAAGAGAAATAAAAATGTATCATTCGTCCGGAATACAATGGATGGAAAATAAATACAGTACTGGAAAGGGACTACCCTAGCTGCGGCCTTCTCAAATGATGCAGTTCACCTAGTCCCGGAATCATCCGTGCTACTACGTCCAGTAGACCACTGGAATCACATATACCTATGTAACAAAATGCACAACAAGTGTAGTATGAGTACAAAAATAACGTGTACCCAATGAGTGTCCCGCCTAATCCCGAAGGAGTTGTGACAAGATGGTCAATTTTGATACTCACTAGCAGTCCGATGACTATTTATCCTTAATAAATATATTCAAGCAGTGGATTTGTTTTATAAACATGATTCTAATCCAGATATAGGAAAACAAGTAGTCATATAATTCTTTCATGAGGTTTCTTGTTGTTATTAATAAAATGATCTTGAGCGATAATGTGGCATAAAACAACTCAAAAGAGTTCAAGATAACAGCACAAACATGCGCAAATCATGACGAGGTCGACGGCCCGCTCCAACAGAAATGTAAAGTGTGCACAAATAATAATTTAATGTGATTAAAGCATTCCAAGCAATCAATGGTTTCACAAATAATCCAATTATAACATGCTTTTGGGTCCTAGTCTACGCGGACAATAGCATAATAGTAGCTACGCACGGACTCTCGTCACCTCGTGCGTATGTAGCTCCCACAATTAAGAGCACATAATCAGTTTAACTAACCTATGAGGTAATTTCCCCCTCACAAGATTAGAAATGAGACTTATCTCGCTCCAAAGATCCATAACCGGCATTCTACATTCTTTCGAAGGCTTGAACCAACACAAAATGCTCCAAATCTAGCCAAATAAGGGCAAAATAATGAGAATATACGCAAATACTTGCTAACAATTCAAATTATACCATTTCCCAACTCCGCTTTGTGAAATGACCAAAATGCCATCCGAGGCCCACATACCCGGAATCCAAATTGTTTCGAAGATAAATGTTACCCATGACCTTAAGAACTCAGATATATAATTATCTCTTAATTTCATACTCAAAATTGTGTTCAAAATCCAAAAATCTTATTTCTAGGTTTTCTTTAAAACCCAAATTCTCCTTTAGATCCTCATGAATTTTGATGTTAAATCTAAGGTATAATCACAAAATATAATTGAAAACTAGTTAGAGAAACTTACCTAATGATTTGATACGAAATTCCACTCTCAAAATCGCCCATTCTCGGACCTAGGCTCAAAATAAGATAAAATGAAGCAAAAACTCGAGGTACACAACTAAAATCAAGCTGCTGAAGTCGCATTTGCGATCCAGTATTCGCAATTGCGAACCCTCGCAAAAGCGAAGAAGACCTTCGCAATTGCGAACAAAGAGAGGCTGGGAAGGGTCGTATTTGCGGCAAAAAGTTCGCAATTGCAAACTGGCATCGCAATTTGCGATGGAAATGATCGCAATTGCGAGCATAACAGTTTTTCCCGACATGAAAATGAGCATAACTTCCTCATACGATGTCCAAATTCGATGATTATTTTTCCTATGACTCCGTAATTTCGATACGGATCTAATGATTCAAAAAACTGAATTTGGAGTTCATTAGCTTAATATAGTACTCATTTATGTCCAAAGAAACGACGTTGAAACATCAAATAAGAGCGTGATCACAACCCGAAACACACCCAAGCCCCCCCGGGACCCCAACCAATAATACCAACTAGTCGCAAAACACATTACGGACTTGATTGAGGCCTTAAATCACATCAAATAATGCTAAAATTATGAATTACACCTCAATTCAAGCTTGAAGAACTTTGAGGTTTTGAACTTCTATTTTCGATGCCGAAACCTATCAAAATCACGTCCGATTAATTTTATATTTTGCACACAAGTCCAAAATGACATAATGAACCTACAACAACTCTTGAAATTCCATTCCGACCATCGGATCAAAATCTCACCTATCAATCGTAATTCGCCAAAATACCAACTTTGCCAATTCAAGCTTCATTCTACATCGGTCATCATAAAAATATTCCTGACACACTCCTAAGCTCCAAATCAGCTAACGAAGCTATCCGAACCATAAAATTCACATTTTGAGCCCGATATCAAAATTTTCACTTGCAGTCGAATTTTCTCAAAACCTTCAAATTTCTATCTTTAGCCAAACGATTCCAAAATGACCTACGGACCTCCGAATTCACTTCCGATCGCGCCGCCAACTCCAGAATCACTATACGGAGCTACTCCCAGTCACAGAGTCCCAAACGGATATCGATAACACTGAAACGCACTTTAAGCCAAACTTAAGGAATTTCTTCCAAAATACTAACTTCCACAATAGGCGCCAAAACGCTCCCGGATTATCCAAAACCCAAGCCGGGCATATGCCCAAGTCCGATATCATTATACGAACCTGCTGGGACCTTCAGATCCTGATTCCGAGGTCGTTCACTCAAAAATCCAACCCTAGTTCATTCTTTCAACTTTAAGCTTCTGAAATTAGAATTTTCATTTAAATTTAATTCCGATCTTTCTGAATTCCAATTCCGACCATGCGAACAAGTCACAATACCTGAAATGAAGCTGCTCATGGTCTCAGACAGCTGAACGACGCGCTAGAGCTCAAAACGACCGATCGGGTCGTTACAATTTTCAAGCTACATAATTGGTGATAAATTAGTAGAAAGAGATTTTCTTAATTTATTTTTGATAAACTTATCAGCTACACTATAGTATGATACTATCAAACCAAACATCAAAAAGGTTATTTAACAACAACAAAAGATACAACCTATTCAGACATTATATTCATAAAATACACAATACAATACAATATAAAATATTACTAAATAATAAATAACAATGCTCCAAACATACTGTAATTAGTTGATATCCGCAAGAAAATTCTTCTCTATATAGGTTTTCGGACTAGGTTTCTGAATAAAACTTCGATAGAGAAGAGGTATAAACACTGCAAGATATGAAACTTCAATTTTTTAGCCTTCGACTTCTCGAGTCTTAAACTTTACTTGTAAAATCATACTGGTTATGTTATTATTATTGTTAGTGGCTTTTCGAAATTCCGCCCTATAGTACTTTTTTAAGAACAAATCTTAAGTACGACAACGAGAAAAATAAAGAATAGTGAAAGTTATAAATTATAATGCTACTAGACTTTGAGTCAGTAGTATTAAAGAAACAATTAATTATGTATATAAGATTTACAAAGATCTTTTTTATAAAATAAACTAAATATCACTCCGTATAAAAACTTTAATACCAAAATTATTGTCATTAATGTGACAGAAAAAGGACAGTTCAGTAACCCGTGGTATAGCCACATAAAAAGAAAAGTGATTAGTTGAATGGAGAATGCATATCTACTTTCGAATATTGTCTACATTTAACCTTCGTTATGTTATTTGACCAAATATATCCTTCTTGTTAAAGATTATTTGACCATTAGAAAACTTTTAAAAATTACTCCTCGGTCCATCAAGTTACCCAAAATCTCCCAAATTATTTTAATTAACTTATTCTTCTTCTTTATTCATTGTTATCAAAATAGTTGGTCATTACCTGCTTTTTAAATTGAAAAAACAAATAAGAGAAAGAAATATTACAATAATACAACCGTTAGTAAATAAAGTATAGTAAATTAAAGAATCTAAATTAGGCAATTTGTCTAAATTTTAAAAGTATTTATAATACTCCGGCTTTAATAAATTCGTTGCACCAAAGGTACAGAGACTTTAGTAATACAAGTCGAAGTTCTTTGGAGACATTAAATGATAAATGTTGATCATGTATAGCTAACTCAGTAAAAGAAAAAGTTACCACATAGAATTTTTCAATCATCCGCTAAATATATTCAATTATAAACTTATTTTAGTTTTATAATTTCACTACTCCAAATTAAAAAATTATCATTCTTCCTTCCTAGTTTTAATATTCACATATAAAATTTAAGAGATTTGTAATTTTAGTTTTAAAATTCTAATTTGAGAACTTCACCAAAAAAATGAATTTGGTTGATGAATGATATTAAATACTAGTTTCTTTGTATAACTATCACTTAAGAAATTGAGAATAACATAACTCCCATTTAGTAAATAAGATATGATATTACTTAATTTATCAAAACGTAAGAGGAAAAATATTATATTAAGAAAAATAAACATGAATCTTCATGCGATTTTTGAGAAAAACGTATTCCTTTACGTTTTAAAGTAATATCATCTTCCTTTTACTTAGTCATCAAATAAACTCTTTAAATAAAATTTATTTTAAATCTGTTTTAATTTTTAAGTTTCAAATTGATACGAAACTTAAGAAGAAGAGCGAAAAGTTCTACTTTTTGGTAAGAGAACATTTAAGCCAAAAGCGTGTTTTAGTGTTTGAATTACAATTATTGCTTAAATATTTGGTGTTGAAGTAATAAATTCTAAAAGGGAAGTGTTGGGCTAAAAAGTTATTCGAGCACTCGTATAGCTTTAAAATAATTAAAAAATAATATGAGTCAATCGGAATCAAATGTAATATGGTCTAGAGATAGTAAAATGACTAAGATATGAGAATAATAAGACTAATAACAGATTTTACACAGGAGAGAGAGAGAGAGAAAATCAGGTAGAGAGAGATGTGTATTTTCATTAATGAATTATCTGTAAAAAACTTACAATGAGAGGATGTCCCTTTTATATACTAAGGGACCTTCCTCGAAGTAATAAAAAAAGGTACAGGACTTGGCGGCATCGATATACGAATGTCAGAGCTTGATCTGACATTACAGTGAGTCACATCATTAGGTCTGTTTATTGACTGGGACCAGCTTTGCTTAAGTCGACCATGATAAGGCCGCCTTCTTTAATGAGGTTGTATGTAGATAATACGTGGACGTGAGGAACCAAATTTGCCCAATACAGGAAGAACGTATATAGCTAAACCTACTCGTTTTCAGATTCTTAATTATATAAGTTAGTACTTAATTCGGATATGAAAAATTTTAATCAATAAATTTAATCGATTTTGTAATCCAAAATATAAAGAAAAAATTATGACTATACCTAAATATTAGAAAAATAATTTTATTAATATTCCTAAATATTACGTTAAACATTAAAAATTAAAAGACTATTTCGTCTAATGCGAGATCTATTTTTAAGGGTAAAAAAGACAAATGACATTTCACTAAGGGTATTCGTGTTTTTAATATAATATAAATGTGAACGTATTTGATTGTGTACATAGTTCAATAAAAAAGAAAAGGGTTTCGAGCTTATTATAAACTAAAATATATAGAGTATATCTTATGTGACTATAAATTATTATATAAAGATAATTTTTTTTCTAATATAAAAAGAGATAATTTTCTTTATACGAATTATAAAAGAAATACATTTGTTAGACCAGAATTGACGCGGCCCTGCAACTGAGCACGAGTATCAAGCCTTTACACAAAACGTCAAAGTGAAAACTCGTGGGCCAAAGCAGTCCTTGTCTTTCGATAAAGCCAAAATTCACGTCAATATCAACAAATATTTTTTAGGTATTATTATTTTTAATCTGCAATAAAAATTATTTATATTCAGTAGGTGAAAAAATATATAAAATTTATATAACATACAAAAAATATTTTTATAGCTATTATTTTGAGAGCGGCTATACAATGTCATTTTCTCAATAATATTGCACTTTACACTCGCTGTCAACCCCCCTGCCCCCCCCCCCCCCCCCAAACTCTTATGCATTGTCTACGGCAAATTTAATAATTTACTGTAATAGTTAAAAATTAAAAGAATATATAAAATAATTATATTTATAACAAATTATATATGATCGGAATTGATTTTGGAGGTTTGATGTGGAATTTGGCTTGAATTGGCGAAGTTAGTATTTTGGCGATTTCCGGTTGATAGGTGAAATTTTGATCCGGGGGTCAGAATGAAATTCTGGAAGTTTCTATAGCTTCGTTATGTGATTTGGGATGTGTGTTTAAAATTTCAGGTCATTCAGACGTGGTTTGGTTGTGTTTTTGATCAAATGCATGTTTTGGAAGTTTTAGAAGAACCTAGGTTCGATGTAATTTGATAGATTTGGTATTGTTTAAGGTGTTTTGATGATTGGAACAAGTTTGAATGATATTTTAGGATGCGTTGATGCTTTTAGTTGAGGTCCCGGAGGGCCTTAGAGTGATTTCGGATGGCTAATGGGAAGTTTTGGACTTGGAGAATTTGCAGAAAATTGCAGCAGTAGTGTAGGCCTAATTTGGCCTTCACATTCGTGAGCCTGGGGCCACATTTGCGTAGCAGGATTTTGGGCATGCCAGGATTTGTTCTTCGCGTTCGCGTTTGAACATTCGCGTTTGCGGAGGGTGAATTTATTGAGCTTCGCGTTTGTGAGGCGTGGTTCGTGATCACATAGAGGGATCTAGGGTTCCGTTTGAATTGTTCTTCACGTTCGCGAGTAGGGCACCGCGTTCGCGAAGGGTAATTTTTGTCAGCAAAATTTTTGTGCATCGCGAACACGAGAAGGCCCTCGCGTTTGCATAGAAGGAATATCTGGAGCTAGGCAGAATGTTTAAAAACATTTCATCCGCGAGTTTAAGTCATTTTCCACGATTTTTGAAGATTTTTAGAGCTTCTTGAGAGCAATTGAAAAGAGATTCAAAGAGGATTGATTGTAAGTAAGTTATATGAACAACAAACGTGATTATATTGTGAAATTAACCTCGGACTTCATGGAATTTAGCTAGAAATGGAAGAACTAGAGCTTGGGTTTTTTTTTTGTTGAGATTTTTAAATTGAAATTTAAAGGGCCACTTGAGGTCGGATTTGAGAGTTTTTATATGTATGAACTCTTGGGAGGATAAGGAACCTGTTAATGTGGAAATTTTTGAGTTTTGAGATGTGGGCCCGAGGCTCGGGTTTTGCCAATTTTGGAATTTTTGATATTTTTTTATTGTTTTTGATTGGGTATTGTTTCTTTTGCATATTGTGATGTATTCGTTATGGTTTTGGTCAGATTCGAGGCGTGAGGAGGCGATTTGAGAGACAAGGGCATAGCAAGCTAGAGTTTTGGCCGGCTTGAGATGATTAATGATTGTAAATGATATCCTAAGGGTTTGAAACCCCAGATTTGCACATCGTAATGCTATACTGAGGAGAGACACACGCTGGATGATGAACGTCAGGTCTTTTTTACTATTGGGGATTGTGACTTGATCCGCCCCGACTGATGATTTTACTGCATATTTAACTGAAACTTATTTGGTATCATCATGATTTGGGTTATTTGCCATATTTGGGCTTCGTATCAATTATTTGAACCCCTTCGGGGATAGTTGTTGATATTTCCTTACTGTTTTGATTTTATACTTGAACTCAATCATATATTTCCGCTATTTTCAAAAACTCATTTCCAACACTATTTTTGGGCTGAGCATCATGTTCTACTGTTTCCAGAGGGGCTTATATGACTTTTGACTAAGTAAGGCCAAGGGCCTGTGTTGTGACGATACTTTTGGATCGGGCTACATGGCGCAACACTGTTATGCTGATACCAATATGAGCTCGAGGGCCTAGATTTGATGCCATGAGATGTCTTGATATTGCGCTTTGACCATAAGGGGCCCCTCCCAGAGTTTGCACACCTCCAGTGAGTGCCTTCGACGTTAAATTTATCGGGTTGCACGCCGCAGTGATATGTGGATCAGGTTACACGTCGCAGTGGTACTGGTACTATTTTATGTGTGCTCTATTTCATATGTTTGCATTATCTGTTGTTTGTGTTACTTCATGTAATATCTACCTGATTTCCTAGCATTATCTGATAACTAAATGTTGTGCCCGAGGGGTGGATTTATGTGCTTATCTTCACTATTGGTTTGTATTATCTAATTTCTAAAAATTCATTTTTAAAAGAGGTTTAAACTGAGCTAAGACATTTCCAAAGATTTCACAGCTTCACTGCTTTTCTCAAAGGGGGTTTTCACTACTTCTATACAACATGATGATATGTTATACGTAATTTCTTACTGCTCAGTTATTATTTACCTTTATTACTCACTGAGTTGGAGTACTCACTTTATTCCCTGCACCTCGTATGCAGATGCATGTATTTATTCAACTAGTAGCGGATTTTGGCTGATTGGAGGCAGAGCTATAGGAGTTTAGTGAGGTGACTGCTACCGTTTGTAGCACCCCTTCTCTTTCTGTTGTTCAGTTTTTCTGTTCAGTGTATTTTTAGACCTTGTAGTTGTATTTTCACTCTGATAGATGCTCGTGATTATCGATTAGGGCTGTATTGGGTTGTACTTTTGCTAATTAATATTATTAAATCATATTTTAGACTGCTTATTCATGTTTAACTATTTTTTTAAAAGGCGATATAGGTTAGTTGGCTGGCCTTGTCTTCACGAGAGGTGCCATCACGACCAGTGTGGGGTTTGGGTCGTGACAAGTTGGTATTAGAGCCTAGGTTACATAGGTCTCACGAGTCATGAGCAGGTTTACTAGAGTCTCTCGGATCAGTATAAGAGACGTCTGTATTTATCCTGGGGAGGTTGCAGAACCTATAGGAAAACTTCGCATTCTTGAATTCTTATCCTGTGTCCTTGATTTAGCTTGGAAAGTAACTCTTGAAATTCCTTCCACGGGTTCGCATGCGCGCATGAGCGCTCAGTATCACATGTGCCTTGATGGCTGGTTATTCCCCGATCGAGGGACGAGATGTGATCTCTTTGAGGTGATGTTGGCCAGTCTGAATGACTTGAGGCCGGATCCTTGCCTATGTCTTGAGCACCGAGGTGCTTATTGTTTGAGCAAGTGTTTTGGACTTATATTTCGGTATTGTCCCTATTAGTAGGAGTGACAGTTGGATAGGTACATGATGAGTATGTTAGTACTACGAGATGTATCTGTATGACTTGGAAGTGTCGAAAAAGGTTTGCTGGATGATAGATGAACTGTTAAATGCTTGATTTCCATTGTGATTAGAGGTGTAGCCCCGAGTTATGGGCGCGTGAAGAATCTTTCCATGTCTCCTAGTTGGGAGTGAAGTAGATTTCATATTGTGGTATGAGTTCAGACTCAGGAAGACTAAGTGACTACGGATAGTTTATGACAATGAGAGGTATACAAAAATGTTATATTTAGGCGAAACATGTGGGTTATCTCCCGCGGAGTATTCTGAAGTGGTGTGACCCCTATGTGTATGTTAGAAGATCTCAGAGGTAATTGAAAAAAAATGTGCGTGTTGAAATTTGAAATTTCGAGTTGCTTAAGAGAGTGGGCTTAACTACTGCGGGAATGAATGCGAGATTTCTAGATAAGGAAATGATTAATTCCTTGTGTGTGTTCGAGGTAATGAGCTCGTACAAGTATTTCTGCAGCGATGTTCTTGGGTTTCGACGGCTTGCTTAGCTTGGTAGTTAGTAGGATTCAGTCCTGGCAGTTTAGTTTGTGCAACTGGAATTGGGAGAGTTCTTGTTGGCTTTTACCGTGGGTTGGAGTTGTATCTTTTCTATGGGTATGCGGAGCATGAGATGTATAATGATTTTTCTTCTAGATGGGACCAATGGAAAGTTATGGACTAGTTGAGTGCCTAGATGTCTGTGGCTCGGAAGATAGATAAAGTTTCTGTGTTATCCTCAGATGGTATGGTATATACGGTATGTTGTGGAGGACCGAGACTTGCATGTGTTAGGTTACAGTCCAGTTCTGAAAGGGAGTTCATAAAACTACTAAGCAATGGGTAGCCTCAAATAGTTAAAGGAATGATAGTTTTAATTGGAAGTGATTTGACGATAGTATATGCTCGGGAAAAGGGTAATGTGATTAAGTGATGGCACTTCGATAGTATTACAACACTTCTTATTAGATCAACCGGTGATGTCCGGGTTTGCTTAGTGGCACAGAGGAATTTTAGAGTATCTATCACGGAATGATGGGGGTATTTAAGGTGTGGCGTGCTTTCGGACGGCTAAATTAGGATTATGTACGATGATTCATGTGCTATATGGAGCTGGAGACTGGGAGTTCTTATGTTCAGGCTATGTTATGGTTGTAGTTCAGGTGAATCGGTATTTTTTAGTGACTACCAAGATTCGGGAGCCAGAATGGATCTTTCTTTGCTTGGTATGTTAGAATTTGGATATGATATTGGGGTTTAGACTGGTTGTCTCAGTGTTGGGCTATTCTGGACTATTGCGCTGTGGGCTTACCGGAAATTCCACAAGTTGAGTGGCAAGGTGTGTTAGAGTATGCCCTAGTAGAGTGTTTTAGATTTCAAGACCCAGCAAATGGATGGGAAGGATTGCTTTTCTTAAATGGGCCTTCACGATGGATATCAATATAGAGGTTGCTACCATTGATTCAGTTCTAGTGTTGAGGGACCTTTCGGATGTGTTTCTTGTGGCCGAGCATGTCGCTGGCAAAGTTGTGGATTTCGGTATTAGTTTGGTGCCAAGCACCGTGTCGTATGGATCCGGCTAGAGTTATGGTAGTGGAAGGAGCAGCTTCATGCTTCCTTGGTAAGGAGTTCATTGGCAGGTTAATGTGGATGCGTGTTCTAGCTTGAGTCGGCTTGGTTAGCCCCGAATTGTATTGTTGAGGGATAGGTTGATTCGACCATTCCTGAGCTTATCAGTGATCTGGGGAAATCTATGAGCTGCTTTCTGTGTTGTGAGACGTTATGATTTGCTGGTTATGGGAAGACATGATGCGGTTCTATTGGGGTTTTTAGTAGAAGTCAAGCGGGAAGAGTGTTCGGATGTTGCTCGATGAGTTGTATGTCAGTTATGTCCTATCGGATTTCCGTGGTATATGATATTTGTTTCACCGTGGGTGTGATGATTTCCTTTGCTTCCAGATGTCAAATTGTGCGTGTTCGTCAATTTCGAGCATAGTGACTCGAGTTGTTTTATGTGGAGTAGTGTTTGGATAGCGTCGTGCATTGCAGCAAGGCTATGAATTTGCAGTTCAGCTTTTTGTGTTCTATTTTATGATCTGAGATGGGTTCTCAGCCTTGTGTTGTGATAGTACCGATGAGCTAGGGGTACAACTCTTTCAATTGAGTTATTTTCATGATTTGAGCATGTTCAGACCGCTGCTTATTGGTGCGCGTATTACTCTAGATGTGGCTTTGGCCTCTACTGACATGTCATATCTCCAAAGTAGTGTGTTGGGTCAAGAAAGATCATTGGGATCATGGATAAATACAAACGGATTTGATTTCAGCATGTTTGATGGGTAAATATCGAGGTTCTGTTCAAAAATTTGCTATGGTAAATTCCAGAGGAGAAATGTCTTCGTGAATGGTTGATATGGGAAAAGGTTATGGACTTATTGCGTGTTTCATTTATCGTTGGCAGTATATGAAAGTGTTGGAATAAGACTTTAACTGGTAAGAAGTTTTCTATCGGTATTTGGTTGCTGCGGGTAGCTGCTGTGAATGGGAGTTATCGCTACATGTGTTGAGTTATGTGGTATATCATATGATTGCACCTGAGGTTGTAGGCATGAGTTATTACAGCTAGTTCGGGTCTACTTAGAGTATCAGTGTGAGGTTTTAATTGTATTAATGGTTTCAAAATTGAAAAATATGGTCCTATGTCTTATTGGCCAGATTGAGTTGTATAATTTCAGTTTCTATGTATTATCGGGCCTATATGAGATAGGGTAACGTGGGATCACCCCCGGGTATGTTCCTGGTAAGGTTATTCAGCTATCGGTTGGCTTCTAGAACAACTCCAGAAACGTTCGAGTACGAACATGTGTTTAAGTGGGGGAGGATGTAAAGACCGACCAATCGTTTTGAGCATTTGCACTTTGATCACCGGTTCTTGGGCATGAATTACCCTGTGTAATGTATTATGACTGATGTAGATCGTTGGTTTTGGTTTTTGCAGAAATCTGAATGAATTTGAAAGAACAGTCTTCGTTGAAAGCTTTGAATTTGAAAGATTTAACCAAGAGTTGACTTATTTATATATGAGCTTGGATACAATTTTTATAATTTGGTTAACTTCGTTGGGTGATTTATGACTTAGAAGTGAGATCGGATTCGGTTTTGGAGGTTCGCTGTGGAATTTGGCCCGAATTGGCGAAGTTAGTATTTTGGCGATTTCTGGTTGATAGGAGAGAATTTGATCTGAGGGTCGGAATGGAATTCCGGGAGTTTCTATAGCTTCGTTATGTGATTTGGGATGTATGTGTAAATTTTAGATCATTCGGATGTGGTTTGGTTGGGTTTTTTATGAAATCCGTGTTTCAGAAGTTTTAGAAGAACCTAGGCTTGAATTCGATGTCATTTGATGGTTTTGGTGTTGTTTGAGTTTTTTTGATGATTGGAACAAGTTTGAATGATGTTTTAGGATGTGTTGGTGCTTTTTGTTGAGGTCCCGGGGGTCTCAGGGTGATTTCGAATGGCTAACGAGAAGTTTTGGACTTGAAGAATTTGCAGAAAATTGCAGCAGCAGTGCATGCCTAATTTGGCCTTCGCGTTTGCAAGCCTCGAGCCGAGTTTGCATAGCAAGAGTTTGGGCAGGCCAGGATTTGTTCTTTGTGTTCGCGTTTGCGCTCTCGCGTTCGCGGATGGTGAATTTATTGAGCTTTGCATTCGCGAGGCGTGGTTCACGATCATATTGAGGGATCTAGGGTCCATTCGAATTGTTCTTTGCATTCGCGAAGGGTAATTTTGGTCAGGGAAATTTATGTGCATCACGAATGCGAGAAGGCCCTCGTGTTCGCATGAAGGAATATCTGGAGCTGGGCATAATTTTTAATAATATTTCCTCCACGAGTCTAAGTCATTTTTCCACCATTTTTGAAGATTTTTAGAGCTTTTTGAGAGCAATTGAAGAGGAACTCAAAGAAGAATGATTGGAAGTAAGTTTTATGAACCAAAAATGTGATTATATTGAGAAATTAACCTAGGACTTCATGGAATTTTGCTAGAAATGGAAGAACTAGGGCTTAGGTTTTTTTTTTTAGATTTTTAAATTGGAATTTGAAGTGCCATTTGAGGTCGGGTTTGAGAGTTTTGATATGTATGAACTCGTGGGAGGATAAGGAACCCGTTGATGCAAAAAAGTATGAGTTTGGAGAAGTGGGCCCGGGGATCGGGTTTTTCCCCTCCCGGAGTCTGCACACACCCTAGTGAGCATCGTCGACGTTAAATGGATCGGGCTGCACGTTGCAGTGATATGTGGATCGGGCTCCACGTCGTAGCGGTAGTGGCACTATTTTGTGTATGCTCTAATTCATTTGTCTTCCATTATCTATTGTCTGTGTTGCTTCATGCAATATCTACCTGATTTCCAAGCGTTATCTGATAACTAAGTGTTGTGCATGAGGGGCGGATTTCTGTGCTTATCTGCACGATTTGTTTGTATTCTTTTGCGTAATTTCTGAAAAAGTCATTTTCAAAAGAGGTTTAAACTGAGCTAAGACATTTCCTAAGATTTCACAGTTTCACTGCTTTTCTCAAAGGGGTTTTTCACTGCTTCTATACAACATGATGATCTGTTAAATGTGATTTCTTACTGCTCAGTTACTATTTTCCTTTATTACTCACAGAGTTGGAGTACTCACTTTATTCCCTGCACCTCTTGTGCAGATGCAGGTATTTATTCACCTAGTAGCGGGTTTTGGCTGATTGGAGGCAGAGCTATAGGAGTTTAGAGAGGTGACTACCAGCGTTCGCAGCACCCCTTCTTTTTCTGTTGTTCAGTATTTCTATTCAGTGTATTTTTAGACCTTGTAGTTGTATTTACACTCTTATAGATGCTCGTGATTTGTGATGCCCCGATTAGGGCTGTATTGGGTTGTACTTTCACTAATAAATATTATTAAATGATATTTTAAACTACTTCTTCATGTTTAACTTTTATTTTGAAAAAGGCAATATGTGTTAGTTGGCTGGCCTTGTCTTCACGAGAAGCGCCATCACGATCAGAGTGGGGTTTGTGTCGTGACATGAGGCTAGTGAGGTACATGATTGAGCAAGACCGAGGGTCTGGTTGTGAGGATATTAATACCATATCGTGTGAGTTGTTCGCATAGCGCGTGCGTTGTCCGCATAGCACGTGATTTGACCGTGCGGGTCCAGGTTTTACCATAGCGCTTGAGTTGTCCACATAGCACGTGAGTTGGCCATACAGATCCAGGTATTGATACGATGGCCTGGTTGTGAGGATATTAATACCATAATGCAGAAGTTATCCACGTAGTACGTGAGTTGACCGTGTGGGTCCTGGTATTTATACCATGGCGGGTGATTTGTCCGCGTAGCACGTGAGTTGACTGCGCAGATCCAGGTATTGATGTGATGGTGTGGTTGTGAGGATATTAATACCATAGCACGTTAGTTTACCATGCAGGTCCACGTATTTATATCATAGCACGTAAGTTGTCTATGTAGCATGTGAGTTGACCATGAGGATCCAAGTATTGATATGATGGCACGTTAGTTGTCCGTGCTTAGCGTTGGGACTTTGGGAGCCCCTCCGGAGTCTGTAGACACCCCTAGTGAGCGCAAAGTGTTGAGTATTGAGTGTGGAGTGCTGAGTGAGATTGTTGAGTGATGGAGTGATATTGTTGTGAGATTGCATTTACTTTTATTGTTGCCACATTTACCTCTTAGCTTCTTTGTGGTATTTGTTGGTTTTATGGAATTTACCTGTTTATTCATGTTTACGGTAAATTATGAAAATAAATAGTTAGATTGTTTTACTTGTCACTACTACTTAGTTTCTTAGTTATTTCTGTTACTACTGATGTGGTTGTACTCATACTACGCCCTGCACTTTATGTGGAAATCCGGAAGAGTTAGAACGCAACAATAGTTGAGTTTAGGCTGGCTATTTTTGGAGAATGCAAGGTAACTGCTAGCGTCCGCAGGGCCTTGTTACTCCTCTTGTCATTTCTTCTTTTGGATAGTTAGACAGTTTATATATCTTAGTTTATAGTCTTAGAAACTCATGACTTAGGACACCTCGATGTTTGAGACTCGTTTTCATATTTTATATTAATTATGTTTAGAGTTGGTTTAGTTTACCATGAATTAAATTGTTAGAAATATTTTATTAAATTCTTATAATTAAATTAGTAGTAATATTTTAAAAATAGGCTTGCTTTGTAATATGATAAGTGTCATCACGACCATGATCAAATTTTGGATCTTGACTAAACAATCTATCGTAGTTCTGACGAAAAGAAAAATCATACAACATAGTACCTACTGCAAGTTAATTCTCTTTGTTGCTAGCTAATGTTATGTGTACCTAGTATTAGACAATAACAAAATTCCTAGTAGAAATCTTGTGTGATTCGTCTTGTTGTCAAACCTACTACTATTCGCATTATAAATATTTTGCTTGCAAATATAATTGGGCTCTTAAGCGATTGGAAGGCAAGCAAAAGAGCTCGTTCTTCTATTTTGAGATCTTTAGATTCGTAAGATCATAATAGAGACTTTTTACTTTCTATTATATTAGTCAAGCGCTAGCGCTCTACTACTAGTATAATATAGCAGAGCAGCCAGCTTCAAAGCTTATCTGATTATAAAAAGAAGTATTATTAAAAAAGAGAAAGGTTAGGGGGTTAAGAAACTCTTGCTTGCTTAGTTGATTTTGGGTTGATCCCCCTTTATTATTGGGAAAATAATATTTTATAGCTACTCTCAAAAGTATGGCTATATATGTATATTATATATATATGTATATTATATATATATGTATATTATATATATATATGTATATTATGTTATATATAAATTTTATATAAATTTTATATACTTTTTCGCCCAACAAATACAAATAGTTTCTGGCGCAAATTACAATTGAAAAAAGTCCTTCACTATTTGGCCTTAAAAATATTTGTTTATTAAGTCAAACAACCTAACCACTAGTACTGTGGTTGTTTCTTGAAAAAGAAAAAAGGAAAACACTCTACCGTGCACAAAGGCAGATTAATTTAATTAAAGTTAATGACTTTAGTGGGTTTTACAAAGATCTCAAATTATATATATTATAATAATTGGGTTTACTGTCAAATATTTATAAATATTTAATAAATTTTTTAATATAAATATAAAATTTTGCAAAAAAACTATTGAGTTCAAAGGAATCCATGTTCTTAAGGCTAGCTAGATTCAACCTACTCCATACGTTCTGCATGAAATACGACCTTCTTGTTAGGAATGAAATAAGCATGTGTCATATGGAAGCTAGTAAAGCAAACCTTTACCGACGATAAATCAGACAATAAAAGAGAAATATACTAAAAGAGACATATATATTTAATATGCTTCGATCAATTTGACCTACATCCATGATCGGAGATGAACAATCCACTATATAAAGAGGATCCAAAATATCGAGAGATCAAACTAACATAGATGCAAACACAAGTGGCAAGCTGACACTTGTCCAGAAATTCTCTGACTAAACAAGACTCTCACACTCCTTATGGCTACATTGTGGATTCTACTGAATGAGAAGGAAGAATCCTCAATTTATTGTAACAACCCAACCGGTCATTTTGTAAAATTAAGCTTTGTTCAATGGCATAAGGTCGGGAGCAACTTTGGAATATTAGTATCGACTTGCGTGCATGGTGAAATTCAGTTTTCGGATAGTTTGGAGTCAACGGTAGAGAAGAAATCTTATCTTGGAAGTTAGAACGGTGAAAATTTGACCAAAACTGGACTTTTGGGTAAACGACCATGGAATGGGTTATGGATGATCTCAACAACTTCATATGGTGATTTTGGAGTTAGGCGCACGTTCGGATTTAGATTTGGAGGTCCGTAGAGTAAATTGAGGTATTTCGGCGAAAGTTGAAGTTGGAAAATGGAGAAGTTTGACTTACAACTGATTTTTGGGATATCGGAGTCTGAACGCGATTCCGAGAGTTAGAGCAGCTTCGTTATGTCATTTTGGACTTGTCTGCAAAATTTTGCATCATTCTGAATTGAATTGATATGTTTCGACATGAGATTCGTTATTTTAAGATTTAGAAGTTCATAAGCTTGATTTTTCGTTTGATTCGTCGTTTCGATGTTGTGTTATGTGATTTGGGACTTCGAACGAGTCCGTGTTAGGTTATATGATTTGTGTGTGTGATTAGACTGGGTTCTGGGAGCCTCGGGTGAGTTTCAGATAAGTTTAGGCTATGTTGCACTTATTTTTGGATGCTTTGTCATCATTACTTCAAGAAAAAATGATACCACCTTTAGAAAATGAGATTCAAATTCAGTTTTGTTTGAACCATTAGTTCCGTATCGAAATTTCGGATCCATTGGAAAAAGAATCACCAAATTTAGATATCATATGAGGAAGTTATGCTCATTTTTGTGTCGGAAAAAATTGCTGGTTTCTGGTGTGTTTGCAAATGCGAACGTTTTCATCGCATTTGGAATTCCTAGTTCGCAAATGCGAAATTCTTGTTGCAAATGCGACTTCTGCCAGCCCTTCTTTGTTCGCAATTTCCAAGGGTTCGCAAGTCGCAAATGCGACATCTGAGACTTGTTAAGTGAGGTTTTTGACGGAATTTTCACCCATTTTTCAATTTTCTCAAACCCTAAACCTCCATAAGTGATTTTCCAAAGACCAAAACTTCTCCAAATTGTTGGGTAAGTGTCTCTAGTCCATTTCCAACTATATTTTGTGATTATATCTTAGATTTAACATCAAATTCATGAGAATCTAAAGGAAAATAAAAATTGGGAAATCTTTCAAAAATATAAAATGATGATTTGAATGACCAAATGGTATCAGAATTAAATAATTTTTGTGTGGGTGAACTCGCAGCGGAATGGGTGTTCGGTTTTTTTAAATATTTCCGGTTTTCGAGGTGCGGTCCCTGGGAGTTGACTTTTTGCAAATTGTATAAGAATCATAGTTTTTTCAATTGCAATTGTTTTCTCTTGCATTGTTTGATGTATTCAAGTTGTTTTTGGCTAGATTCAGCGGAGCATTGATGAATTGGTAAAGGAAAATCTAAATTGAGTATTGAAGTGACCGGATTGAGGTAAATATCTTGCCTAAACTTATGTGGGGGACTTCCCCTTAAGATTTGAGTCTTTCTCTGTTGATTGTAGTCCGTATACGCGAGGTGACGAGTGTGTGGTCGGATTTATTTATGGTAAATTGTCCCTTCTAGGCTCTTACACTTGTGAAATCACCAGTATGAAGATGATATTGATACGAATGAGTTCCCGGTTATTAGTTTCACATATACATGTCATATATGATATTTATTTGCCCTTCTTGATTTATTCATGCTGTTTATTGGACGTTTACCTGTTTAACTGAAGACAATTACCCTTCTATTGTCACATTACCCGTCCTAAATACCCGCCTTTAGTGGAAGTCATAAATATTATATCTCATGTAATTAATTAGACTTAAAAGAAAAGAAGATAGATATCTTATAATTAGTTGTTATTTCCTTAGATTGTAATTATTTGATTCATGCTTAACTTTCTTACTGTCAGATACTCCTTGATTGCAAGTTCATCTGTAACTTCATGCAATTATATTACCTGTCCAAACGTTGTGGTATCAGTGTAGTTATTATGCACTTGTTATGTCTTGTTTTGTCGTTGAGGTTATTGTGCTTTTCCTTGGTGTTCTGTGGCCTTAGTAGGTATTGCTGAATTCCTTTGTCGGGAAGTTATTATTTCTATTGTTGATTTCCTTATCGGGATGTTATTGGTTCTATTGTTGATTCCCTTGCTGGGACATTATCGTTTCCATTGTCTATTCCCTTGCTTTGCTCCTGTATATATATTGTGTCATTTATTGAGTGGCTGTTGGTACGGTGATGCACGAGGTCTCTGCTGTGCGGTCGTCGTTGGAGAGTTGCACGACGTCTTTGCCATGTTATTGTTGCTATTGGTGATTTTGCACAAGCGGTGTAATAAGGCGGGATATGTTATACTCTTATATGTGGATTGCGCATGTGGGGGAATAAGGCGGGAATATTGTGATGCACCTGTGGCAAAATAAGGAGGTGTTTGCTACACCGTTATTGGTTGCACATGTGGCGAAATAAGGTGGACTATGTTAGGGGCTGATTATTATGAATATTGAAGGCCGTAGGGGCATTGTTCCTATTTTTGTTTGCTATTGGTATGATGGACTACGGGTTCAATTTCCAAGAGATCCTCTGTTATTGGTGTTATGGATTACGGGTTCAATTCTCGAGAGATCCTCTGATATTGGTATGATGGAATACGGGTTCAATTCCCATGAGATCCTTTGTAATTGGTATGATGGACTACGAGTTCGATTCTCGGGAGATCTCCCTTAAGCTCATTTGAATTGATATTTCCATTGATGCAATCCGGGTGTGAGTAAATCAGGTGCTAGTCGTTCCATTTCTTATACTTACTAGTTGGTAAGATTCCTGTTAGATACACTTGCACAAGCATACACGTAGTTAGACCCTCATATTAGAGATGAATCCTTTTTGATTTAGCTAGGGGTAGGGATATGCACTCGTTTATCCATTATATATGTAAGAGTGACCCTAGTTGATTAGTTTATTGTTAGTATGACCGTGTTATTGATGGGGCACAAGATGCCAAGTGTTAGACTTCAGATGCACGTTTCCATGAGTTGTGGTTGGTCTGAGAGTTTGTGGTAGAATAGTGGAAAGAGTTGGAAAGACCTTACATCATTGCAGAATAATGACTTAGTGGCTTTTTTTGTCCTTGTTGTGTTGTGACTTTAGGATTTAGATTGTGATTTCTGCCATCATTTTCATATTATCATTTATTGTATTCTCGTTGTTACTTGTTGTCCATTAGTCTTATTGTGATTTGTATCATTTTTACTCATCCATGCTATCTTTATATATTTACACATCATCTCTATATTTATGTTATGTTGTTTATTGACCGGTAGATGTCTCGACTGTTCCTCGTCTCTACTCTATCGAGGTTAGTCTTGATACTTAATGGGCACCACCGTGGTGTCTCATGCTACTCTTTTGCACACTTTTGTTGTGCAGATTCAATTACTCTTATTCAGTTCTGTCGGCCTTGGAAGGAGGCGCATTGGTGGAGACTTTGAGGCATATCTGCTAGTCCGCAGACCAAGGAGTCCCTTTCTAGCTTTCTGTAATAAGTATAGTTCTTTCAGTATTTATCTTTTGTATAGACATTCTTTAGTCAGAGTCTCTTAGTTATCCCCTAGCTTGTAATTTTTGAGATTTTGGGTTTTTGGAATTTTGATTAGTTATGAGAGAGTTGATATTGTATGTGCCAGGTGGCACCTTGATCATTCAATTATTTACTTTGTTCAAGTTAAATGTTTTCTTCCGCAATTGATTATATTTTCACATTGTTAGGCTTACCTAGTCGTAGGGACTAGGTGCAGTCACGACATGTTCACGAAAGGCGAACTGGGATTGTAATAAGTTGGTATCAGAGCTCTAGGTTCATAGGAGTCACAGAGCACAAGCCGGTTTATTAGAGTCTCGTGGATTGGTACGGAGACGTCTCTACTTATCTGCGAGAGGCTATGTAACCGTTAGGAAAATTCCATTCATTTGATTTCCCTGCCGTGCGAGATTTTTGACATTTACAATCCTAAGCCTCCGTCTTCTACTCTCTCACAGATGGTAAGAACACATGCTACCCGAGGTGATCAGGCACTCGCGCCCTCTGCTGCAGCCGTCGGGGGTCGGGGTTGAGGTAGTGTTCGAGGACGTGCACGTGGTGTATCGAGAGCACCTGTGCGAGCGGCCACCGAGGTACCACCATCAGATCCAGCCAGAGTCCAAGCATCTGACACACTTACAGCTACTGCTACTCCAGCCCTTCAGGAGACTTTGGCGCAGTTCATGAGTATGTATACCACTTTTGTTCAGGCTGGATTGCTTCCCCTTGCTGCAGCCACACCCCAGGCCAGGGAAGGAGCACAAACTCTTGCCGCCCGCACTCTTGAGCAGCGAGTGCATGTTGACAGGGTCCCGAGATTATTCCTGTGCCGCCTGCGACACCAGTTTAGCCCGAGGGCATGGCAGTGGCTTCCGAGCAGGAGCCGATGAGACTAGAGAGGTTCAAGAAGTATGGTCCTCCGGTGTTCAGTGGATTAGCATCAGACGATGCCTCGGGGTTTCTTGATGAGTGTTATCGCATTCTCCATACTATGGGTATCTATGAGTCGAGCGGGATTTCTTTCACTACTTTCCAGCTTCGAGGGCCGCCTATGATTGGTGACTTACCTATGAGTTAGAGAACCCAGAGGAGGCAGCTTCACTAACTTGGACCAGTTTTCAGATATGTTCCTGAGAAATTTTGTTCCTCAGAGCCTCAGATATGCATGACGCATAGAGTTTGAGCATTTGTGCCAGGATGCTATGTCCGTCTCAGAGTATGCTGTCCGTTACCCCAGTTTGGCTAGACATGCCTCAGCCATGGTTTCTACTATTCGCGAGAAGGTCCGCCGGTTCACTGAGGGGCTTATTCCTAGCATCAGGTTCAGTATGGCCCGTGAGTTAGAGATGGATATTTCGTATCAGCGGGTGGTGAAAATTTCTAGGAGGATAGATGTTATGCATGGAGAGAGAGAGAGAGAGGGCATGCAGGGTCTTGAGAGAGAGAGTAGATGAGATCAGGAGAGAGATTCTGAGGAGGCGAGGAGGCCTCGTAGGCCGGTGAGATATACTTGTCTTTATTTTGGAGGGAGGGTGCGTCATGGTAGAGGTTTTGGGGGTCAGCCAATTTAGTTCGCGCTACAGGCCTTGCATGGTGACTCAGGTGTTCTAGGTCTCGGAGGACCCGTACCGCAGAGTTTCCACCACCTCGTCAACAGAGAGGGTGCTTTCAGTGTGGATATATTAGCCACATAGTGTGAAATCATCCCAGACTTCGGACCAGTGTGTCGCGGCGAGGTATTCAGACAGGGAGAGGGCACCCAATAGGGGGAGGCCCAGCTCGTTGATGTGTTTCATATAGTAGGTTTGAGGCCGTGCGCCAGCTAATGTCACTCCGGTATGGATTCAGTTTGTCATAGAAAGGCACTATCTGTAGTTCATCATAATTCTACTTATCAGGTTGAGTTATTTGCTTGTTGTTATATTTATGGGAGTGCTTCATGATTTATACTCTATCTATGCGATTATTCCGTTAGGAGGTTTTATGAGTGATAGCCGTGTCTATTGTGTGTTCTAGCCGTTGTCGAGAGTTATGAGGCTAGTGGTATTTTCCCGTTGTCTGTTCTGGTAGACTTGATGTGATTTCTGAGCTTTTTTGGTTACGAGCTGTGATTTTTATGCTCCACAGGTGTGGGAGCTAGTCTATGCTGTAAATTATAGACGGAATTGATCTAATGAGAGTCTCTAGATGGGTTGATGTGTACCCTACTTGTGATCCAGTGTTGAGGTCGAGACCCTCGTGATTTTAGGTGATTTGATATGTTGAGACCGGGCTGTGTACTGTGGTGAGAGTTATATCAGTATAAGATCTTTGAAAGTCCATTATATGCTTTCATTCTTTCTTATTAAATGTCTTGTAGATTTGTGTTTTAGAGGAATTTTGTGCTAGTTTAATTTGTTTGTTAATTCTCTTATGTGTTTCCTTTCTTATATTCATTCATATTCGTTCTATGCTCCTTGAGTTTTAGTTTGTGAGGTGTGTACTCGTTGGTGTTGGCTGAGATTTGGTTAATCAGGTGTTTCTTCATGTGGTTTTCGTGGTTATTTTAACATCGCCAGTGTTATGGATGCTTTGAAAAGAGTTCCTACTGAATATGCGGCTTATAGCCGGTACAAATTTGATTTCAGGCATTTATTGCTATCAAAAATTTATTTTGGGACTATGTGTGGTGTGTCATGTTGTGTGGTTGTACCCTATTTGTTGGCTTGAGTTGAATTAGCTGGTTGAGACTGATAACAGATAGGGACATGGAATCAGGTCTTTTGGAAATGGATGGAAGTTGAGGAATCTGGTTTGAAGGCTTAATGGTATTGCTAAAAGGTTAATTTTCAAGTGAGATGGTGTCGTCGCACCGAAATGGATTGGGGTGACCTGAGGTCGCCCACTGGTGTTTGTTGGAAGTGCGCACTTAGTGACTTGAGGACTTCGAGGTGAATTTTAACACGTTTGAGGATGAACGTTGGTTTGAAGAGGGGGATAATGCAACGACCCGACCGGTTGTTTTGAAAAATAAAGCTCTGTTCAACAGCATAAGGTCTGGAACAGCTTCAGAACATTAGTATTGACTTGCGTGTATGGTGGAATTCAGTTTTCGGATGGGTTGGAGTCAATTCTAGAGAATAAACCTTATCTTGGAAGTTATAACGGTGAAAATTTGACCGGAACTGGACTTTTGGGTAAATGACCCCGGAATGAGTCATGGATGATCTCAACAGCTTCGTATGGTGATTTTGGAGTTAGGCGCACGTCCGGATTCAGATTTGGAGGCCCATAGAGTAAATTGAGGTATTTCGGCGAAAGTTGAAGTTGGAAAATGGAGAAGTTGACTCACAGTTGACTTTGGGGCAATCGGGGTCTGAACGAGATTCCAAGAGTTGGAGAAGCTCCGTTATGTCATTTTGGACTTGTTTGCAAAAGTTGGCATCATTCTGAGTTGAATTGATAGGTTTCAGCATGAGATTCGTTATTTTAAGATTTAGAAGTTCATAAGCTTGATTTTTTTTGATTCATCGTTTAGATGTTGTGTTATGTGATTTGGGACTTCGAATGAGTCTGTGTAAGGTTATATGACTTGTGTGTGTGATTAGACGGGGTCCCGGGAGCCTCGTGTGAGTTTCGGATAGGTTTAGGCTATGTTGCACTTGTTTTTGGATGCTTTGTCATCATTTCTTCAAGCAAAAATTATACCACATTGATCAAATGAGATCCAAATTCAGTTTTGTTAGAACCATTACATCCGTATCGAAATTTTGGAGCCACAGGAAAAAGAATCACCAAATTTGGATATCGTATGAGGAAGTTATGCTCATTTTTGTGTCGGAAAAAATTGCTGGTTTCTGGTTGTTCGCAAATGCAAACTTTTTCATCGCATTTGCGATGCCTAGATCACAAATGCGAACTTTTTGTCGCAAATGCGACTACTGCCAGCTCTTCTTTGTTCTCAACTTCAAAGGGTTCGCAATTGCAAACCCTTGGTCGCAAATGCGACATCCGAGACCTGTTAAGTGAGGTTTTTGATGGGATTTTCACCCATTTTTCATTTTTCTCAAACCCTAAACCTCTATATGTGATTTTCCAAAGACCAAAACTTCTCCAAATCATTGGATAAGTGTCATTAGTCCATTTCCAACTATATTTTGTGATTATATCTTAGATTTAACATCAAATTCATGAGAATCTAAAGGAAAATTTGGGAAAAATTGTGAAATCTTTCAAAAATGTAAAATGATGATTTGAATGACCAAATGGTATTGGAATTAGATAATTTTTGTATGGGTGAATTCGTAGCGGAATGAGTGTTTGGTTTTTGTAAATTTTGTCGGGTTCCGAGGTGCGGTCCCGGTGAGTTGAGTTTTATTGACTTTTTTCAAATTGTATAAGAATCATAGATTTTTCAATTGAAATTGTTCTCTCTTGCATTGTTTGATGTATTCAAGTTGTTTTTGGCTAGATTGAGCTGAGCATTGATGAATTGGTAAAGGAAAAGCTAAATTGAGTGTTGAAGTGGCCGGATTGAGGTAAATATCTTGCCTAACCTTGTGTGGGGGACTTCCCCTTAAGATTTGAGTTTTTCTCTGTTGATTGTAGTCCGTGTACGCGAGGTGACGAGTGTGTGGTCGGATTTATTTGTGGTAAATTGTCCCTTCTAGTCTTAGACTTGTGAAATCACCAGTATGAAGATGATATTGATACGAATGAATTCCCAGTTATTAGTTTCACCTATTCATGTCTTATTTAATATTTGTTTGCCCTTCTTGATTTATTCTTGCTGTTTAATGGACGTTTACGTGTTTAAGAAAGACAATTACCTTTTTATTGTCACATTACCAGTCCTAACTACTCGCCCTTAGTGGAAATCATAAATATTATATCTCATGTAATTAATTGGACTTAAAAGGAAAGAAGATAGATATCTTATAATTAGTTGTTATTTCCTTTAATTGTAATTATTTGATTCATGTTTACTTTCTTACTGTCGGATACTCCTTGATTGAAAGTTCATTTGTATCTTCGTGCAATTATATTACCTGTCCAAACGTTGTGGTATCAGTGTAGTTATTATGCACTTATTATGTCTTTTTTTGTCGTTGAGGTTATTTTGCTTTTCCTTGATATTCCGTGGCCTTAGTGGGTATTACTGAATTCCTTTGCCGGGACGTTATTGTTTGTGTTGTTGATTCTCTTACCGGGATGTTATTGGTCTTGTTGTTACTTCCCTTGCTGGGACATTATCATTTCCATTGTTGATTCCCTTGCTTTGCTTCTGTATATATATTATGACATTTATTGAGCGGCTATTGGTACCGTAATGCACAAGGTCTCTACCGTGCAGTCGTTGTTGGAGAGTTGCACGAGGTCTTTGCCGTGTTATTGCTGCTATTGATGTTTTTGCGCATGCAGCGTAATAAGGCGGGATATGTTATATGCTTATATGTGGATTGCGCATGTGGCGGAATAAGGTGGGAATATTGTGATGCACGTGTGACGAAATAAGGCGGTGTTTGCTACATTGTTATTTGTTGCACACGTGGCGAAATAAGGTGGGCTATATCCGGGTCTGATTGTGATGAATTGTGTAGGCGTGGGAGCATTGTTCCTATTTTTGTTTGCTATTGGTATGATGGACTACGAGTTCAATTCCCGGGAGATCCTCTAAATTGGTATGATATACTACAGGTTCAATTCCCGAGAGATCCTTTATTATTGGTATGATGGACTACAGGTTCGATTCCCCGGAGATCCCCATTAAACTCATTGTGTTCTGAACTGATATTTCCATTGATGCTATCCGGGTATGAGTAAATCAGGTTCTAGTCGTTCCATTTCTTATACCTTCTAGTTGGTAAGATTTATGTTAGATACATTTGCACAAGCATACACGTAGTTGGACCCTCCTATTAGAGATGAATCCCTTTTGATTTGGCTAGGGGTAGGGATACGCCCTCGTTTACCCATTATATATATGTGAGAGTGACCCTAGTTGGCCAGCATGACCGTGTCATTGATGGGGCACAAGATGCCAAGTGTTAGAATTCAGATGCAGGTTTCCATGAGTTGTGGCTGGTCTGAGAGTTTGTGGTAGAATTGTGGAATGAGTTGGAAAGACCTTATGTAAACATCATTGCAGAATAATGACTTAGTGGCTTGTTTTTCCTTGTTGTGTTGTGACTTCAGGATTTAGATTGTGATTTATGCCGTCATTTTCATATTATCATTTATTTTATTCTCGTTGTTGCTTATTGTCTGTTAGCTTATTATGATTTTTAGAATTTTTACTCATCGTGCAGTCTTTACATATTTACAAATATTTCTGTTATGCTGTTTATTGGTTGGTAGGTGTCTCGACTGTTACTCGTCACTACTCCATCGATGTTATTCTTGATACTTACTGGGAACCATCGTGGTGTGCTCATGCTACTCTTTTGCAAACTTTTGTTGTGCAGATTCAGGTATCCCTTAGCTTGTGATTCGTGAGATTGCGGGTTTCGGGAATTTTTGATTAGTTATGAGAGAGTTGGTATTGTATGTGCCAGGTGGCACCTTGATCCTTCAGTTATTTACTTGGTTCAATTTAAATGTTTTCTTCCGCAATTGATTATATTTTCGCATTGTTAGGCTTACCTAATTGTAGGGACTAGAAGCCGTCACGACATGTTCACGGAGGGCGAACTAGGATTGTGACATTTATAGAAGTCCAAACATTTTCCTAAAAGAAAAGGAACTAAACAAATATGAGATATTTATAATTTTCTTCTAAAAGAAGAAAATTTCAATTATGGTAATTATACTATCTTTTTCTGCCAGAGATAGAAAAATAAAATATGGTAAGAAAATCAGGACAAATATCCAATATTGAAAGAATTATGATAAAATACACATGACTTCACATCATAACAAAAAATAGCCCATATTTTTAAGTTTTATCCAACCTAGCCCATAGTGTATATATTTTGAAAATACTAGCTCTTGCAAATTCAAAATTTATGTTCTTACAACCATTGCTTTCACTCTCTCATCTTCACACATTTTTTACATATGATTTAAGGGGTTGTCCACTATTACTGCTTCTTCCCCTATATCACCTAGTTGCAATATAAAAAAACTGAAGAGTAGAAGTCCACCATTAAAGGCCATTCAAAGCTTTGATTTAGAAAATAGAACTTCTTGTAATTATTAATTTTTTGGATTGGATATTGTTTCAATTGATTAAAAATATCAAAAGGAGTTCAAAGTTTAAATTTTGAAGTGATTTGGAGTAGATTTGAGCAAGATTAGAGTTAAATTTCAGAAAAAATACAAGGAAGAACACGAAGTCATTTTTTTGTATAATCTTGTATAATAGTGTATATGAGTGTATAAACACATCTAATACACTATTTTACACTTTTATACACCTTTATACAAACTTTTATAGACGAACTTCTTCGACGATTTTCAGTTGCAATTCTTGTTCAAAACCAGTCCAAATCCCCATTAAATGACTTCAAATTGTATATACAACCTCCTTATACTATTTCTAACAAATGTAAATAACATCCACTCCAAATTTTTTACAAAATAAAATTTAAAATTTAAACTCACATATTTAAGCTTGTTAAAAATCTAATTTTCACCACCCGGATAGATTTGGTTTGTTAAACTAATATTTGAGTCACAATTATTGATTCGAAAATTAACTTAAAAGCTTGGCAATCATTTTTTTTTAAAAATTAATTGGTAATTTTGAGAACCTATTGGAGTTGATTATTGAATCTTAGCCTATTATTTTTGGGCTAGTTAGCTGTAAATTGAAATATGGGCTATAAAATTGAAAATTGGGGTGCCAAGTTGTTCTGATATGAAATTATTCCGTATTTCTCCAGTTTAGTTATCCGATAACCAATGATTATTGACCCGATATAATTCAGATTCACTTTAAATAGACAACAGAAAGAATAAATTAAAATACGTCTGATCGAGAAATTTTGTATTCTTAGAGCTTAAAATAAGAACCTCTAGTTAAGAGTTGTGGGATCACAATATATGTAGAGGCGGACCTATATATTATAGTAAGTTCACTGGATTCCGTAAGTTCGATTTTTTTTATATGTATATACCTTAAAATAGTTAATTTAATGTAAAATATATTCCTGCACCGATTGAGCAGAATATTATGCTCCCGTCTCATAAAAAGCCCTCTGAATATATATACCTATACTTGTGAACTAAACCAAACTTATAGAATTTTCATGGAACATATAAGATTTTCACAAAAGCTAAAGGTTTACCTGAAATAATATATACAACACTTTTATCACACAACATAGTACATACTACAAATTTTAGCATGTCCATTTATATTAGATATGATATTCCTAGTCATTATTAGAGTATAACTGAATTCCTATCTATATTCATGTATGATTCGGGACCGGAGGGGTGGGGGGGGGGGAGCTGTGTTTAATCCCACTCCATTTAGCCTTAAAGATTGTTTTTAAAGTAAAAAAACCGCCTAGCTATTCAATATTTGAAGTCTACTGGCTCGATTTAATTTGATTTTACTTTTGTTAGACTCACTAAGAGGGGTAAAAACACTTCCTACCGAAAGGTTTTCATTTACAGGGCAACCAAGAAGGAAATCCAGAATTTGAATTTAATGAATTCAACCTTTAATTTTTGTACTATTGTGGCGCATTTTTTAAATTATGGATCTAAAATTAATTATTTGGTGGATATTTTAGTAATTTTCTACAATATGTTTCGTATAGAAAATATTGCACATTATGGAACTCGGTAAAAAATCGATATCTGTGATGACCCGAAAGGTTATCACTTATTTTAGAAATAAATTCTGTGTCTCGAGGCCTATAAACTTCCCATTTCTCTCACCTCGATTCAGAAAGGCAGTATATAAAAATCTGTGAAAATAGTAAATTTTGCTTCTAAAAATTGGAGTTGACTTCAGTCAACGTTTTAGGTAAACAGATCCGGACCCATAATTTAATGGTCCTGGAGTGTCCGTAAGAAATATGGGACTTAGGCATATGCCCAAAATAGAATTCTGAGATCCCAATCTCGAGAAATAATTTTTTTTAAAAATTATTTTCTTGAATATCTTAAGAGTTTTTAGAAATTTGATTATGTTTGAAATTTATGTTCTCGGGCCCATATTTTTGTTTCGAAGCCCGATACATCTTCAATATGACATTTAAGATGCGTATGTAAAATATGAGAAAAAACAGAAGTCGTATGACTTGATTCGGACATCCGGTTCAAGAGTTATGAACTTTAAGTGTTCTTGACGAAAATGATGAGTTTTGAGGTTTAATTCATAGTTTTACATGTTATTTTCCTGATTTTATCGCACGAGCAAGTCCCTAAGATGTTTTTAGACTCGCAAGCATATCTTATTTAGAGCCCTGTGGGCTAGGGTGAGTTTCGGATAGGCCACAAAGTGTATTACACTTAAAGAGAGTTGCAGGTTGTTGTTTGCTGGTGTCCAGGTCTTTGTTCGATGCATTCACATAGGTGGGTTCGTGATCGTATAGAGTAGTCTCAAGGGGTCCTGTTTTATGAACTGTGCGAACACAACCTTATGTGCCATCACGAAGGCTCCTATAGGTTGTACAATGTGAACGCATAGTGTAAAAATTGGCCTGAGGGAGGAGAGCCCAATACACTATGCGAACGCGTAACCTTGCCTCGCGATCAAAATTCCCAACCCCCTTACCCTATGCGAACACATCCAATTGTGTGTGAACGCATAGGTTCTCTATCCAGTGATATAAATGGTCTTATAAAAACGGGTAGACTTTCTTCTTCACCATATTTTTGAGGTTTACAACCCTAAGAACAATTTTCTTCAATAATTATCATCCCTAAGTCATAGTAATCAATTCTATACTTTATTCTTTCATTTCCTTACTGTTTTCATGTTAAAGAAAAAATTAAGAATTTTCATGGTAGAAATTAGGAATTTGGTTAGAGTTAGGGATTTTTGATTAATTGGGATTTAGACCTTGTTTTGGGGTCAGATTTAAAAACTAATTGTATATTCGGGCCCATGGGTGAATGAGTAATCAGGTTTTGATCCGAACCACGAGTTTGGACCAAGCGGGCCCGGGATCAATTTTTGGCGTTTTGGGAAAAATGATAGAAAACCTATAATTAAGCACCTTGTATGAATTCTTTAGCATTTATTGATGTTAAATCAATTTGGACTAGATATAAGTAATTTGGAGGCGAATTCTTAAGGAAAAATGGTGTTTGAGGCTTGAGTTGGCCGTGAAAATTTGAGGTAAGTATTTGGTCTTACCTTAATGTGAGAGTTAGGAGTTGTGCCTTATTTGATATATGTTAATTGTGGAGTACGACATATAGTCATGGTGGCAAGTTTCTATACGTCAGTGCCAAGCATGCCCATGGGTCTTGTATTGTTGTTACTCTATTATGGTTTATTCGTGCTTTATATGAGGATTATAATTATTGTTCCCTTGCCGGGATGTTGTTGTGATATATTTATTCCCTTTCCGGATGTTATTGTCATATTATGATTCCATTGACGGTATGTTATTATTAAATTATTGTTCCCTTGGCGGGATGTTGTTGTTATATTATTGTTCCCTTGTTAGGATATTGTTGTTATATTATTGTTCCTTTTCTAGATGTTGTTGTTATATTATTGTTCCCTTTCCATTATTCTTTTATGATTGGTGCTGATAAATGAAAAGGGAGCGAGGGGAGCGGGTTGCACGCCTGCAATGGTACTATATGAAATGAGAGTGGGTTGCACTACTGTAACGGTACAATATAAAATGGTAGCGGGTCGCACGCCTGAAACAGTATTACATTTGTACTTGTTTCTTATTCTTTATCTTTTGCTGGTAATTGATTTATGGCATTCTTTACATTTCTCTATTGGTATTCTGTTGTAATCTGTTACTCCCCGCATCATAATTCTCCCGCCCAACTTTAGCTGTAATTATCTGCTTTTATTTCCGCTATATATGATTTAATTGCACATGTTTATTTGGTAGTCTGGTCCTAGCCTCATCACTACTTCGCCGAGGTTAGGCTAGGCATTTACTACACATGGGATCGGTCGTGCTGATACTACACTCTGCATTGTGTGAAGATACTAATATCGGAGCGTTTGGATCGCAGTGGGGGTGCTGTCTTCAGTCCACGCAGGCAAACCAAAGTAGTCATACAGAAGACCGCGGGCCTTGGCGTCTCCTCCTATCTTTTTTTCTTTCTATTTTTACTTATTTAGAGACAGGCTTACGTATTTCCATTCAGACCTTATTTGTAGCATTCTTAGATAGTCCACGACTTGTTACTCTAAATTCTGGGTAGTATTGTATTTCAAATTATGTAGCAAATATTTGGTTGAACTCTTAAGTTTTCGTCTTCCGCATTTCTATTATTTAATTTATTGCGATCTTTAATCACTTATTACTTTGAATTGTTAAACACACTTAATAAAAAGGGTAATGATTTATAATATTCGGGTTGCCTAGTTTTTACGACTAGATGTCGATGCCCCTTTTTTCCCTCTTAAAAGAAGCGAAATCGGGTTTACGACACTATGGACAAAACAACTCTTATTCCCTTTTGGGAATTGGGTTATGGAGTTTGAAGAGTCGCCACCTAATGATTATAGTGCATTACGACACTTTTAAGAAGATTTTGAATGAAAACCAATAGTTCGGGTAAGGGCTTGACATTATCTCGAGGGGAAGGTGTTAGGCACCCCATAAGATCCACTAGTGTGGTTCAAGACCTTGCTTAGATGTGACATTAAGAAGCATAGACAAGCAAATGTGCATATAAAGAATATAAACTAATGGGCAATTTTTGAAAGAAGAATAGTATAAGTAAAAGGGAGATTTTTAGAGAAAATATTTAAACAAAGAAAAAAAAGAGGGGTCCTATGTTTTAAGTATAATATGGATCATTCGATACGATCCCACACGTATTCCCAAAGAGGGGTTGCTTTATTATATTATCGCATCATCATCATCATCTCCATATTCTATCCTTCCCACCCGTAAAGGTTATTTAAACGTGTGGATTGTTCACGAATACTTATTGTGTTCTATTATCCATCCCGTTCTATTGATACTAGAGGGCACTTAGGATCACTATTCTTATAAGGTCGAAACTAGACTGACCCCCTAGGTTCAAAGGTTAAAATTCTAGGCGACATACAAAAGCAAATATGACTTGCACATAAAGAATCATGTAAAACATATAAAGGCTCAGATATCCCTCTACAAACGAACATGTAATTAGCACGTCAACTAAGGAAGGAAGAATTTTTAATAGCTGGAGTATAAGTAAAAATAAATAAACAGGAGAATTTGCAGAAAAGACTTGCAAGAAAAATCGTTTAGAACATAAAAAAAAGGCACAGTAGCAGTTTTTAGTAATCTGCAGGAATCACTTAGAAACATTTGTGGAGCATATGGTAAAAAGGTTTTTGGACATGCAGAGTAAAAGAGAAAATATGAAGTTATTTTGATATTGCAGAAGTGTAAAGAAAATAATGACCATTATTAGCTTTCGAAATTTATAGAGTATACGACATTCAGATAGTTTAACAAATAGTAATCCAGTTCTGGACAAAATGTAGTAGAAACTTTTGCATGGATAGTTTAAAAATAGGGCATAAGTATAAAAATTAAAAGAGCAACGAATTCAGACAGAGATGGATTGGTTTGAACACGACTTAAAGGCGATTAGTCAGTTTTAATCCGGCCTAAGGCTTGCCTAGGAGTTATTAAAGATGGTGAACACGCACATTCATTTCCAGTTTTAACGAAGAGTCGTTAACCAATTTTTAACCGGATTAATGAAGCGTTAAGAAGTTGCAAGTAAAATCCTAAAGGCATGATATCTAATGCACAAAAGTCTTTAAAACATGGTATCTAAATGTGATGGTAATGACTTGTTGATTATTGATTAATTTGTAATTGAAGACGTGTAGAATAAAAACTGAGAGTGATAAGCCTAAGAACATGATTTCTAAAGCATGGTATCTATTGCACAAGCATGGTACCTATGAACATGTTTTCTATCCATTCCCTTAACTAAGCATGCATAACCCTCCCAATTCACTATAACCCCCATTATTCTTTACAAATTATTACAGCCCAAATAATTAAATTTAAACAGTGGTAAAAAAAAGTTATTCTATTGGGAGCCTTCAGCCAGGCCAAGTATCTCCAACCTCACTTCTTCCGAGTTTCACAGCCATTACCAAGGCTTGGGTGGGGCAAAGTTTCCTAAGGGTTCCTTTGAACTCCTGGCCAATACCAAGAACCCAAAATATCATTATTTGGCAAGTGCAAATGCGGAAGTTCCAGCCTTGTGCATCAAAGTTCAATGAGTGCTCAAGGGGCTTCCAAGGCAATGCTTACACTAAGGGGGCATAACCTAATGTTCTAAGAGTAGTAAGATTGTGAGAGAATTGAAAACAGTTGAGATAGTTTGAGAAAAACAATTGAAAGTGTTCTTTTTTAAATCACTTGGACTGACTGGTTTTTAGAAAAACATGGCATCACACAAACAAAGGCAAAAGGGAAGGGAACAAATAAGCAAAATAAACTACTCACGCATGCAACACATTGGAGGAAAACAATCAGACATGGTTGCAAAACAAGAGTTCGGTTCTTACTGCACCAAACTCTAATACAGCTCAGAAAGAGGTTTTAGACTAATAAAGTAGCAAAACAGACCTGGATACATGGTAGTAATACACAAGAAAAAAAAGTAAATATTCACTGAGATAAGGGACGGGGTAAGGGGATCATGATGAGTTAAACTAAGCAGACTACTAAACACATTCTAGTGACAATAAGTGCAGCAGAACCATAGGTAAAAATACACAAGGAACAAGATGAAGTGTAGAACTAACAAAAGCATGTTGTTTTGGAAACTGTATACTAAATTGATGACATATCATTTGTAGGCAAATAGAACACAAGAGAAATGAGCAATAATGCACAAGGGGAGAGCAAAGTGTGTAGAGAATGAGAGCAGCAGTGTGTGAACAACAGTGCAGAGAAGCAAGCAGCAGGCAAACCCAAGCAACCAATCCAGTAGAACCTCAATAGTGTAGAAATAAACAACCAAGATTACTCAATCTTGTCTTTCAGCCGATTGAGTGAGAGAGTTTGTATAGAAACAATAGAGAAAAAGAGAGCACTGAGTGTTATTGAAAGAGAGTTCAGAGAGATTGCAATGTGTGTTTGTGTCTTATGTGAGAAAGGAAGAGCAGTACTTACAGTTTTCGAAAAATAATAGAGAATAGGGTAATGAGTATATAATTATAGAAACAGTACAAATTTGAATCAATCACAGGTCCTAATTCAACTAAATCAGGGACTCATGATTTGAATATGAGCATAGGCTACCAAGTAAGGAAAGAATAAGTCAGATGACTGATTATAACATAACAAAAGCAGTAATCATGCTGCATGTAATAAAGGCTAGGTACATAATCTTTCAAACAAGGAAAATATATGTTGAATAACCAAAAATATACTTAAGTGCACAAGTATGGTAACCCTATAAATCAACTATGAAAAATCAGTCAAAGAATCGCGGGCAAGACAAAAATCAAAGGGAATTATTCCCAAACATAGAAAGCAAACTCACAAGTAAGGAAACAATTTGAAAAATCAGTGTAAGAATACCTACAAATCAGGGATTCAAAAGATGCTCGGAATTAACAAAATATTCAGTAAAGAAAGGCATTCTAATTTGTTTAAGCACAACAATCACAAAACTAAGAACCCTAAACAAGAAAGTTCATAAAGCAGTGGGGAGTCAGAACCCTAGAAGAGATTTAAAACTCGAAACTAAGAAAACAAAAGGTTTCAAGCACATAACATAGGAATAATCACATAATACACAAAGAAACAAAAGCCTAATGATTTTTAGAAAGGGGTCGGAAACCCTTGTTTTGAAAAGAGGAACAAAACATTCGAAAACTTGAATTAATCAAAGATATCGAGTGAAAAGTAGCGTAGAAAATAAAGATTAAACCGGAAATTGCTTAAAAAGACATAGGTTTAAGAGATTTAGGCAAAAAATTAGGGTTTGCAAATAAATTAGGGAGATGAAAAACCCGGCCATGAAACTCATATAATATCGATATTAAGGCATCATCAGACCGAAACCCATCGGAGAAAGGCCGGCAACAAACCCAGGCAAAGCTTCAACAACGGTCTTTCATGGCGGAAGCTTCTGGGCTTCAAACTTTAGAGAGAAACAACGAGATGAGGGTTCCATGGGGAACGGTGGTCGAGAGGAGTGATAGTGGAGGTGGCCAGATTAGCGATGAAGGCCTGTCACGATCCTAGTTCACCAATCGTGAACCTGTCATGACGGTACCCAGTCTTCACGACTAGGTAAGCCTGACACATTGAGTAAATTCAACAATCTTTGTGGAAACAATAAATAAAACATACATAAAATAAGATAATGTATATAGTGCCGCCTGGCACATACATGTCAACTCAATTTAACGTAAGGAACCTCCAAGACCCGGAAACCAACGGGCAATACTGGATAAGAGTAAACATATTACAGCGCTCTAACATCACAAAGTATCTAAACCAAATGAGTATACGAAAGAAAACTATAAACTATAGGTAGAATAGGGGAAGGCTCTTTGACTCTGCGGACGCGGCAAATGCATACCTCACGCCTCCGAAGCAACTCCGAATCCTTAATAGCACGCCGATCCAGAAGTACCTGGATCTGCACAACAAAAGTGTGCAGAAGAGTAGCATGAGTACACCACAACGGTACTCAGTAAGTGCCAAGCCTAACCTCGATGGAGTAGTTACGAGGAAGGTCGAGGCCCCCACTGAGATAAACATAAAATAAATATGAAATGAGGTATTAGGAAATATATATAAATCTCGAATATCTAACAACAATAAGATGAACGGAATAGTCTATATTACAAATTCTACTAATAAGAACAACCGTTACAGACTAATTATCATCGGGGATCTCCAAGTATCCCGAGGATGTCCCAGTATCCTCATCTTATAAGCAAGAGATCTCCAAGTATTCGGAGGATCTCTTAGTATCCTCCAGTAAATCAGTCCTGCTCTGGGGATCTCTTAATATCTCCAGAAAGTAAATTTTGTGCTGGGGATCTCTTAGTATCCGCCAGAAAATAAACTTTGCACTGGGAATCTCTTAGTATCCGCCATAAAATATAATCCAGTGCCGGGGATCTTTTGGTATCCTGCACTTCCAAACCTCGAAACAGAATACGAACAGGGGGAGCTCCCAGGATGCCGCCCCGTAGTCCCAATAATAAATACGCCACAACAAACCAATATTTAACGGCAATAAAGCGAAATGCGACAATAAATAAAATCGAGAATTTAACATACTTAACAAGGAGAACAACTATTGCAATTTTGCCAAACAAGACAAGTAAGTTGCTAACATGCTTTACAAAAGAAAAACAGATATTTCCATTTAGACAAATTGATCAAATAAATTACTAACATGCTTTTCCTAAGTCAAAACAAGTGAAGGCTCATTGTTAACAATTAAATATGTGAAGAAACACAGTCTAAATAAACCAAATAAGGTGAATTTTCGACAACTAGCACAAGTACACGTCCGTCACCTCGCGCACAAGGCATTCAAACAATGACAAGGATATCCTAAAAAAAGGTCCCCAAGGCAAAGTTAGACAAGCCACTTACCTCAATTTGGTAGAAACCCGCTAAGAAACAACGCCTTTGCCACGAGTATCTGACTCCGAGTGGCTCGAATCTATTCAAACCAATTACATATTGTAAATAGCATCGCAAGCAACTGATTACATTATTAAAATTAAAGATAAGGCGCGAAAATAAGTAAAATGGCCAAAATGTCCCGCAGTCCAACGTCTTGGAATCAAATAATTTTTACATTTTTAGAAACTTCGTACTCTCACGAGTCTAACCATATTAAAATCTCCCAAATCGGAGAATCCGGATGAATCGAATACCGCGAGCTGTGAGCCTCCTCTAATATCAACTCCCGGAGACCATCCATATTGGGTATGCAAATCCGGACCTGCATCTGCAGTACACCATAATCCCCAATGGTCACATCTCTGGCATCATCATGCTGGAACCTATCCTTCCGGACAAGCAAATGTGGGTAATCATACTGCCGCTCTCTGATGCGGTCATACAAAGAAGACCGGGAAACCACAATTTCCAACAACCGAATGGGTTCGAAAATATCTAACCTCACCATCTGATTGGGTAAGGCCTAAAAATCAACCGCAAGGGGCCTCTCCCCAACTGGAATGTACGCCAGACTACCCATGCTGATAGCCTTCCGGCTTAAAGCATGGGCCACTACATTGGCCTTCCCGGGATGATACAGGATGGTAATATCATAGTATTTGAGTAACTCAATCCATCTCCTCTGTCTCAGATTAAGATCCTTCTGTTAAACAAGTGCTGAAGACTGCGATGGTCCTTATATGCCACACAAGATACACCATAAAGATAATGCCTACAAATTTTCAAGGCATGCACAATTGCAGCTAACTCTAAGTCATGAGCAGGATAGTTCTTCTCATGGGGCTTTAGCTGACGAGAAGCATATGCAATAACTCTACCTTCCTGCATCTACACACAACCAATCCCAACTCTCGAAGCATTACAATACACAGTGTAAGAGCCTGAAGCCGATGGTAATACTAATACCAGAACTGTGGTCAAAGCTGACTTAAGCTTTTGGAAGCTCTCCTTGCATTCATCCGACTACACAAACATAGCATTCTTCTGAGCCAACTTCGTCAAAGGTGAAGCAATAGATGAAAACCCCTAAATGAATCCGCGGTAATAATTCGCCAGACCGAGGTAATAATCCGCGGTAATAATTCTTCTGGACCAACTCTGCACTACCTCAACCTTCTTTGGGTCAACCTGAATGCCATCACTGGACAACACGTGTCCTAGAAAAGTCACAGTATTAAGCCAAAATTCACACTTGGAGAATTTTGCATAAAGCTTCTCTTCTCTCAATCTCTGCAAGACCACCCTCAAGTGTTGTGTATGCTCCTACTGGCTACGTTACACCAGAATGTCATCAATAAACACGATCACAAAAGAATTCAAATAAGTTCGAAACACATTGTCCATCAAGTGCATGAACGCGGCTGGGGCATTAGTCAACCGGAGGGACATCACTAGAAACGCATAGTGCCCATATCTCGTCCTGAAAGGCGTCTTCGTAATATCTGAATCCCTAATATTAACCTGGTGATAACCTGATCGATGGTTAATCTTAAAGAATACCCTTTCTCTTTGGAGATGATCAAATAAATCCTCAATACGGGGTAGTGGGTACTTGTTCTTCACTGTCACCTTATTCAGCTATCTGTAGTCAATGCACATTCTCATTGTGCCATCTTTCTTCTTTACAAATAATATTGGTGCACCCTAAGGTGACACACTCGGGCGAATAAATCCCTTATCTAGGAGCTCCTGAATATTTTCTTTCAACTCCTTTAGCTCTGCTGGTGCCATACGATAGGGAGGAATAGAGAAGGGCTGAGTGCCCGACACCAGATCAATACCAAAATCAAAGTCCCTGTCCGGTTGCATGCACGGCAAGTCCGCTGAAAACACATAAGGGAAATCCCTAACAACGGGAACCAAATCAACACTAGCAACCTCAGCTTCCACACTCCTCACAAAAGCTAAATACGATAGACAACCCTTTCCAACCATCCGTTGGGCTTTTAGGAAGGTAATCACCCTGCTGGTTACATAATTAGTCACACCTTGCCACTCGATCCTCAGAATACCCGGCATAGATAAAATAATTGTCTTAGCATGACAGTCCAGAATAGCATGGTACGGAGATAGCCAATCCATTCCCAGAATCACATCGAAATCTAACATGCTTAACAATAATAGGTCAACTCGGGTCTCCAGACCCCTAATAGTCACCAAACAGGATCGATACACATGATCAACAATAATAGTATTGCCCACGGGGTAGATACGTGCACGGGCAAGGAAAGACAACCACGGGTCGTACCCAAATGATGAGCAAAATAGGAGGAAACATATGAATAGGTGGATCCGGGATCGAATAAAACAGAAGCATTCCTGTGGTAGATTGAAATAATACCTGTGATAACTGCATCCGAGGAAATAGCGTCCCTCCAATCTAGAATGGCATAGAAATGATCCTGGCCACCGCCAGTACGGTACTCACCCCTAGTACGACCTAAGTACCTAGCCTCCACCCCTAGCTGTCTGAGTGGGAGCTGAAGAAACATGTGCAGAAGATGAGGGCTGATCCCTCTGCTAAGATTGCCTTCTGCAGGTCGAGGTCACTTTCTCTTTATGTGACCCAACTCACCGCATTCATAGCAACGAATTGAAGCTAGAGAAGGAGACTAATGAGAACCCATCGCTACAAATGAACCCTAAGCTGACGGAGCTGGAGCAGAGCTTTGAACTGGAAGTGCACTCAATGCAGGCTGACTTTGCTGATGACCCTGATGGACCCGGCCTAAAAAGGCTCCACTAGACTCTGTGCGTCCGGACCAAGAAAGTCTAAAGGAACGACCTCTACCCTGCTGCAAATGGCCTTAGACGGAGCGTCACTGAAATTTCATGAACCTTGAGGCCTCTTTGCCTCCCTCTCCACACGCTCCCGATGACGATCTGTCTCAATCAGATGATCTGCATCAACAACCTCCTCAAATGTAGCTGTTGTAGCCCTCTTTCTGGTTATCAATATATGGATCGGATAGTTGAGGCCATCTATAAACCTCCTGATCATCTCTCTATCTTTCTAGATCATCCACATAGCATGCCTAGCCAGCTATGTAAACCGCAACTCATACTGAGTCACTAACATATCTCCCTGAGTCAACCACTCGAACTGACGACGCAGATCCTTCCTATGAGACTGGGCACATACTTCTCTAAAAATACCGTGGAGAACTACTGCCAAGTGAGGGGCGCTGCCCCAATAGGCCTACGCCTCTCGAACTCTTCCCACCAAGTAAATGCAGCTCCTGTGAACTGGAAGGTGGTAAAAGCCTCTCCATTAGACTCAAGACTAACTGCAGTACGAAGCACCCGCTGGCATTTATCTAGAAAACCCTGGTGTTGGCCCAAGTTTTAGTTGAAGTTTTGAAGATTGACAAATGAACTGATAGAAGGACCTGTCCATCTTGTATTACACAGTCTGAATCAACAAGGGCACATGCATGGCACGTGAGGAAGATAATGCGCCAAAGATCACACATCAATATCTTCTGATCATAGTCGAAAAGATTGCATTGGAATAAGGAGGACAGTCTCCTTATGTGAAGAGAACTTAATCCTATGTTAGGATAAGGGTTGGAGTTTGCATTGGGCAAGGACTTGAATAGTGAACGGATAAGAAGTGGAGTATTAATCAAACATTAACTGCTAACTCAATATATGATTGAGTAATTTCTCTTTTATAGGAAACACACACAAGAAGAAGTAAAAGCATGTTTGAGAACTAAAGAGCGAGTCTGCTTAGTAAGCAATATATGCAACTTATAAGTGTGGACGTCTACAGCTACATGAATCTAGAGAAGAATCAGTTCCATCTGATTGTTTTATTTCTAGTTCAATTGTAGTAGATTTTATATTGTATCTTTCAGCTTAGTTAGAAGCAACTGTATTAGGTACGTTGTGTCATCAAGTTAGAGTTAACTTGGTAGTGTCGCAGCATCTGAGGCTGTGTTCCACACTGGGATTAGAGTTTAATCCTTTGGTTTACAATAGTTTTGTAAATGTTGTTTTTGGCTTATTGATTTTAGTGGAGTATGTGAAAATCCTACTGAGTAGTAGGTCATCGTTTTTTCACCTTTTGAGCCAAGTATATTCCACGTAAAAATTGTTGTGTACTTTACTTTCAGTTTTTATATTTCCACAAACTACAATAGGTTGAACACTTAGTAGAACCAGGTTCTTCTAACGCGAAAATTAGGTACCACACAAATCACCCCCCTCCTCTTGTGTGGTATTGACGTTTATTCACATCAATTTGTATCGGAGCGGGTTATCCTTGAAGAGGCTAACACCTTAGGAAAAATATCAACATGAGTGCACCACCTAGGAACTGGGAAGGACAGTCTACTGCAATGCCTCCACTCTTCAATGGGCTCTATTATTCTTGGTGGCAAAATAGAATGAGAGACCATATCATGGGCGAAGATTATGAACTTTGGGACATCATCACTGATGGTCCTCTTGATACAACCAAGAAGAATGCTGAAGGAATGGATGTTCCAAAAACTAAAGCAGACTGTACTGCTGATGATCTAAGGAAATGGGAAAAAAATGCTAAAGCCAAGAATGACTAGTGTGTGGACTTGGCCTTGATGAATACAGCATGATTCAGGGATGTACAACTACCAAGAAAATTTGGGACACTTTACAAGTGGCTCATGAAGGAACACCTCAAGTGAAAAGGTCCGGAGGTACTCTACTGTATTCTCAATATGAGAATTTTACATTGAAGGATGGTGAAACTATCCAAGATATGTACACTAGGTTCACTACATTGACAAATGAACTTGAGCCACTTGGAAGGGTCACTCTGAAAGAAGAAATGGTAGAGAAGATTCTAACTAGAGTTTTGCCAATCTCCTGGGAAAGTAAAATCACTGCCATTCAGGAATCCAAAAATATTGCTACTCTGAAATTGGATGAACTGATTGGAAACTTTAATGCTTATGAATTGAAAAGGCAAACTATGAAGATGGATGCTCCAAAGAAATAAAGAAGTCTGACTCTCAGAATCTCAGAAGGATTAGATCTTGAAGATGATGAAATGGCAATGATAACCAGAGACTTCAAGAAATACCATATGAGAGGCAAGATCTATTCAAGAGGATCAACATTCAACAAACCTGGGGCTCCTGAGAAGCAGACAAATGATGGTGGCTTTAAAAGTGGAAAGAAAGATCATATGATAAAGAGCTGCCCTCAATGGGAGATTGAGTGGAAGAAAGAAAGCGCAGAAGGAAGGAACATGAAGAAGGAACAGGTTCAACCTAGGTGAAACAAAGGTGCTACCAAGGCCATGGTTGTTGCATGGGGAGATACGTCAGACGAAGACTCAGAAAATGAAGCTGTAGATGAGCAAGATCTTATGGCCATCGGAGAATCAGAAGATGAACAGGAAGTAAGTGTTTTACATCTTAAAGGGAAAAATTAAATTCCTGTCGAAAGAAAAATTGGCTGAACTCTTGATGGACTTCATAGATGAGTCTGAAATAATAAACAGTGAGAAAGATGTTCTATCTAAGGATTGTGCAATACTAGAAGAAAAATGCAAAAGACTAGAATCTAGGGCTGATGAGAATAATAACTTAAATGTTGAGTCGAAGAACCAGGTTCTTCAACTGGAAAACAGTGTCCTAGAACTCAATTCTAAAATTTGAAACTAAAAATAGGGACAGCAAAGATAAAGGCTAATCAATCATTTCTCGCACTAGAAGAAAATTTAGGAAAAATGAAAAATGAGCTGTATAAGAAAGATGAATTAATAAAGGTCCTTAAAGAAGAATTAGGAAAGGTGAAGCATGAACTAGGCAGAACATGAAAATGGAACAAGGCTTTTGATGCACTCTCCTGGTTGCAAGAGCATCACAGCAGAAACAAGAGAGGACTTGGGTTTGGGAATCAAGCTCCAAAATAGGATCCCAAAACAAGTATCTCACTCTTCCTCAGAACAAAATCTGTACTCATTGTGGCAAGGCTGGCCATTACAAAAATGAATGTAATGCAAAAGAAAATGCCAGTCAAAGAAACAAAACATTTGTTCAAGAAAAACACAAACTGCCTTGGTGGGCAAAGAAAAATCTTATTCATCCTTTTGCCCATAAAAAGGGACCCAAACTTGTTTGGGTTCCTAAGACTAACCCTTGATTTCAATTTGCAGGTCCAAGTGAAAGGAAATAGCCAAATTTGGTACATGGATAGTGGCTGCTCAAAACATATGACTGGTACAAGGACCAGTTTCTTTCACTTGAGAACCTAAGATGAGGCAATGTTTCCTTTGGAAATGGAAAGTAAGGTGAGATCATTGGGGTTGTAAAGGTAGGAAAGACAGACTCTCATTCCATTGAGAACGTCTACTTGATATATGGCTTGAAATATAGCCTGATAAGTGTGTCACAACTGTGTGACGTAGGTAATCTAGTGGCTTTCACTTTCGTAAAATGTTTTGTGATTAACCTCACTACAGATAAGATTGTTTTGCAGGGAAGAAGAGTTAACAATATATACATTGTAGATTTGTCAACTCTTTCTGAAAATGAACTCACTTGTCTGAGTGTGATAATAAAAGATCCCCTCTTTTGGCACAAAAGACTTGGTCATGCTAGTTTATATCAATTAAACAAATTAGTCTCCAAGGAATTGGTGATAGGGCTACCTAATATCATGTTCAAGGAAGAAAAAGTTCGTGAGGCATGTGCAAGGGGGAAGCAGGTAAGGCCATGTTTCAAATCTAAGAAAATCGTAAGCTCGTACAGGTTGTTGGAACTGGTTCATATGGATCTCTGTGGTCCTATGAGAAGCATGAGCAGAGGTAGTAAGAAATATGTCATGGTCTTGGTTGATGATTACTCTAGATTTACCTGGGTGCTATTCCTAACTTCTAGAGATAAAGCATTTGAAATGTTCGCAGCCTTTGTTAGAAAAATCCAGAAACAATTAGGAAATCAACTTGCATCCATTAGGTTTGATCATGGAACTGAATTTGAAAGTGCTAAGTTTGCTGAATTTTGTGATGAAAATGGAGTAGATCATAATTTCTCTGCCCCTAGAACACCTCAGCAAAATGGGGTAGTCGAAAGAAAGAACAGGATCCTTGAGGATATGGCAAGGACCATGTTACTTTCCAGTAAACTACCTCATAGTGTTTGGGCAGAGGCAATAAATACAACATTGTACATAAAAAACAGGTGTATGACCAGAATACTGGTAGAGAAAACTCCTTATGAGTTACTTAAAGGGAGAAAACAAAATATATCCCACCTAAGGGCTTTTGGTTGCAAGTGCTATATGCACAATAATTACAAAGATTCCCTTGGTAAGTTTGATCCCAGAAGTGATGAGGGAGTATTCTTTGGGATATTCTTCACATAGAAAAGCTTATAAAGTATTTAATAAAAGAACTCTATGTGTAGAAAAAAGTGTACATGTTATTTTTGATGAAACTAACACTCTTTCTGAGAGACAAGAACATGAAGATGAAGCCATTGGATTGGTAAGACAACTGACTGAAGCCACAACACCACTCAAGGAGGCATCCAAGAAAGAAACAAGTGATGGAACATGTCCTTTTACCCTGGGCAATATGACAGGGGGAACAAATTTGAGAGGAAATGCACAAAATTCTCTAGAGGGACTTGTACCTGAACCTGTACCTCTACAACAAAATAATGAAGGAGAAGCTAGCGGAAATTAGCTGGTGGGAAAATCTTACAAGTACCTGAGTTTTCACCCCATTGAGAAAATAATCAATGATTCCTCATCTGGAGTCAAGACCAGATCACAACTGAAGAATATGTGTGCATTTGATGCCTTTTTGTTCCTGATTGAGCCTAAGAATGTAAGTGAAGCTCTACAAGATGCAGACTGGATAAATGCTATGCAAGAAGAACTCAATCAGTTTGAAAGAAGAAAAGTTTGGCACTTGGTTCCAAGACCTAAGGACATGTTAGTTATTGGGACAAAATGGGTCTTCATAAACACGCTGGATGAAGATGGAACAGTTACAAGAAACAAGGCAAGGTTGGTGGTTCAAGTTTACAGTCAAGAGGAAGACATTGACTATGATGAGACTTTTGCTCTAGTTGCCAGACTTGAAGCAATAAGACTTCTCATAGCCTTTGCAGCACATATGGAATTCACTCTTCATCAAACGGATGTGAAAAGTTCTTTCCTAAATGGCTATCTCAAAGAAGAAGTGTTTGTAAAGCAACCTCCTGGATTCGAAATCAAAGAATGTCCTGATCATGTATACAAACTGGATAAGGCTCTTTATGGCCTCAAGAAAGCCCCAAGAGCTTAGTATGAAAGATTGTCAAAATTCCTTCTAGAGCATGGGTACAAAAGAGGTACAATTGATAGTACGTTGTTCATAAAGGAAAGAGGTAAATATATTCTAGTTGTTCAGATTTATATCGATGACATAATTTTTGGGGCCACTATAGAGAGGTTGACCAATGATTTTGAAAAACTAATGGGCAGTGAATTTGAAACGAGTATGATGGGAGAACTCAATTTCTGCTTAGGGTTGCAAATCAAACAAAGTCCAAACGGTACCATGATTCATTAGCAGAAGTACACAAAAGAAATGATCAAGAAATTTAAAATGGAAGAATCCAAAGAAATAGATACTCCTATTGCAACTGCCACAAAATTAGATGCTAATGAACCTGGTTCATCAGTTGATCAAAAGTTGTATAGGGGTATGATTGGTTCACTTTTGTATACTGCCAACAGAACTAACATTGTTTTCAGTGTAGGACTTTGTGCTTGTTTCCAAGCAAATCCAAAGGAGTCACACTTGACTGGAGTAAAAGAATATTGAGATATCTAAAAGGCACAACTGATCTGTGCTTGCGGTATCCAAAAGGTAGTTATTTCGGCTTAACTGGATATGCTGATTATGCAGGTTCCATAGTAGACAGGAAGAGCACTTCAAGTATGGCACACTTCCTAGGATCTTGTCTTGTATCATGGGCTACCAAAAAGCAAAATTCAGTTGCCCTCTCTACTTCTAAAGTTGAGTATGTTGATGCCGCCTCATGTTGTGCTCAGTTACTATGGATCAAGCAACAATTGGTAGATTTTGGAATTGAAGTAGGATGCATACCTATATTTTGTGATAACACTAGTGCAATCAGTATGATAAGGAACCTTGTTCATCATAAGAGGTCTAAGAAGATAGATGTTAGACACCACTTCTTAAGGGACAACTATGAAAGGGGCTAATTTCTATAGAATTATGCGCCACTGATAAACAAATAGCTGACATCTTCAACAAGGCACCAAGTAGAGAAAACTTTGAGAGGAATAGGTCTGAATTAGGGATGATTAAGATCACCTGAGAGGTCATGTTCAGAATGCACAATGAAAAAAAATTGGAAAAAATGAACTTTTTTTTTGGTTAGTAGTTCCTAAATCTGTAAATATTAGACTAATTCCTACTCAGCTAAATACTTTTAAATAAGTATACTCCTGCGACATGTGATTGTGTAATTCACTAATCTCTTACAAATTTTCTATTCTGGCATTTGAGACATGATCAAGAGAAGTGTCATATGAAGAACCTGGTTCATCAATATGTACTCATGAGGGAAGTCAGGTATGTTTCTATACTTTGCACAATTAGAAAAACTTAATTTTCAATCTGAGCAAGAGTCCTGGAAGCTAATTGAACCAGTTTCTTGTATTTAGAATTCTAAGGAATAACAAAAATCTTTTCCTAAACCTTAGCAATTTTAATTAATAAGGATACCAGAGATTGAACCTGATTAGACTCCTACTGACGCCTGAAAAGTGCCTTTTCTGATGCAATAATTACCCTCTTTAAAAGGCCTCTTAAGTAACCTTATACCGTCATTAACCTCTATTATCTCTGATCATCTCCTCCATCTCCAAAACCCTAAAATATTTCCCAAATTTTCTTAGAATCTTCCACAAATCCACCACCCAAAATGACAAATACTCAAGATAATCCAGGAATCCCACTACCAGTGTCACCCAACACCACCTCATCCTCTAACCCTCCTGTTGAACCCCCAAAACCCATGTTTCGTCCAACAAAAATGATAGCTAGAAAAGCAGTGGCTACTGGACCTTTAAGAAAATCTTTAAATGAGAAGTTAAAATCAAGTCAATAGAAGAAACCCCAAGCAGAGGTCACTGAGTCCAGCTCTGAGTCAGACCAATGCATTTCTGCAAGCGAGGGAGATGAACCTCGGTCTTCAAAAATTTCCCCGCCTCAAGAAAATCCAACAAGAGTAAAAATCCTGTTTTGTTTCAATGGATGAGTAAAAATCCTGTTTTGTTTCAATGGATGTAGGTGAAATGGAAGAGAATAGATATGTTTTGGTAGGGGAAGTTAAGAACGTTTCTGGGTATGAGTTTGTAGAACAATTAAAGAAAAGAAAGAAAAAGGTGTTATCTATTTGTGGAAGTGAGGGTAATGGGGTATCACACTCATTAGCTGATCTGATGAAGAAGTTAGGGGATAGCTATGACCCCAAGAAAAGAAAGTCCTCTTCTCTTAAAACTCCTGCTGCTGCAAAACCATCAAAGAAATCAAAAACTGCATCTCCCAAGGTTGCACCTAGAGCTAGGAAAACAAGAATCAAAGTGAGGGAAAGTGAAGCTGAGTTAAAGAGGGCACTGGAAGAAAGAAAGAAGAGAAGACTGGAGCAATGAAAGGGGAAGGTTGGTGAGAGTTCAGAAACTGTGGCTGAGGAGGACGACGAGGTGATGGAACATGTCCATCCAGCAAAACAAACTGAGAAAGCTCCTATTGCAAAATCTAAGGAGACTAAGACTTCTTCCAAGAAGCCTTCCAAAGCTTTACCTGGTGGGTTCTCCCTGTAAAAGAGAACAAGATCTGCTTCTAAAGGAAAACAGGTGAAAAAGGTTGAAGAAGAAGAAAAAAGTGATGAAGAAGAAGAAGATGACTCTGAAAGTGAGCAGGATCGATTTGCCTATTTTGGAAAAAGAAAAATTCTGAAGGGTCGGCTGTTGAAAGACCTGGAGGAGCCAGGTATGTTGAGGCTTCTAACAGCTATAGAAGCTCAAGGGTAAAAGGACATTGTCCTTCAGTTGAATGGGAAACTGGCTAGGAAGGAAGTGATTGAGTTTATGGAAAATAGGTCAGTAAAACATGGTGTGGTGACAAGCTCTATTAAGGGAGTCATGGTAAAATTTGATGCTAAGAAGCTGGGGGAGTTTCTGAAACATTCCTTGTGAGGGATATGATGATTACACAAGGCAAAGATGGCCTTGTTTGGATGGGTTACCCTCAGAGCTGCAGATCAGTAGAAACTTTTGTGATACAACATCAGAGGCAGAAGTGCCAGGGGAAAGGCCAGTGCAAAATAGTGAAATGAGGCATGAACACAAGGTGCTATTTGAGTTTGTCAACAAATGCCTTCTGCCTAGATAGGAAAGAAGGCACACTGCAAATTATATGGACCTTGTTCTCATGCAGTGCTTGACTGAAAGCAAGCAAATCAACTCGCCTGTGTTTATGGTGAAACTGCTGGAAAGGGTAATCAATGGTTCCAAGGCCCATGTCATCCCCTATGGATTTATTCTGACTACTGTGTGTGAACGTCTACATGTTTCCTGAAGAATTGGGAGATGACATCTAGCAAGGAACACTTTGGCATCAAGACTTTTCAAAGCTGTGACTATTTGCTTAGCACTGTCTCTGTTGAACATGGTTCATCAGCTAAAACTCACGTCAGCAGCAAAGTAAGGTCCCTAGTTTAGGAGGTTGGACTGAAGGATGCTAAAATTTCTAGGCTTAAGGCCAGGGTGGAAGAATTGGAGGAAGAAAGAAATGGACTTAGAGTTGAGCTTGCCAAGGAGAAGGAGAAGAATGAAGGCATGCTACAACAAATGCTTAATCTGCTAAAAGTCCAACCCTCTAGCTCATCCAACCCTTATGAGTCATGTGTCTAGGTTCCAGTCTAGTTTCCCCCCTCAGTGATAAGTTTATTTGGTTCCTGGTCTATTTTTTTTGTGTTTTGCTCATGGTTGGAAGTTTCATGTTTCTTTTTGTGGACTGTTTAGTAGGAACATTTCCAAATCAATGAATGAAACTTTTCTGGTTTTTGTTAATCTTGTTCAATATAGTTATTTCTGAGAAGATTTTTGATTAACTAGAACATGTGTTACTTGCATTTTCCCCAGCGTCCATGAGTAGTTATTAACTTCGAATATTCATATCATTTATGCAACTTTTCAATGATGCCAAAAGGGGGAAGATATTGTGCTTAATTTATTTTTCTGAATTAGTGATGTTTATGACCTAAATCTAACCTCCTTAATGATAATTTGATCTTCTAAGTGTTGATTTCAGCTAAGTCTACAATGTCTTGATCACAATAAGAACAAAATTTGTCATCATCAAAAAGGGGGAAATTGTTGGCCCAAGATTCAGTTTATGTTTTGAAGATTGACAAATAAACTGATAGAAGGACCTGGTCCATCTTGTATTACACAGTATGAATCAACAAGGGCACATGCAAAGCACGTGAGGAAGATAATGCACCAAAGATCACACATCAATATCTTCTGATCATAATCGAAAAGGTTCCATTGGGATAAAGAGGACAATCTCCTTATGTGAAGAGAACTTAATCCTAATTTAGGATAAGGATTGGAGTTTTCATTTGGCAAGGACTTGAATTGTGAATGGATAAGAAGTGGAGTCTTAATCAAACTCTAACTACTAACTCAATCTATGATTGAGTTATTTCTCTTTTACAGGAAACACACACAAGCAGAAGTGAAAGCATATTTGAGAGCTAAAGAGCGAGTCTGATTAGCAAGCAATATATGCAAGTTATAAGTGTGGACGCCTACAACTACATGAACCTAGAGAAGAACCAGTTCCATCTGATTGTTTTATTTCTAGTTCAATTGTAGTACGTTTTATATTGTACCTTTCAGCTTAGTTAGAAGCAAATGTATTTGGTACGTTGTGTCATCAAGTTTGAGTTAACTTGGTAGTGTCGCAGCAGCTGAGGCTATGTGCCACACTGGGATTAGAGTTTAATCCTTAGGTTTACAAGAGTTTTGTAAAACCTGTTTTTGGCTCATTGATTTTAGTGGAGTTTGGGAAAATCCTACTAAGTAGTAGGTCGTGGTTTTTTCACCTTTTGAGCCAGGTGTTTTCCATGTAAAAATTGTTGTGTACTTTACTTTCAGTTTTTATATTTCCGCAAACTGCATTAGGTAGAACAATTAGTAGAACCAGGTTCTTCTAACGCGAAAATTAGATACCACACAAATCACCCCCCCCCCTCTTGTGTGGTATTGATGTTTATTCACATCACCTGGGCATCCTCACCCTCAGCTCCACTAAATGTCAGAGGTTGTAGCCTACCAAACCTCTTAAAACGACGTTGCTCGTCATCTGGCATAGCTGGAACCACATGAGCTGGAGCAGGTGTGACTGGCTGAACTGGAGCTACCTCAGGTGTCAGTATGCCCTGAACACCCTGCTTAGGAGTGCAAACATCGGGGGTTTGATGACCACCCCCCCTCTGTGAAGGAGCCGCTGCTGTAGTGGCTGAAACATTCTAAGCTAGGCTAGTGCAGACAGACAAAATCTTAGTCAAAGCGTCCTAGAGACCAGGAATCACGATGGGCACTACCGGTGCCTGAATAGGCGCTGCTGGAGTATCTACAGCTGGAGGCTGATCCTTGACCTGGGCAGGTTGTGGGTCTGCATGTGGTGCCCCTGCTGGTCCGCCTCATCCAGCACCACGACCGCGTTCACGGCCTCTAGTGGGTGGTACTGGTCGTCGTCCTACACGTCCATAAGCACGGGTTCTCGCCACCTGTGAGAGAATAAAATACAAAAATTTAGTTTTCACGTCATCAAACTGCACGATATGAATTTCAAGAAAGTGAGATGTTTCCTAAAAGATCTGTAGCCTCCTGCATATAATTGTGGTGCACGACACACCCATAAAAAAGACTCTACTAAAACGGCTCATGACTCGTGAGGCCTAGTAACATAGGCTCTGATACCAACTTGTCACCACCCAAACCCGATCATGATGGCACCTAACCCTAAGGCTAGGTAAGCCTAACCAACAATCGCTTTCAATTTAGTACTGTCTCAAAACTGACAATTTAAGAATAATAATCCAAGAATATCAATAGAGTAATATAGATAAATACGAAAAAAGATAACACACCCATAAGATCTGGGGTCACGAGTGTAGAGCCTCCAAACGAAACTGGACAATAATATCTGGATGGAAATAATAAAATCTGGAATGTATGTAATAATAATAAACTAGAAAAAAATAAAGAGCAGCCAGGTCATGCGAACGTCATGCAGTTAACTCAACGACTATGTAAATATATCTGGAGACTACGAGTATCAGCTAAGCCTCCGGTGTACCTGAATCTGCACACAAGGTGTAGGGAGTAGGGGTGAGTACTACCGACTCAGTGAATAATAAGCATAGAAAAATGTCTGAAAGTAAGAAATCCATGAAATGCCACAAAGCAAAGCTAATTCTAACTGTCATATTCCTTAGCAACGAACAAACAACAAAACAATATCAAATATAACAGTCAAGCATCAGATAAAGGTGTAATGCAATGCACATGAATATGCTGCGGCATGCAGCCCGAGCCAACCATATTTATTAAACATCGACGACGCTTACTGAGGGTGTGTACAGACTCCGGAGGGGCTCCTTCAGCCCAAGTGCAATATCAATATATAACTGCTGCGACGTGCAGCCCGAGCCATCCTTAGTCCACAGTATGCATGTAAGTCACATAACTGATTCAATATGATTCTTTCCAATTTCCAATTATCAAGGTGAATATAATTTAATTAGTCAATTTCAGAAATAAGATGACTTAACATTTAATGATAGTGATTAATCATAGGACTGAGATCAATGATTATGTAAATCATGTTATCACACAGATATTCATCCTAGACGAGTACTACAGATCAGCACACGACCCCAAACATGGCTTTAAGCCTAATTATCAACAACATAATGTGCGTATCATACGCCAATAATTTAATTTAGCTATCCGGATGGACCAAGTCATAATCCCCAATCATTTGTAACCCTGCACGTGCCATGGGGTGCGATTCATGCCCTAACTTAGCGTCACGATGTGATCAATCGGGGTTTCAAACCCTCCGGCCATCATATATACAAACTACTCACCTCTTACCGGCCGTAGATTGGCCAGCAATGCCTTTTCCCTATGAATCTCCGTTTACGAGCGTTGAATCTAGTCAAACCACAATGAATATGTTATTATAGGCTAAATAAACATAACCCAATCGAAATAACTAGAAAAACGCTAAAAATCATGAAGTTGGTAAAACCCGAGCCCCGGGCCCACCTCTCAATAAGTTTTGAAAATTACATCTTTGGATTCCTCGTCTCCCCACCAGTCCGTACATATAAAGTTCACAAAAAACAGAGTCCGTTTGACCCTTCAAATCCCCAAAATTCGTTTCTAAAAACTAAGCCTTAGTTCTTCACAATTTCTACATAATTTCATGGAATTAGGGGTTGATTCTTCCTAAAAATGGCGTTTTTAAGTCAAGAGAGTTACCTCTAATCGATACCCTCTGAAATCACACTTCAAATCTCTCAAATAGCTCTTTTGGTTGCTTAACAACGAAGGATAATATATTTAAGTCGCGGGTGAAATAATCGTTAAAACATTCTGTCCGCCCAGTTCTTTCCTCTATGCAATCGCATCACCCCTATTGCGATCTCATTGGCCAAAATTCAGGCTCCCTAATTTCCTTCTATGCGATCGCACTCTCCACTGTGCAAAAGCATAGACCAACCTGCCCAACCTATGCCATCGCAATGCTCCCCCTGCGATCGCATAGGGTAATATCTCTGCAACACACCAGCAGTTTTTCTCCAACATCCTAAGTCCAAAAACCTTCCGTTCAACCATCAAAAATCACAATCAGGCTCTCAGAACCTCAACCAAAAGCACAATACATCTTATTACTATATTCAAACTTGCTCATTACATAAAAACACTATCATAAACATCAATATCATCAAATTTCCATCGATTCAACCCTAAGTTAAACTAAAACTTCCGAAACTTGCATTTGATCCAAAACCTGACCTAAACATCTCTGAATGATCTAAAAATTTGCATGCGTAGCCAAAATAACCTATCAGAGCTACTGCAACTTTCGGAATTCCATTCCGACCCCCGGATCAAAATCTCGCCTATCAACCAGACTTCGCCAAATTTCCAATTTAGCCAATTCAAGCCTAATTCTACACTGCACCTCCAAATTCATTTCTTATTTCACTCCTATGTACTGAATCACCATCTGAAACTATTGAATCATCGTAAATCCATTCCGAGCCCTCTAACTCATAAGTCAACGTTTGGTTGACTTTTCCATATTAACCTTCTCATAAAGAGACTAATTGTCTCATTTCTATCCAAACTCCATCCGAATTACTTCAAACTATCCAAATACATATATTGAAAAATATAAAAGCATAGAACGGGGAAAACGGGGCGATAATTCACAAGACGACAGGTTTGGTCGTTACAAAGAAATAGCCGGATACATCGGAAATGCTGAGGTTCCCTTAAGACACAAGTACTTGGTTGCCCCGAGAACCGTAGCTGTGCATAGATTCTTCAAATATTGAAGGTAAGCAGGAAGGTCCATAACACAGATTTGGAAAATGGATTTTGTACTCCACACTTTGTATACCACAAATATGGCCACATAGGAGGGTTCAATAACCCGCAAAGCAAAATAGGTAGTAAGGAAATTGGAAAAACTGGGAGGAACATAGACGTTTTGCTTTTATGTTGAACCTTTTGGGATTTTGGTATTCCTGAGGAAAGATGGAAATATTGACATAAAGATAGCCAGAGTCATCATTGTTCTACTCACTCAAGCCAAAAGCACTCTTGCGCCCATGATATAAGCTGAAATCTTCCACGCTCTTATAGCCTACAAAGCCGGAGGAAACTTCTTTGAGGGGTGAAATTTGTTGTTGCAAATATGGATGACCGAACACCTATTCCACCGTCCTCAGTTCCTATGTTTTGGGTCAACAAAGAAAACCTGTATAGAGGAGTTATATACGAGGATTAAAGGGGTCATCCTGCCTGTAGGAGTCAGGGGATGGACATCATACTTTCGGTCCCTCACTGCCAGTCAAATAGAGTGGACATTTGGATGGTTACCTGTTGACGAAACCATATATATGCCAGCAATGGGGCCGCACTTCCTCTTGATGGGTCTTCAGAACATTTAGCTCTTATGCTCCGTATCGGGTTGTAAGGCAACTCGGCAGATGCCAAGTAGTACCAAAAGACGACGATCTTAGTATCCAAGTAGTTGAGATTGGTCCTGATGGCCAGTTTCCTGAAGTAAGAGTCTGCTAGATCTGGAGCAAATGTCAATACTTGGCGGCGAAAACTTGTGTACAAGATCGATCTAAAGGAGAAGTGTCACCTGGGTATCATGCTTGGTATAGAAGGGAAGTTACAGTTGGGAGGCCGGCCAAAAGACCTAACCTCCAGGATTTTGTTGAATCATCACAAGAATAGTGGGCCTGGTTAGCTAAAGAAATTAAATACAAGGCCAAAATAGGAGAATTGGAAAGGCAAGTCCGAGACCTTCGGTTTGAAAACAGTTGCAAGCCGCATCCGATGAGGGTGAGAAGTAGAAATTGGCCAAAGATGAAGATGGCAGCCAAAGATCCCGTCAGCAATGCCAAAGATGCAAAGCTTATAGAAAGTCTAAGGCAAAAAGTGAATGACTACAATTTTGACCTCAACAAAGCAGAAAGAGAATTAGCCGAGGTTCGAAAACAATTGGCTAAAAACATTGAAGAATGAGCCCACATGGTTAGGTAGTTGAAATAAGAGTACGATAGTGAGGTCACATGATTAAAGTAAAAGTTCATCGACAAAGAGAAAAAAATGATCAAACAGGTGAAAGAATTCAATATTTAAAGAGAGCATTGATACATGGCATTGGAACAATTAGAAATGGACTTGCAACGACTCCAGGAAAAAAACCAGGTAGCCGAGCAGATTTTGGAGGCCAGGGCCCAACAGATTGGGCGGTTGCTTCAAGAAAAAGGCAGGATCATTAAGAGAATCCTAACCGTTGCTCACTAAATTACTAGGAAATGCCAAGTATGTGAGAACATGACACGCACCATCTTTTTGCAATGGTGATTATATTTGTTAAATAGATAATGAGTGACTTGGACATACTTCAAAGGGATATTGCGTATAGTCCCGCGGTGAGACCGAATGATGTCCCGTGGGCACCGGGAGATTTAATGTATTCATGATTGTCATTTGATTCTGTATTTCCTTTTCTACTAGAGTTTGTTAGTTGTTTGAGTCTGCATTTTTTTTTGCTAAGAGTCTGTCAGTTGATTGAGTCTGTATTTTCTTTTGAAGTAGAATAGTTGATGGTGGAGTCTGTAGTTCTTCTTGTCATCAGAGTCTGTTAGTTGGGTTAATCTATCAGTGTTGAGTCTTCGTAATCGAAGTATTTGCTATCAATAAAATTGAAAATCCCAAAACATTTGCTTCTATTTTACATTTATTTTCACGAAGTACGCTTGGTCTGATTCATGCGGGGACATGATACGTAGGAAATCTCCATAGTATTCGACCGTAACCAAATGAAAAAGGAAAAAGGGAGGAAAAATAGGAGAGAACTAAGAAAACAAGAGAGAGGAAAAACAAGAAAGAAAATGAAAGAAAAGAGAGAAAAGACAAGTGAGAAAAGAAAACCAAAAGAGAGAAAATAAGAAACCAAATGAAAAAACATTAGCAAAACAAGAGGGAATAAGAGAATAAGAACAAAGAGGAAACAAAGGCAAGAGTAAAAAGGAGAGAAATAAAGAAAATAAAAATGAAGATGCAATCGAAAATAAGGAAAGTGAGGATGACGTAAGCAGCCAAACAAATGCATAATAGAAATAATTAACTGCTTAGGTGCATTCATTCCCCAAACGCGCGGTTATCAAATCTATTAATGCCCTAACCACTAACCAAGTTGTTTTTGATATATTGAGTCCAGGCAGGTGGTTAGTTGATTAGCATTCTAGCAACACATCCATACAACACTCGGTCAAAAGACAAACTAAACATGGTAGGCCAGGAATCAGATACCAGTATTGTGGACCCATCAAGAGAGGTGGAGGTGGTAAATGTTAACGCAATGAAAGAGGAGATGTACAAGTTGAAAAAACAAATGGATGAAATGTATTAGGCCTAGGCTAAAGGGCATCTGACGTTAGTTTATCCCGCCAATCCAGCTTATATCCCACCTTTGGCTCAGCCTCACGAGCCTTCTATTGTGAATTCATCTCGAGCTTTACCTTTGGAACCACCTCCTATCCTCCCCAAGCTTCACCACCCAAACAAAACCTTTCTCCACCAATCACCCATGTCTTTATGGCGCCTCCACCTACCACATTGCAAAGAACTTCCAGTAAGCCACTATTTCAGAGTCACGACAGCCAGTACTATCCTCTCGAGCCTCCTTTAAACTCCTGAGCCATATTCCTACACTCCTCACTTTGAGCTCTCGGCGGAAACTAAAAAGCCTCTTAAGTGCCCGAAGCAGAAAGAGATGTTTCGAAAAGTAAAAATCCTAGAGCAATCCTTTAGGAATATGCAAGGACTGGGTTCATGGTAGGTGGTACACCTGGTATGACTTGGCACAAGCATTCGCCTGCCATTTCCAGTACAATCTTGAAATCGTTCCAGACTATCTGTCACTGATAAAACTCGAGAAAAATCGTAGGGAGATCTATTGGAAATATAGGTTCCGTTGGAGAGAGCAGGCCACGAGGGTCGAAACTCAAATGAAAGAAAACGAGATGGTTGATTACTTTTTGCAGGCTTTAGAGCCAACTTACTTTGGTTACTTGGTGACGGCAATTGGCAAATCTTTTAATGAAGTTGTAAAGATGGGAAGTATGGTAGAGGAAGGACTTAAGTCCAATAAAATCATGAGCTATTCAGTTATCATAGCAATCACCCATGCCATCCAAAGCGGCACTAGTGGCGTGCTTGGGAAAAAGAAGAAAGAAGAAGTTGCAACAGTTGAGTCGAGAGCTTGGTCCGGATCTAGAGGCCATATACCCTACTATATCAAACCCCGACCCCACTACCAAAATCAACCCTACACTCCATATATCCCTCCACAAAACTACTACCCACTACAAGATCCACATTTTTCCGTCCAACTTGCTCAAACCTATACCCAGCCTCCAGCTCACATGCAATGGCATGCACCAGCTCCCCAAAACTCATACCCAGCTCATCAAACCACCTATCCGCCCCCAAGAGCCTACAGAAAAACCCCCAGAGCTGGTCACCAACCAAACCAAGCCTTCAAGAATGAGAGATTACAGAAGCAAAAGACTTTCACTCCACTGGGAGAATCATATATTAGTCTTTTTTGCATATTGAGGCAGTTAGATATGTTGAATCCAATTGATCTAAAAATGCCAAATTCTCCTTCCTAGAAATTTCTACCACTCAGTAAGTTATGAATATTGTTTGGGGTCCACGGACATGATACAGGGAAGTGTTAGAAACTAAAAACAGTTGTGAAAGAACTCATTGACAATCACCGGATTGAGGTTCAGGCCCCAAAGGCACCAAATATCAACCAGAATTTGTTGACAGCTCACTATGAAGCCCACATGATTGAATTGATACAAAAGGGATGGGAGCCCAAGAAACCCTCACAAACAGTAATGATGATCCGTACTAGTGAAACCAGTTCAAAGGAAAAGTGGTCATATTGAAAGGGGTGGATAGTAAGCCAGCTGTGGTAGCAGAGAAAGAGTCATCGAGCATTGTTGGCGTGAAACCAAATCAAGCAAAAATGGTGGTACAAGGGGTAGGAAACAAACCCGTGGTGGTCATGAAGGGATATGGCATAGAGCTTGTTACCATAAAGCCGGTAACTCAGTTGCCATCAATCAACAGCAAAGCCATTCCTTGGAATTATGAACAGATGGTGGTGACGTATAAGGGGAAATAAATCAAAGAAGAAGTTTGTGAGGTGCAATGTATGACTCGTTCCGGAAAGTGCTTTACCCCCGAAGAATTAAGAATAGCCAGGACCCCCAAAGACGGCCCGGTACTGGTTAAGAAATCTATGATGAAGAGGAGACAGAAGAACTCTTGAAAAAGATGAAAGTGCAGGATTACTCAATTGTTGAATATTTAACGAAGACACCGGCCCAGATCTTATTGCTATCATTGTTGATCCACTCAGATGATCATCGTAGGGCGCTGATGAAAATATTGAATGAGGCCCATGTCCCTGATAAGATCTCGGTGAATCATTTACAGAAGATAACGAATAAAAGCTTTGAGCTAATAGAGTGACCTTCTCCGATGATGAGTTTCCCTTGGAGGGCACGGAACATTATAGGGCCCTTTATCTGACTGTGAACTATGAGGATTCTGTAGTCACCCGAGTGCTGGTTGACAATGGGTCTAGTGCAAACATCTGTCCTTTGTCCACATTGAACTAGCTAAAGTTCGATAAAGATAGAATTCATAAAAACATCATTTGTGTATGGGGGTTCGACGGTGGGGGCAAAGATTCAGTGGGCGACATAGTACTAAAATTGACAATCGGGCTAGTGGAGTTCACCATGGAGTTCTAGGTAGTAAATATGGAGGTCTCTTATAACCTCTTGTTGGGCGACCATGGATCCATGCTGCCAAGGCGGTGCCTTCTACATTCCATCAAATGGTAAAATTCGAGTGGGACAGATAGGATATTGCAGTGCACGTTGAAGACAATATGTGCACTTTAAGTGATGCCATTGTGCCTTTCATAGAATTTGATGATAAGGGTCGTGGGTCTACCAAGTCATTGACACGGTCTCAGTGGAAAAGGTCCTAGAGGGGAATAGCATCTCAGTTCCTAGTACAACAATCTTGACTGTCATGGTGGCCTCTGAAATATTAAAAAACGGTTTCATACCGGGTAAAGGTTTGGGTGCCGCTCTTCAAGGCATTGTGCAATCGATTTCTCTTCCTAAGAATCTGGATACATTTGGATTGGGATTCAAGCCCACAACTGCGGATGTAAGGTGGGCCCGCAAAATGAAGAAGCGTCTGTCTAGATATTTCATCAGGTCGGGTATCAAAAAGTAATTGTTTTCAAAAGTTCCAAGGTCATTGATTGGTGCTAATGGAGACTTAGACAAAGAGTTCAAAAGGTCATTTGCGAGGTTAACATGGTTGAGGTCAGGGAAGGCTCAAGCAAGGCAGATGTGCAGTTCGTTGGACCAAGTTTGAAAGTCAACAACTGGGAAGCTACTCCTCTTCCTACTCGGAGGGAGTCTTGGTAGCAGGTTTTGATTTTTTGTTGCTGTCTGGATTATTCCACGATTTGTAATTCAGATATCATGTTCCGTTCAGTTGGATGTGTTAAAACCCAGTTATCTTTATATTCAATGAAATGCATTTGTCTTTCTTTCTTCATTCCTAATTTTGTTTCCATTTTCTTTTCTTCTCTGTATAGTTCTTTTTATGCTGATTTCAATGACATGACACACATAAGGAAACTTCGGCCCTGTTTTAAAAGGCAATCTAACTTGGAAATAATAATAGAAGTAATTGAGTGTGATGATGAGGTGGAATATGATGATGACGAGGCCTTTGAAGAAATTAGTAAGGAATTAATCCACTTTGAGGAAAAACCCAAACCTAACCTAAATGACACAGAAGCAGTTAACCTAGGGGACCAAGATAATGTCCATGAAACTAAAATAAGTGTTCATCTGGAACCACAACTCGGGAAGGAGATAGTCAAGGCACTGTTCGAATACAAAGACATTTTTGCACGGTCTTATGATGCTATGCCGGGTCTAAGCACTGATTTAGTAGTTCACAAATTTCCCACTGACTCGGAATTCCCTCCTGTCAAGCAGAAGCTGAGAAATTTCAAAAAGAATATGAGTGTAGAGATCAAACAATAGATCACCAAGCAGTTCGATGCGAAATTCATTCGGGTCACGCGGTATCCCACCTGGTTAGAAAATGTTGTGCATGTGCCGAAGAAGGATGGCAAGACCAGGTGTGTGTTGATTATCAGGATCTTAACAAGGAAAGTCCAAAAGACTATTTTCCACTGCCAAATGATATGCTAAAATTACACTTTATTAATGAGTGTAAGGCGGTCAGTGTCAAATATAATAACCCAACAAGGTTGGGGTCGAATCCCATAGGGAATAGGTGTGCAAGGATTACTAGTTCAGTGTGTTGCTCGACTAAATTTGTATCTCTATTCGATTAAGAGTAACAAGAAATGATTCCTAGTAACAAGAGTATGCATGATATTTGTTTAGAAGTAACAACTAATTGCAATGTTTAATGAGTAACAAGTAGATTAAAGAAACCAAGGTTGTGTCCTCTTCAATGAAGTGTAATGTTCACAGTTGTTAATATGATATATTTCTAATGGAAGGTTCTCATGATATGCAGATGATGTCTAGGTTACTACCCATTATTTCCCAATAAATGAGCAGTATTTCCCCTTTATAATTTTTCCAAATGTAAAAGAGGTGCAATTAAGAATCATCAATAAATGCCAATTAAAACCCACTTATCCCTTAGCGATTTTATTAAACAAGGTTTAAGGCCTTGAGTCATTGATATTTACTTCTACCAAGTTCTAACCCACTTTTCCAAGCAAAGCTAGAATGTAATGGCTTTTGTTAATGTTTGCAACCACGAACAATAATTGAAGAATGAGAAGTAAATATATATCAACCAACCATTATACATATATTCAATGTTAAACACCCATTAACATAACACCCATTTAGGGTTCACAACCATAGTATATAAAGTTAGCTACACATGGTAAAACACAAAAACCAACCAATATTTAATATCATGCATGCTCATAAAGAAGAGAATATTCAACCAAAAGCTTCCAAAAAGAAGGAATATTTATGTCTTGGAATGTAGCTCTAAAGTTAGACAAGATGAGCCCGCAAGGGCATCATATAACTATTTATAGTAGGGTGAAAATCAGGATAGAAAATGGATAAAATTGCACTTTCAGGTCACTTATGCGACCGCATTCTTGTCGCAGAGCAAGTATGCAGTCCGCATTCTGAGCATCGCTACCGCATAGTGAATCCCTAGTCTTTAGGTCATCTTTGCATTCTGGTTCTGCAGTCCGCATATGAATTCTGCGATTGCAGAGTGCATCATAGTTTTTGACCTTCAATTGTCTTCATGTTTGGTTTGCGGTGCATTATGCGTTCCGCATGTTGGTTCTGCGATCGCATAATGTACCGCATTCTTGACTAGATTTTTAGCTCAGGACTCTGCCTCATTATGCAATTTGTGGCTCATTTCTGCGGTCCGCATAATTGATATGCGATCGCATAGTGGACCGCAGACCAGTGCCTATGCAATACTTAGCTCTTTTCTTGTCCTTTTGCTTCCATTTTTTTGTCGTTAGGATCCTCGTCCTATTGTACTGTAAAAATGACAAATCTACAAAAGTACCGATTATAATTGCATTAATACAAGCTAGAATCTAAGCAATTAGTATTGAAATATACCGAAATTCTCTGGCACATCAACACCCCCAACTTAAACTATTGCTTGTCCTCAAGCAACTAAAACATACTCAGCGTAATCTAACATTTACTTGGAAGACACGATTCAAGTACGACTAAAGGTGGTTTTCATTGCTGGTTCCTCAAGCACGTGTTCACAATTGGTTCAATTTAAATGTTTTCTTCCGCAATTGATTATATTTTCGCATTGTTAGGCTTACCTAGTTGTAGGGACTAGAAGCCGTCACGACATGTTCACGGAGGGTGAACTAGGATTGTGACATTTATAGAAGTCCAAACATTTTCCTAAAAGAAAAGGAACTAAACAAATATGAGATATTTATAATTTCCTTCTAAAAGAAGAAAATTTCAATTATGGTAATTATACTATCTTTTTTTGCCAGAGATAGAAAAATAAAATATGGTAAGAAAATCAGGACAAATATCCAATATTTCTTGAAAGAATTATGATAAAATACACATGACTTCACATCATAACAAAAAATAGCCCATATTTTTAAGTTTTATCCAACCTAGTCCATAGTGTATATATTTTGAAAATAGTAGCTCTTGCAAATTCAAAATTTATGTTCTTACAACCATTGCTTTCCTCTCTCATCTTCACACATTTTTTACATATGATTTAAGGGGTTGTCCACTATTACTGCTTCTTCCCCTATATCACCTGGTTGCAATATAAAAAAATTGAAGAGTAGAAGTCCACCATTAAAGGCCATTCAAAGCTTTGATTTAGAAAATAGAACTTCTTGTAATTATTAATTTTTTGGATTGGGTATTGATTCAATTGATTAAAAATATCAAAGGAGTTCAAAGTTTAAATTTTGAAGTGATTTGGAGTAGATTTGAGCAAGATTAGAGTTAAATTTCAGAAAAAATACAAGGAAGAACACGAAGTCATTTTTTTGTATAATCTTGTACAATAGTGTATATGAGTGTATAAACACATCTAATACACTATTTTACACTTTTATACACCTTTATACAAACGTTTATAGACAAACTTCTTCGACGATTTTCAGTTGCAATTCTTGTTCAAAACCAGTCCAAATCCCCATTAAATGACTTCAAATTGTATATACAACCTCCTTATACTATTTCTAACAAATGTAAATAACATCCACTCCAAATTTATACAAAATAAAATTTAAAATTTAAACCCACATATTTAAGCTTGTTAAAAATCTAATTTTCACCACCCGGATAGATTTGGTTTGTTAAACTAATATTTGAGTCACAATTATTGATTCGAAAATTAACTTAAAAGCTTGGCAATCATTTTTTTTTAAAAATTAATTGGTAATTTTGAGAACCTATTGGAGTTGATTATTGAATCTTAGCCTATTATTTTTGGGCTAGTTAGCTGTAAATTGAAATATGGGCTATAAAAGTGAAAATTGGGGTGCCAAGTTGTTCTGATATGAAATTATCCCTTATTTCTCCAGTTTAGTTATCCGATAACCAATGATTATTGACCCGATATGATTCAGATTCACTTTAAATAGACAACAGAAAGAATAAATTAAAATACTTCTAATCGAGAAATTTTGTATTCTTAGAGCTTAAAATAAGAACCTCTAGTTAAGAGTTGTGGGATCACAATATATGTAGAGGCGGACCTATATATTATAGTAAATTCACTGGATTTCGTAAGTTTCGATTTTTTTTTATATGTATATACCTTAAAATAGTTAATTTAATGAAAAATATATTCCTGCACTAATTGAGCAGAATATTATGCTCCCGTCTCATAAAAAGCCCTCTGAATATATATACCTATACTTGTGACCTAAACCAAACTTATAGAATTTTCATGGAACATATAAGATTTTCACAAAAGCTAAAGGTTTACCTGAAATAATATATACAACACTTTTATCACACAACATAGTACATACTATAAATTTTAGCATGTCCATTTATATTAGATATGATATTCCTAGTCATTATTAGAGTATAACTGAACTCCTATCTATATTCATGTATGATTCGGGACCGGAGGGGTGGGGGGGAGCTGTGTTTAGTCCCACTCCATTTAGCCTTAAAGATTGTTTTTAAAGTAAAAAAACCGCCTAGCTATTCAATAATTGAAGTCTACTGGCTCGATTTAATTTGATTTTACTTTTGTTAGACTCACTAAGAGGGGTAAAACACTTTCTACCGAAAGGTTTTCATTTACAGGGCAACCAAGAAGGAAATCCAGAATTTGAATTTAATGAATTCAACCTTTAGTTTTTGTACTATTGTGGTGCATTTTTTAAATTATGGATCTAAAATTAATTATTTGGTGGATATTTTAGTAATTTTCTACAATATGTTTCGTATAGAAAATATTGCACATTATGGAACTCGGTAAAAAATCGATATGTGTGATGACCCGAAAGGTTATCACTTATTTTAGAAATAAATTCTATGTCTCGAGGCCTAAAAACTTCCCATTTCTCTCACCTCGATTCAGAAAGGCGGTATATAAAAATCTGTGAAAATAGTAAATTTTGCTTCTAAAAATTGGAGTTGACTTCAGTCAACGTTTTAGGTAAACAGATCCAGACCCATAATTTAATGGTCCTGGAGTGTCCGTAAGAAATATGGGCCTTAGGCATATGCCCAAAATAGAATTCTGAGATCCCAAACTCGAGAAATAATTTTTTTTTAAAATTATTTTCTTGAATATCTTAAGAGTTTTTAGAAATTTGATTATGTTTGAAATTTATGTTATCGGGCCCATATTTTTGTTTCGAAGCCCGATACATCTTCAATATGACATTTAAGATGCGTATGTAAAATATGAGAAAAAACAGAAGTCGTATGACTTGATTTGGACATCCGGTTCAAGAGTTATGAACTTTAAGTGTTCTTGATGAAAATGATGAGTTTTGAGGTTTAATTCATAGTTTTACATGTTATTTTCCTAATTTTATCGCACGAGCAAGTCCCTAAGATGTTTTTAGACTCGCAAGCATATCTTATTTAGAGCCCTATGGGCTAGGGTGAGTTTCGGATAGGCCACAAAGTGTTTTACACTTAAAGAGAGTTGCTGGTTGCTGTTTGCTGGTGTCCATGTCTTTGTTCGATGCATTCACATAGGTGGGTTCGCGATCGTATAGAGTAGTCTCAAGGGCGGTCCTGTTTTATGAACTGTGCGAACACAACCTTATGTGCCATCACGAAGGCTCCTATAGGTTGTACAATGTGAACACATAGTGTAAAAATTGGCCTGAGGGAGGAGAGCCCAATACACTATGCGAACGCATAACCTTGCCTCGCGATCAAAATTCCCAACCCCCTTGCCCTATGCGAACTCATCCAATTGTGTGTGAACGCATAGGTTCTCTATCCAGTGATATAAATGGTCTTTTAAAAACGGGCAGACTTTCTTCTTCACCATATTTTTGAGGTTTACAACCCTAAGAACAATTTTCTTCAATAATTATCATCCCTAAGTCATAGGTAATCAATTCTATACTTTATTCTTTCATTTCCTTACTGTTTTCATGTTAAAGAAAACATTAAGAATTTTCATGGTAGAAAATAGGAATTTGGTTAGAGTTAGGGCTTTTTGATTAATTGGGATTCAGACCTCGTTTTGGGGTCAGATTTAAAAACTAGTTGTATATTCGGGCCCATGGGTGAATGAGTAATCAGGTTTTGATCCGAACCACGAGTTTGGACCAAGCGGGCCCGGGATCAATTTTTGGCGCTTTGGGAAAAATAATAGAAAATCTATAATTAAGCACCGGGTATGAATTCTTTAGAATTTATTGATGTTAAATCAATTTGGACTAGATATAAGTAATTTGGAGGCGAATTCTTAAGGAAAAATGGTGTTTGAGGCTTGAGTTGGCCGTGAAAATTTGAGGTAAGTATTTGGTCTTACATTAATGTGAGAGTTAGGAGTTGTGCCTTATTTGATATATGTTAATTGTGGAGTACGACATATAGTCATGGTGGCAAGTTTCTATACGTCAGTGCCAAGCATGCCCGTGGGTCTTGTATTGTTGTTACTCCATTATGGTTTATTCGTGCTTTATATGAGGATTATAATTATTGTTTCGTTGCCGGGATGTTGTTGTGATATATTTATTCCCTTTCCGGATGTTATTGTCATATTATGATTCCATTGACGGTATGTTATTATTAAATTATTGTTCCCTTGGCGGGATGTTGTTGTTATGTTATTGTTCCCTTGTTAGGATATTGTTGATATATTATTGTTCCTTTGCTAGGATGTTGTTGTTATATTATTTTTCCCTTTCCATAATTCTTTTATGATTGGTGCTGATAAATGAAAAGGGAGCGAGGGGAGCGGGTTGCACGCCTGCAACGGTACTATATGAAATGAGAGTGGGTTGCACTACTGTAACGGTACAATATGAAATGGTAGCGGGTCGCACGCCTGAAACAGTTTTACATTTGTACTTGTTTCTTATTCTTTATCTTTTGCTGGTAATTGATTTATGGCATTCTTTACATTTCTCTATTGGTATTCTGTTGTAATCTATTACTCCCTGCATCATAATTCTCCCGCCCAACTTTAGCTGTAATTATCTGCTTTTATTTCCGCTGTATATGATTTAACTGCATATGTTTATTTGGTAGTCTGGTCCTAGCCTCATCACTACTTCGCCGAGGTTAGGCTAGGCATTTACTACACATGGGATCGGTCGTGCTGATACTACACTCTGCATTGTGTGAAGATACTAATATCGGAGCGTTTGGATCGCAGTGGGGGTGATGTCTTCAGTCCACGCAGGCAAACCAAAGTAGTCATACAGAAGACCGCGGGCCTTGGCATCTCCTCCTATCTTTTTTTCTTTCTATTTTTACTTATTTAGAGACAGGCTTGCGTATTTCCATTCAGACCTTATTTGTAGCATTCTTAGATAGTCCATGACTTGTTACTCTAAATTCTGGGTAGTATTATATTTCAAATTCTGTAGCAAATATTTGGTTAAACTCTTAAGTTTTCGTCTTCCGCATTTCTATTATTTAATTTATTGCGATCTTTAATCACTTATTTCTTTGAATTGTTAAACACACTTAATAAAAAGGGTAATGATTTATAATATTCGGGTTGCCTAATTTTACGAGTAGATGTCGATGCCCCCTTTTTCCCTCTTAAAAGAAGCGAAATCGGGTTTACGACACTATGGACAAAACAACTCTTATTCACTTTTGGGAATTGGGTTATGGAGTTTGAAGAGTCGCCACCTAATGATTATAGTGCATTACGACACTTTTAAGAAGATTTTGAATGAAAACCAATAGTTCGGGTAAGGGCTTGACATTATCTCGAGGGGAAGGTGTTAGGCACCCCTTAAGATCCACTAGTGTGGTTCCCGATCTTGCTTAGATGTGACATTAAGAAGCATAGACAAGCAAATGTGCATATAAAGAATATAAACTAATGGGCAATTTTTGAAAGAAGAATAGTATAAGTAACAGGGAGATTTTTAGAGAAATATTTAAACAAAGAAAAAGAAGAGGGGTCCTATGTTTTAACTATAATATGGATCATTCGATACAATCCCGCACGTATTCCCAAAGAGGGTTGCTTTATTATATTATCGCATCATCATCATCTCCATATTCTATCCTTCCCACCCCGTAAAGGTTATTTAAACGTGTGGATTGGTCACGAATACTTATTGCGTTCTATTATCCATCCCGTTTTATTGATACTAGAGGGCACTTAGGATCACTATTCTTATAAGGTCGAAACTAGACTGACCCCCTAGGTTCAAAGGTTAAAATTCTAGGCGACATACAAAAGCAAATATGACTTGCACATAAAGAATCATGTAAAACATATAAAGGCTCCGATATCCCTCTACAAACGAATATGTAATTAGCACGTCAACTAAGGAAGGAAGAATTTTTAAAAGCTGGAGTATAAGTAAAAATAAATAAACAGGAGAATTTGCAGAAAAGACTTGCAAGAAAAATCGTTTAGAACATAAAAAAAAGGCACAGTAGCAGTTATTAGTAATCTGCAGGAATCACTTAGAAACATTTGTGGAGCATATGGTAAAAAGGTTTTTGGACATGCAGAGTAAAAGAACAAATATGAAGTTATTTTGATATTGCAGAAGTGTAAAGAAAATAATGACCATTATTAGCTTTCGAAATTTATAGAGTATACGACATTCAGATAGTTTAACAAATAGTAGTCCAGTTCTGGACAAAATGTAGTAGAAACTTTTGCATGGATAGTTTAAAAATAGGGCATAAGTATAAAAATTAAAAGAGCAACGAATTCAGACAGAGATGGATTGGTTTGAACACGACTTAAAGGTGATTAGTCAGTTTTTATCCGGCCTAAGGCTTGCCTAGGCGTTATTAAAGATGGTGAACACGCACATTCATTTCCAGTTTTAACGAAGAGTCGTTAACCAATTTTTAACCGGATTAATGAAGCGTTAAGAAGTTGCAAGTAAAATCCTATAGGCATGATATCTAATGCACAAAAGTCTTAAAAACATGGTATCTAAATGTGATGGTAATGACTTGTTGATTATTGATTAATTTGTAATTGAAGACGTGTAGAATAACAACTGAGAGTGATAAGCCTAAGAACATGATTTCTAAAGCATGGTATCTATTGCACAAGCATGGTACCTATGAACATGTTTTCTACCCATTCCCTTAACTAAGCATGCATAACCCTCCCAATTCACTATAACCCCCATTATTCTTTACAAATTATTATAGCCTAAATAATTAAATTAAAACAGTGGTAAAAAAAAGTTATTCTATTGGGAGCCTTCAGCCAGGCCAAGTATCTCCAACCTCACTTTTTCCGAGTTTCACAGCCATTACCAAAGCTTGGGTGGGGCAAAGTTTCCTAAGGGTTCCTTTGAACTCCTGGCCAATACCAAGAACCCAAAATATCATTATTTGGCAGGTGCAAATGTGGAAGTTCCAGCCTTGTGCATCAAAGTTCAATGAGTGCTCAAGGGGCTTCCAAGGCAATGCTTACACTAAGGGGGCATAACCTAATGTTCTAAGAGTAGTAAGATTGTGAGAGAGTTGAAAACAGTTGAGACAGTTTGAGAAAAACAATTGAAAGTGTTCTTTTTTAAATCACTTGGACTGACTAGGTCTTAGAAAAACATGGCATCACACAAACAAAGGCAAAAGGGAAGGGAACAAATAAGCAAAATAAACTACTCACGCATGCAACACATTGGAGGAAAACAATCAGACATGGTTGCAAAACAAGAGTTCGGTTCTTACTGCACCAAACTCTAATACAGTCAACCTCAGGAAGAGGTTTTAGACTAATAAAGTAGCAAAACAAACCTGGATACATGGTAGTAATACACAAGAAAAAAAAGTAAATATTCATTGAGATAAGGGACGGGGTAAGGGGATCATGATGAGTTAAACTAAGCAGACTAATAAACACATTCTAGTGACAATAAGTGCAGCAGAACCATAGGTAAAAATACACAAGGAACTAACAAAAGCATGTTGTTTTGGAAACTGTATACTAAATTGATGACATATCAGTTGCAGGCAAATAGAACACAAGAGAAATGAGAAATAATGCACAAGGGGAGAGCAAAGTGTGTAGAGAATGAGAGCAGCAGTGTGAGAACAACAGTGCAGAGAAGCAAGCAGCAGGCAAACCCAAGCAACCAATCCAGTAGAACCTCAATAGTGTAGAAATAAACAACCAAGATTACTCAATCTTGTCTTTCAGCCGATTGAGTGAGAGAGTTTGTATAGAAACAATAGAGAAAAAGAGAGCACTGAGTGTTATTGAAAGAGATTTCAGAGAGATTGCAATGTGTGTTTGTGTCTTATGTGAGAAAGGAAGAGCAGTACTTACAGTTTTCGAAAAATAATAGAGAATAGGGTAATGAGTATATAATTATAGAAACAGTACAAATTTGAATCAATCACAGGTCCTAATTCAACTAAATCAGGGACTCATGATTTGAATATGAGCATAGGCTACCAAGTAAGGAAAGAATAAGTCAGATGACTGATTATAACATAACAAAAGCAGTAAGCATGCTGCATGTAATAAAGGCTAGGTACACAAGCTTTTAAACAAGGAAAATATATGTTGAATAACCAAAACTATACTTAAGTGCACAAGTATGGTAACCCTATAAATCAACTATGAAAAATCAGTCAAAGAATCAGGGGCAAGACAAAAATCAAAGGGAATTATTCCCAAACATAGAAAGCAAACTCACAAGTAAGGAAACAATTTGAAAAATCAGTGTAAGAATACCCACAAATCAGGGATTCAAAAGATGCTCGGAATTAACAGAATATTCAGTAAAGAAAGGCATTCTAATTTGTTTAAGCACAACAATCACAAAACTAAGAACCCTAACAAGAAAGTTCATAAAGCAGTGGGGAGTCAGAACCCTAGAAGAGATTTAAGACTCGAAACTCAGAAAACAAAAGGTTTCCAGCACATAACATAGGAATAATCACATAATACACAAAGAAACAAAAGCCTAATGATTTTTAAAAAGGGGTCGGAAACCCTAGTTTTGAAAAGAGGAACAAAACATTCGAAAACTTGAATTAATCAAAGATATCGAGTGAAAAGTAGCGTAGAAAAAAAAGATTAAACCGGAAATTGCTTAAAAAGACATAGGTTTAAGAGATTTAGGCAAAAATTAGGGTTTGCAAATAAATTAGGGAGATGAAAAACCCGGCCATGAAACTCATATAATATCGATATTCAAGCATCATCACACCAAAACCCATCGGAGAAAGGCCGGCAACAAACCCATGCAAAGCTTCAAAAACCGTCTTTCATGGCGGAAGCTTCTTGGCTTCAAACTTTAGAGAGAAACAACGAGATGAGGGTTCCATGGGGAATGGTGGTCGAGAGGAGTGATAGTGGAGGTGGCCAGAACAGCGATGAAGGCCTGTCACGATCCTAGTTCACCAATCGTGAACCTGTCATGACGGTACCCAGTCTTCACGACTAGGTAAGCCTGGCACATTGAGTAAATTCAACAATCTTTGCGGAAACAATAAATAAAACATAAATAAAATAAGATAATGTATAGAGTGCCGCCTGGCACATACATGTCAACTCAATTTAACGTAAGGAACCTCCAAGCCTCGGAAACCCACGGGCAATACTGGATTAGAGTAAACATATTACAGCGCTCTAACATCACAAAGTATCTAAACCAAATGAGTATACGAAAGAAAACTATAAACTATAGGTAGAATAGGGGAAGGCTCTTTGGCTCTGCGGACGCGGCAAATGCATACCTCACGCCTCCGAAGCAACTCTGAATCCTTAATAGCACGCCAGTCCAGAAGTACATGGATCTGCACAACAAAAGTGTGCAGAAGAGTAGCATGAGTACACCACAACGGTACTCAGTAAGTGCCAAGCCTATCCTCGATGGAGTAGTGACGATGAAGGTCGAGGCCCCCACTGAGATAAACATAAAATAAATATGAAATGAGATAACATTAGGAAATATATATAAATCTCGAATATCTAACAACAATAAGATGAACGGAATAGTCTATATTACAAATTCTACTAACAAGAACAACCGTTACAGACTAATTATCATCGGGGATCTCCAAGTATCCCGAGGATGTCCCAGTATCCTCATCTTATAAGCAAGAGATCTCCAAGTATCCGGAGGATCTCTTAGTATCCTCCAGTAAATCAGTCCTGCTCTGGGGATCTCTTAGTATCTCCAGAAAGTAAATTTTGTGCTGGGGATCTCTTAGTATCCGCCAGAAAATAAACTTTGCACTAGGGATCTCTTAGTATCCGCCATAAAATATAATCCAGTGCCGGGGATCTTTTGGTATCCTGCACTTCCAAACCTCGAAACAAAATACGAACAGGGGGAGCTCCCGGGATGCCGCCCCGTAGTCCCAATAATAAATACGCCAAAACAAACCAATATTTAACGGCAATAAAGCGAAATGCGACAACAAATAAAATCGAGAATTTAACATACTTAACAAGGAGAACAACTATTGCAATTTTGCCAAACAAGACAAGTAAGTTGCTAACATGCTTGACAAAAGAAAAACAGATATTTCCATTTAGACAAATTGATCAAATAAATTACTAACATGCTTTTCCTAAGTCAAAACAAGTGAAGGCTCATTGTTAACAATTAAATATGTGAAGAAACACAGTCTAAATAAACCAAGTAAGGTGAATTTTTGACAACTAGCACAAGTACACGTCCGTCACCTCGCGCACAAGGCATTCAAACAATGACAAGGATATCCTAAGGGAAAAAGGTCCCCCAGACAAAGTTACAAGCCACTTACCTCAATTTGGTAGAAACCCGCTAAGAAACAACGCCTTTGCCACGAGTATCTGACTCCGAGTGGCCCGAATCTATCCAAACCAATTACATATTGTAAATAGCATCGCAAGCAACTGATTACATTATTAAAATTAAAGATAAGGCGCGAAAATAAGTGAAATGGCCAAAATGTCCCGCAGTCCAACGTCTTGGAATCAAATAATTTTTACATTTTTAGAAACTTCGTACTCTCATGAGTCTAACCATATTAAAATCTCCCAAATCGATGGTCAACTGCTCCATCAAATCCCCATTGATTAGTCAATGAACTTCTACTCAAATTCCTCCATTTTTGGACCTCAATTTGAATTTAAAAGATGAATTTAACAATTAAATGATGGGTTAAAGCTAGGAAGGATCATAGAAACGTCATCCAATAATCTCTTATTTAAAACCCCCTCGAAATCGCCTTGGTCCGAGCTCTCAATAGATTTTTCAACATATGAAATTAAACCATCGAATAAAAGTCATAACACTCAGCGATTTTCGCTTTCGCAGATCCAGGGACCGCTTCTGCGGCCACGCTTTCGCGGAGAAAAGGTCGCTTCAGCGGTATTACTAATAATTCTCGACTTCCGCTTCTGCAGACAACTGGCCGCATCCGCGATGGCCGCTTACGCGGGCCCTTCTCCGCTTCTGCGTTCTCCTGGCCCACGGCCCCTTCCAGTTTTGCAACCTCTGAGCCGCTATTGCGGTGCCGCTTCTGCGGTCCCCAAGCCACAGAAGCGCAAACAATAGAAGCAGCAGCAACTTCATAAAAAAAAATCCTAAAATCAATCCGTCGAGCATCTGAAACAAGACCAAGGCACCCAGGACCTCAACCAAACCTACAACCATATCCCTTAACATCATTCAGACTTGCACCAATCCTTAAATCACCTAAAACAATGTCAAAAGCACCTTTGAATCAATTATTTGAACTTAAAAACGTCAAAACTTAACCAAACTCTCTGTCGCTTCAAAACCTAACCAAAACACGTCCGATTGACCTGAAATTTTGCACGCACGTCCCAACTCCCGATGAAAAAACACCTCCAGAACTGGGAAGTAAACACGATACCGTTATCTGATACAATAGAAATCGGGACCCCATGCAACGGTAATCTCTGCTAACTTCTCCATAGAATAGGTAGTGCATACTGGAATGAAGTACGCGGACTTGGTCATTCTGTCCACAATCACCCAAATCGAATCAAACTTCATCGAGGTATGAGGAAGACCACTCACAAAATCCATAATAATGTTCTCCCATTTCCACTCCGGAATATCCATGCGTTGGAGTACACCACCGTGTCTCTGGTGCTCGTATTTGACCTGCTGATAGTTGAGGCACCGAGCCACATAATTCACAATATACTTTTTCATTCTCCCCCACCAGTGATGTTGCCTCAAATCCTAGTACATCTTTGCAGCACCCGGATGAATCGAATACCGCGAGTTGTGAGCCTCCTCTAATATTAACTCCCGGAGACCATCCATATTGGGTATGCAAATCCAGACCTGCATCTGCAGTACACCATAATCCCCAATGGTCACATCTCTGGCATCATCATGCTGGACCCTGTCCTTCCGGACAAGCAAATGTGGGTAATCATACTGCCGCTCTCTGATGCAGTCATACAAAGAAGACCGGGAAACCACAATTTCCAACACCCGAATGGGTTCGAAAATATCTAACCTCACCATCTGATTGGGTATGACCTAAAAATCAACCGCAAGGGGCCTCTCCCCAACTGGAATGTACACCAGACTACCCATGTTGATAGCCTTCCGGCTTAAAGCATGGGCACATTGGCCTTCCCGGGATGATACAGGATGGTAATATCATAGTATTTGAGTAACTCAATCCATCTCCTCTGTCTCAGATTAAGATCATTCTGTTAAACAAGTGCCGAAGACTGCGATGGTCCTTATATGCCACACAAGATACACCATAAAGATAATGCCTACAAATTTTCAAGGCATGCACAATTGCAGCTAACTCTAAGTCATGAGCAGGATAGTTCTTCTCATGGGGCTTTAGCTGATGAGAAGCATATGCAATAACTCTACCCTCCTGCATCTACACACAACCGATCCCAACTCTCAAAGCATTACAATACACAGTGTAAGAGCCTGAAGCAGATGGTAACACTAATACCAGAACTGTGGTCAAAGGTGACTTAAGCTTTTGGAAGCTCTCCTTGCATTCATCCGACTACACAAACATAGCATTCTTCTGAGCCAACTTCGTCAAAGGCGAAGCAATAGATGAAAACCCCTAAATGAATCCGCGGTAATAATTCGCCATACCGAGGTAGTAATTCTTCTGGGCCAACTCTGCACTACCTCAACCTTCTTTGGGTCAACCTGAATGCCATCACCGGACAACACGTGTCCTAGAAAAGTCACAGTATTAAGCCAAAATTCACACTTTGAGAATTTTGCATGAAGCTTCTCTTCTCTCAATCTCTTCAAGACCACCCTCAAGTATTGTGCGTGCTCCTACTGGCTACGTTATACCAGAATGTCATCAATAAACACGATCACAAAAGAATTCAGATAAGGTCGAAACACATTGTCCATCAAGTGCATGAACGCGGCTGGGGCATTAGTCAGCTGGAAAGACATCACTAGAAACGCGTAGTGCCCATATCTCGTCCTGAAAGGCGTCTTCGTAATATCTGAATCCCTAATATTAACCTGGTGATAACCTGATCGATGGTTAATCTTAGAGAATACCCTTTCTCTTTGGAGATGATCAAATAAATCCTCAATACGGGGTAGTGGGTACTTGTTCTTCACTGTCACCTTATTCAGCTATCTGTAGTCAATGCACATTCTCATTGTGCCATCTTTCTTCTTTACAAATAATATTGGTGCACCCTAAGGTGACACACTCGGGCGAATAAATCCCTTATCTAGGAGCTCCTGAAGGTTTTCTTTCAACTCCTTTAGCTCTGCTGGTGCCATACGATAGGGAGGAATAGAGAAGGGCTGAGTGCCCGACACTAGATCAATACCAAAATCAATGTCCCTGTCCGGTGGCATGCACGGCAAGTCCGCTGAAAACACATCAGGGAAATCCCTAACAATGGGAAACAAATCAAAACTAGCAACCTCAGCTTCCACACTCCTCACAAAAGCTAAATACGATAGACAACCCTTTCCTACCATCCGTTGGGCTTTTAGGAAGGTAATCACCCTGCTGGTTACATAATTAGTCACACCTTGCCACTCGATCCTCAGAATACCCGGAATAGATAAAATAATTGTCTTAGCATGACAGTCCATAATAGCATGGTACGGAGATAACCAATCCATTCCCAGAATCACATCGAAATCTAACATGCCTAACAATAATAGGTCAACTCGGGTCTCCAGACCCCTAATAGTCACCAAACAGGATCGATACACATGATCAACAATAATAGTATCGCCCACGGGGTAGATACGTGCACGGGCAAGGAAAGACAACCACGGGTCGTACCCAAATGATGAGCAAAATAGGAGGAAACATATGAATAGGTGGATCCGGGATCGAATAAAATAGAAGCATTCCTGTGGTAGATTGAAATAATACCTGTGATAACTGCATCCGAGGAAATAGCGTCCCTCCAATCTAGAATGGCATAGAAATGATCCTGGCCACCGCCAGTACGGTACTCACCCCTAGTACGACCTAAGGTTACGTAGCCCCCACCCCTAGCTGTCTGAGTGGGAGCTGAAGAAACGTGTGCAGAAGATGAGGGCTGATCCCTCAGCTGAGATTGCCTACTGCAGGTCGAGGTCACTTTCTCTTTATGTGACCCAACTCACCGCATTCATAGCAACGAATTGAAGCTAGAGAAGGAGACTAATGAGAACCCATCGCTACAAATGAACCCTAAGCTGACGGAGCAGGAGCAGAGCTTTGAACTGGAAGTGCACTCAATGCAGGCTGACTTTGCTGATGACCCTGATGGACCCGGCCTAAAAAGGCTCCACTAGACTCTGTGCGTCCGGACCAAGAAAGTCAAAAGGAACGACCTCTACCCTGCTGCAAATGGCCTTAGACGGAGCGTCACTGAAATTTCCTGAACCTTGAGGCCTCTTTGCCTCCCTCTCCACACGCTCCCGATGGCGATCTGTCTCAATCAGATGATCTGCATCAACAACCTCCTCAAATGTAGCTGCTGTAGCCCTCTTTCTGGTTATCAATATATGGATCGGATAGTTGAGGCCATCTATAAACCTCCTGATCATCTCTCTATCTTTCTAGATCATCCACATAGCATGCCTAGCCAGCTATGTTAACCGCAACTCATACTGAGTCACTAACATATCTACCTGAGTCAACCACTCGAACTGACGACGCAGATCCTTCCTATGAGACTGGGCACATACTTCTCTAAAAATACCGTGGAGAACTACTGCCAAGTGAGGGGCGCTGCCCCAATAGGCCTACGCCTCTCGAACTCTTCCCACCAAGTAAATGCAGCTCCTGTGAACTGGAAGGTGGTAAAAGCCTCTCCATTAGACTCAAGACTAACTGCAGTACGAAGCATCCGCTGGCATTTATCTAGAAAACCCTGGTGTTGGCCCAAGTTTTAGTTGAAGTTTTGAAGATTGACAAATGAACTGATAGAAGGACCTGTCCATCTTGTATTACACAGTCTGAATCAACAAGGGCACATGCATGGCACATGAGGAAGATAATGCGCCAAAGATCACACATCAATATCTTCTGATCATAGTCGAAAAGATTGCATTGGGATAAGGAGGACAGTCTCCTTATGTGAAGAGAACTTAATCCTATGTTAGGATAAGGGTTGGAGTTTGCATTGGGCAAGGACTTGAATAGTGAACGGATAAGAAGTGGAGTATTAATCAAACATTAACTGCTAACTCAATATATGATTGAGAAATTTCTCTTTTATAGGAAACACACACAAGCAGAAGTAAAAGCATATTTGAGAACTAAAGAGCGAGTCTGCTTAGTAAGCAATATATGCAAGTTATAAGTGTGGACGTCTACAGCTACATGAACCTAGAGAAGAACCAGTTCCATCTGATTGTTTTATTTCTAGTTCAATTGTAGTAGATTTTATATTGTATCTTTCAGCTTAGTTAGAAGCAACTGTATTAGGTACGTTGTGTCATCAAGTTAGAGTTAACTTGGTAGTGTCGCAGCAGCTGAGGCTGTGTTCCACACTGGGATTAGAGTTTAATCCTTTGGATTACAATAGTTTTGTAAATGTTGTTTTTGGCTTATTGATTTTAGTGGAGTATGTGAAAATCCTACTGAGTAGTAGGTCATCGTTTTTTCACCTTTTGAGCCAAGTATTTTCCACGTAAAAATTGTTGTGTACTTTACTTTCAGTTTTTATACTTCCACAAACTACAATAGGTTGAACACTTAGTAGAACCAGGTTCTTCTAAAGCGAAAATTAGGTACCACACAAATCACCCCCCTCCTCTTGTTTGGTATTGACGTTTATTCACATCAATTGGTATCGGAGCGGGTTATCCTTGAAGAGGCTAACACCTTAGGAAAAATATCAACATGAGTGCACCACCTAGGAACTGGGAAGGACAGTCTACTGCAATGCCTCCACTCTTCAATGGGCTCTATTATTCTTGGTGGAAAAATAGAATGAGAGACCATATCATAGGCGAAGATTATGAACTTTGGGACATCATCACTGATGGTCCTCTTGATATAACCAAGAAGAATGCTGAAGGAATGGATGTTCCAAAAACTAATGCAGATTGTACTACTGATGATCTAAGGAAATGGGAAAAAAAATGCTAAAGCCAAGAAATGGCTAGTGTGTGGACTTGGCCTTGATGAATACAGCATGATTCAGGGATGTACAACTACCAAGGAAATTTGGGACACTTTACAAGTGGCTCATGAAGGAACACCTCAAGTGAAAAGGTCCAGAGGTACTCTACTGTATTCTCAATTTGAGAATTTTACATTGAAGGATGGTGAAACTATCCAAGAGATGTACACTAGGATCACTACATTGACAAATGAACTTGAGCCACTTGGAAGGGTCATTCTGAAAGAAGAAATGGTAGAGAAGATTCTAACTAGAGTTTTGCCAATCTCCTAGGAAGTAAAATCACTGCCATTCAGGAATCCAAAAATATTACTGCTCTGAAATTGGATGAACTGATTGGAAACTTTAATGCTTATGAATTGAGAAGGCAAACTATGAATATGGATGCTCCAAAGAAATAAAGAAGTCTGACTCTCAGAATCTCAGAAGGATTAGATCTTGAAGATGATGAAATGGCAATGATAACCAGAGACTTCAAGAAATACCTTATGAGAGGCAAGATCTATTCAAGAGGATCAACATTCAACAAACCTAGGGCTCCTAAGAAGCAGACAAATGATGGTGGCATTAAAAGTGGAAAGAAAGATCATATGATAAAGAACTACCCTCAATGGGAGATTGAGTGGAAGAAAAAAAGCGCAGAAAGAAGGAACATGAAGAAGGAACAGGTTCAACCAAGGAGAAACAAAGGTGCTACCAAGGCCATGGTTGTTGCATGGGGAGATACGTCAGATGAAGACTCAGAAAATGAAGCTGTAGATGAGCAAGATCTTATGGCCATCGGAGAATCAGAAGATGAACAGGAAGTAAGTGTTTTACATCTTAAAGAAAAAATTAAATTCCTGTCGAAAGAAAAATTGGCTGAACTCTTGATGGACTTCATAGATGAGTCTGAAATAATAAATAGTGAGAAAGATGTTCTATCTAAGGATTGTGCAATACTAGAAGAAAAATGCAAAAGACTAGAATCTAGGGCTGATGAGAATAATAACTTAAATGTTGAGTCGAAGAACCAGGTTCTTCAACTGGAAAACAGTGTCCTAGAACTCAAGTCTAAAAATTTGAAAATAAAAATAGGGACAGCAAAGATAAAGGCTAATCAATCATTTCTCACACTAGAAGAAAATTTAGGAAAAATGAAAAATGAGCTGTATAAGAAAGATGAATTAGTAAAGGTCCTTAAAGAAGAATTAGGAAAGGTGAAGCATGAACTAGACAGAATATGAAAATGGAACAAGGCTTTTTATGCACTCTCCTGGCTGCAAGAGCATCACAGCAGAAACAAGAGAGGACTTGGGTTTGGGAATCAAGCTCCAAAATAGGATCCCAAAACAAGTATCTCACTCTTCCTCAGAACAAAATCTGTACTCATTTTGGCAAGGCTGGCCATTACAAAAATGAATGTAATGCAAAAGAAAATGCCATTCAAAGAAACAAAACATTTGTTCAAGAAAAACACAAACTGCCTTGGTGGGCAAAGAAAAATCTTATTCATCCTTTTGCCCATAGAAAGGGACCCAAACTTGTTTGGGTTCCTAAGACTAACCCTTGATTTCAATTTGCAGGTCCAAGTGAAAGGAAATAGCCAAATTTGGTACATGGATAGTGGCTGCTCAAAACATATGACTGGTAACAAGGACCAGTTTCTTTCACTTGAGAACCTAAGATGAGGCAATGTTTCCTTTGGAAATGGAAAGTAAGGTGAGATCATTGGGGTTGTAAAGGTAGGAAAGACAGACTCTCATTCCATTGAGAACGTCTACTTGATATATGGCTTGAAATATAGCCTGATAAGTGTGTCACAACTGTGTGACGTAGGTAATCTAGTGGCTTTCACTTTCGTAAAATGTTTTGTGATTAACCTCACTACAGACAAGATTGTTTTGCAGGGAAGAAGAGTTAACAATATATACATTGTAGATTTGTCAACTCTTTCTGAAAATGAACTCACTTGTCTGAGTGTGATAATAAAAGACTCTTTTGGCACAAAAGACTTGGTCATGCTACTTTATATCAATTAAACAAATTAGTCTCCAAGGAATTGGTGATAGGGCTACCTAATATAATGTTCAAGGAAGAAAAAGTTTGTGAGACATGTGCAAGGGGGAAGCAGGTAAGGCCATCTTTCAAATCTAAGAAAATCATAAGCTCGTACAAGTTGTTGGAACTGGTTCATATGGATCTCTGTGGTCCTATGAGAAGCATGAGCAGAGGTAGTAAGAAATATGTCATGGTCTTGGTTGATGATTACTCTAGATTTACCTGGGTGCTATTCCTAACTTCTAGAGATGAAGCATTTGAAATGTTCACAGCCTTTGTTAGAAAAATCCAGAAACAATTAGGAAATCAACTTGCATCCATTAGGTTTGATCATGGAACTGAATTTGAAAGTGCTAAGTTTGCTGAATTTTGTGATGAAAATGGAGTAGATCATAATTTCTCTGCCCCTAGAACACCTCAGCAAAATGGGGTAGTCGAAAGAAAGAACAGGACCCTTGAGGATATGGCAAGGACCATGTTACTTTCCAGTAAACTACCTCATAGCATTTGGGCAAAGGCAATAAATACAACATTGTACATAAAAAATAGGTGTATGACCAGAACACTGGTAGAGAAAACTCCTTATGAGTTACTTAAAGGGAGAAAACAAAATATATCCCACCTAAGGGCTTTTGGTTGCAAGTGCTATGTGCACAATAATTGCAAAGATTCCCTTGGTAAGTTTGATCCCAGAAGTGATGAGGGAGTATTCTTGGGATATTCTTCACATAGAAAAGCTTATAAAGTATTTAATAAAAGAACTCTATGTGTAGAAAAAAGTGTACACGTTATTTTTGATGAAACTAACACTCATTCTGAGAGACAAGAACATGAAGATGAAGCCATTGGATTGGTAAGACAACTGACTGAAGCCACAACACCACTCAAGGAGGCATCCAAGAAAGAAACAGGTGATGGAACATGTCCTTTTACCCTGGGCAATATGACATGGGGAACAAATTTGAGAGGAAATGCACAAAATTCTCTAGAGGGACTTGTACCTGAACCTGTACCTCTACAACAAAATAATGAAGGAGAAGCTAGCGGAAATTAGCTGGTGGGAAAATCTTACAAGTACCTGAGTTCTCACCCCATTGAGAAAATAATCAATGATCCCTCATCTGGAGTCAAGACCAGATCACAGCTGAAGAATATGTGTGCATTTGATGCCTTTTTGTTCCTGATTGAGCCTAAGAATGTGAGTGAAGCTCTACAAGATGCAGACTGGATAAATGCTATGCAAGAAGAACTCAATCAGTTTGAAAGAAGAAAAGTTTGGCACTTGGTTCCAAGACCTAAGGACATGTTAGTTATTGGGACAAAATGGGTCTTCATAAACACGCTGGATAAAGATGGAACAGTTACAAGAAACAAGGCAAGGTTGGTGATTCAAGGTTACAGTCAAGAGGAAGACATTGACTATGATGAGACTTTTGCTCTAGTTGCCAGACTTGAAGCAATAAGACTTCTCATAGCCTTTGCAGCACATATGGAATTCACTCTTCATCAAACGGATGTGAAAAGTTCTTTCCTAAATGGCTATCTCAAAGAAGAAGTGTTTGTGAAGCAACCTCCTGGATTCGAAATCAAAGAATGTCCTGATCATGTATACAAACTGGATAAGGCTCTTTATGGCCTCAAGAAAGCCCCAAGAGCTTAGTATGAAAGATTGTCAAAATTCCTTCTAGAGCATGGGTACAAAAGAGGTACAATTGATAGCACGTTGTTCATAAAGGAAAGAGGTAAATATATTCTAGTTGTTCAGATTTATATCGATGACATAATTTTTGGGGCCACTATAGAGAGGTTGACCAATGATTTTGAAAAACTAATGGGCAGTGAATTTGAAACGAGTATGATGGGAGAACTCAATTTCTGCTTAGGGTTGCAAATCAAACAAAGTCTAAACGGTACCATGATTCATTAGCAGAAGTACACAAAAGAAATGATCAAGAAATTTAAAATGGAAGAATCCAAAGAAATAGATACTCCTATTGCAACTGCCACAAAATTAGATGCTAATGAACCTGGTTCATCAGTTGATCAAAAGTTGTATAGGGGTATGATTGGTTCACTTTTGTGTACTGCCAACAGACCTGACATTGTTTTCAGTGTAGGACTTTGTGCTTGTTTCCAAGCAAATCCAAAGGAGTCACACTTGACTGGAGTCAAAAGAATATTGAGATATCTAAAAGTCACAACTGATATGTGCTTGCGGTATCCAAAAGGTAGTTATTTCGGCTTCATTGGACGCCTGAAAAGTGCCTTTTCTGATGCAATAATTACCCTCTTTAAAAGGCCTCTTAAGTAACCTTATACCGTCATTAACCTCTATTATCTCTGATCATCTCCTCCATCTCCAAAACCCTAAAATATTTCCCAAATTTTCTTAGTATCTTCCACAAATCCACCACCCAAAATGACAAATACTTAAGATAATCCAGGAACCCCACCACCAGTGTCACCCAACACCACCTCCTCTAACCCTCCTGTTGAACCCCCAAAACCCATGTTTCGTCCAACAAAAATGATAGCTTGAAAAGCAGTGGCTACTGGACCTGTAAGAAAATCTTTAAATGAGAAGCTAAAATCAAGTCATTAGAAGAAACCCCAAGCAGAGGTAACTGAGTCCAGCTCTGAGTCAGACCAATGCATTTCTGCAAGCGAGGGAGATGAACCTCGGTCTTCAAAAATTTCCCCGCCTCAAGAAAATCCAACAAGCGTAAAAATCCTGTTTTGTTTCAATGGATGTCAGGTGAAATGGAAGAGAATAGATATGTTTTGGTAGGGGAAGTTAAGAACGTTTCTGGGTATGAGTTTGTAGAACAATTAAAGAAAAGAAAGAAAAAGGTGTTATCTATTTGTGGAAATGAGGGTAATGGGGTATCACACTCATTAGCTGATCTGATGAAGAAGTTAGGGGATAGCTATGACCCCAAGAAAAGAAAGTCCTCTTCTCTAAAACTCCGGCTACTGCAAAACCATGAAAGAAATCAAAAACTGCATCTCCCAAGGTTGCACCTACGGCTAGGAAAACAAGAATCAAAGTGAGGGAAAGTGAAGCTGAGTTAAAGAGGGCACTGGAAGAAAGAAAGAAGAAAAGATTGGAGCAAAGAAAGGGGAAGGTTGGTGAGAGTTCAGAAACTGTGGCTGAGGAGGACGACGAGGTGATGGAACATGTCCATCCAGCAAAACAAACTGAGAAAGCTCCTATTGCAAAATCTAAGGAGACTAAGACTTCTTCCAAGAAGCCTTCCAAAGCTGTACCTGGCGGGTTCTCCCTGTAAAAGAGAACAAGATCTGCTTCTAAAGGCAAACAGGTGAAAAAGGTTGTAGAAGAAGAAAAAAGTGATGAAGAAGAAGAGGATGACTCTGAAAGTGAGCAGGATCGATTTGCATATTTTGGAAAAAGAAAAATTCTGAAGGGTAGGCTGTTGAAAGACCTGGAGGAGCCAGGTATGTTGAGGCTTCTAACAACTATAGAAGCTCAAGGGTAAAAGGACATTGTCCTTCAGTTGAATGGGAAACTGGCTAGGAAGGAAGTGATTGAGTTTATGGAAAATGGGTCACTAAAACATGGTGTGGTGACAAGCTCTATTAAGGGAGTCATGGTAAAATTTGATGCTAAGAAGCTGGGGGAGTTTCTGAACATTCCTTGTGAGGGATATGATGATTACACAAGGCAAAGATGGCCTTGTTTGGATGGGTTACCCTCAGAGCTGCAGATCAGTAGAAACTTTTGTGATACAACATCAGAGGCAGAAGAGCCAGGGGAAAGGCCAGTGCAAAACAGTGAAATGAGGCATGAACACAAGGTGCTATTTGAGTTTGTCAACAAATGCCTTCTGCCTAGATAGGAAAGAAGGCACACTGCAAATTATATGGACCTTGTTCTCATGCAGTTCTTGACTAAAAGCAAGCAAATCAACAGGCCTGTGTTCATGGTGAAACTGCTGAAAAGGGTAGTCAATGGTTCCAAGGCCCATGTCATCCCCTATGGATTTATTCTGACTACTGTGTGTGAACGTCTACATGTTTCCTGAAGAATTGCGAGATGACATCTAGCAAGGAACACTTTGGCATCAAGACTTTTCAAAGCTGTGACTATTTGCTTAGCACTGTCTCTGTTGAACATGGTTCATCAGCTAAAACTCACGTCAGCAGCAAAGTAAGGTCCCTAGTTCAGGAGGTCGGACTGAAGGATGCTAAAATTTCTAGGCATAAGGCCAGGGTGGAAGAATTGGAGGAAGAAAGAAATGGACTTAGAGTTGAGCTTGCCAAGGAGAAGGAGAAGAATGAAGGCATGCTACAACAAATGCTTAATCTGCTAAAAGTCCAACCCTCTAGCTCATCCAACCCTTATGAGTCATGTGTCTAGGTTCTAGTCTAATTTCCCCCCTCAGTGACAAGTTTATTTGGTTCCTGGTCTATTTTTTTTGTGTTTTGATCATGGTTGGAAGTTTCATGTTTCTTTTTGTGGACTGTTTAGTAGGAACATTTCCAAATCAATGAATGAAACTTTTCTGGTTTTTGTTAATCTTGTTCAATATAGTTATTTCTGAGAAGATTTTTGATTAACTAGAACATGTGTTACTTGCATTTGCCCCAGCGTCCATGAGTAGTTATTAACTTCGAATATTCATATCATTTATGCAACTTTTCAATGATGCCAAAAGGGGGAAGATATTGTGCTTAAATGTTTTTTTTTTCTGAATTAGTGATGTTTATGACCTAAACCTAACCTCCTTAATGATAATTTAAATGATCTTCTAAGTGTTGATTTCAGCTAAGTCTACAATGTCTTGATCACAATAAGAACAAAATTTGTCATCATCAAAAAGGGGGAAATTGTTGGCCCAAGATTCAGTTTAAGTTTTGAAGATTGACAAACAAACTGATAGAAGGACCTGGTCCATCTTGTATTACACAGTCTGAATCGACAAGGGAACATGCAGAGCACGTGAGGAAGATAATGCACCAAAGATCACACATCAATATCTTCTGATCATAATCGAAAAGATTGCATTGGGATAAGGAGGACGGTCTCCTTATGTGAAGAGAACTTAATCCTAATTTAGGATAAGGATTGGAGTTTTCATTTGGCAAGGACTTGAATTGTGGATGGATAAGAAGTGGAGTCTTAATCAAACTCTAACTGCTAACTCAATCTGTGATTGAGTTATTTCTCTTTTACAGGAAACACACACAAGCAGAAGTGAAAGCATATTTGAGAGCTAAAGAGCGAGTCTGATTAGCAAGCAATATATGCAAGTTATAAGTGTGGACGCCTACAACTACATGAACCTAGAGAAGAACCAGTTCCATCTGATTGTTTTATTTCTAGTTCAATTGTAGTAAGTTTTATATTGTACCTTTCAGCTTAGTTAGAAGCAAATGTATTAGGTACGTTGTGTCATCAAGTTTGAGTTAACTTGGTAGTGTCGCAGCAGCTGAGGCTGTGTGCCACACTGGGATTAGAGTTTAATCCTTAGGTTTACAAGAGTTTTGTAAATGCTGTTTTTGGCTCATTGATTTTAGTGGAGTTTGGGAAAATCCTACTAAGTAGTAGGTCGTGGTTTTTTCACCTTTTGAGCCAGGTGTTTTCCATGTAAAAATTGTTGTGTACTTTACTTTCAGTTTTTATATTTTCGCAAACTACATTAGGTAGAACAATTAGTAGAACAAGGTTCTTCTAACGCGAAAATTAGATACCACACAAATCACCCCCCCCCCCTCTTGTGTGGTATTGACGTTTATTCACATCACCTGGGCATCCTCACCCTCAGCTCCACTAAATGTCAGAGGCTGTAGCCTACCAAACCTCTTAAAACGACGTTGCTCGTCATCTGGCATAGCTGGAACCACATGAGCTGGAGCAGGTGTGACTGGCTGAACTGGAGCTACCTCAGGTGTTTGTAAGCCCTGAACACCCTGCTCAGGAGTGCGAACATCGGGGGTTTGATGACCACCCCCCGTCTGTGAAGGAGCCGCTGCTGTAGTGGCTGAAACATTCTAAGCTAGGCCAGTGCAGACAGACAAAATCTGAGCCAAAGCCTCCTAGGGACCAGGAATCACGATGGGCACTACCGGTGCCTGAATAGGCGCTGCTGGAGTATCTACAGCTGGAGGCTGATCCTTGACCTGGGCAGCTGGTGGGTCTGCATGTGCTGCCCCTGCTGGTCCGCCTCATCCAGCACCACGACTGTGCCTACGGCCTCTAGTGGGTGGTACTGGTCGTCGTCCTACACGTCCATAAGCACGGGTTCTCGCCACCTGTGAGAGAATAGAATTCAAAAATTTAGTTTTCACGTCATCAAACTGCACGATATGAATTTCAAGAAAGTGAGATGTTTCCTAAAAGATCTGTAGCCTCCTGCATATAATTGTGGTGCACGACACACCCATAAAAAAGACTCTACTAAAACGGCTCATGACTCGTGAGGCCTAGTAACATAGGCTCTGATACCAACTTGTCACCACCCAAACCCGATCGTGATGGCACCTAACCCTAAGGCTAGGTAAGCCTGACCAACAATCGCTTTCAATTTAATACTGTCTCAAAACTGACAATTTAAGAATAATAATCCAAGAATATCAATAGAGTAATATAGATAAATACGAAAAAAAGATAACACACCCATAAGATCTGGGGTCACAAGTGTAGAGCCTCCAAACGAAACTGGACAATAATATCTGGATGGAAATAATAAAATCTGGAATGTATGTAATAATAATAAACTAGAAAAAATAAAGAGCAGCCAGGTCATGCGAACGTCATGCAGTTAACTCAACGACTATGTAAATATATCTAGAGACTACGAGTATCAGCTAAGCCTCCGGTGTACCTGAATCTGCACACAAGGTGTAGGGAGTAGGGGTGAGTACTACGACTCAGTGAATAATAAGCATAGAAAAATGTCTGAAAGTAAGAAATCCATGAAATGCCACAAAGCAAAGCTAAATCTAACTGTCATATTCCTTAGCAACGAACAAACAACAAAACAATATCAAATATAATAGTCAAGCATCAGATAAAGGTGTAATGCAATGCACATGAATATGCTGCGGCATGCAGCCCGAGCCAACCATATTTATTAAACATCGACGACGCTTACTGAGGGTGTGTACAGATTCCGGAGGGGCTCCTTCAGCCCAAGTGCAATATCAATATATAACTGCTGCGGCGTGCAGCCCGAGCCATCCTTAGTCCACAGTATGCATGTAAGTCACATAACTGATTCAATATGATTCTTTCCAATTTCCAATTATCAAGGTGAATATTCAATTTCAGAAATAAGATGACTTAACATATAATGATAGTGATTAATCATAGGACTGAGATCAATGATTATGCAAATCATGTTATCACACAGATATTCATCCTAGACGAGTACTACAGATCATCACACGACCCCAAACATGGCATTAAGCCTAATTATCAACAACATAATGTGCGTATCATACGCCAATAATTTATATTCAGCTATCCGGATGGACCAAGTCATAATCCCCAATCATTTGTAACCCCGCACCTGCCATGGGGTGCGAGTCATGCCCTATCTTAGCGTCACGATGTGATAAACCGGGGTTTCAAATCCTCCGGCCATCATATATACAAACTACTCACCTCTTACCGGCCGTAGATTGGCCAGCAATGCCTTTTCCCTATGAATCTCCGTTTACGAGCGTTGAATCTAGTCAAAACCACAATGAATATGTTATTATAGGCTAAATAAACATAACCCAATCGAAATAACTAGAAAAACGCTAAAAATCATGAAGTTGGTAAAACCCGAGCCCCGGGCCCACCTCTCAATAAGTTTTGAAAATTACATCTTTGGATTCCTCGTCTCCCCACCAGTCCATACATATAAAGTTCACAAAAAACATAGTCCATTTGACCCTTCAAATCCCCAAAATTCGTTTCTAAAACTAAGCCTTAGTTCTTCACAATTTCTACATAATTTCATGGAATTAGGGGTTGATTCTTCCTAAAAATGGCGTTTTTAAGTCAAGAGACTTACCTCTAATCGATACCCTCTGAAATCATACTTCAAATCTCTCAAATAGCTCTTTTGGTTGCTTAACAACGAAGGATAATATATTTAAGTCGCGGGTGAAATAACCATTAAAACATTCTGTCCGCCCAGTTCTTTCCTCTATGCAATCGCATCACCCCTATTGCGATCTCATTGGCCAAAATCCAGGCTCCCTAATTTCCTTCTATGCGATCGCATTCTCCACTATGCAAAAGCATAGACCAACCTGCCCAACCTATGCCATCGCAATGCTCCCCCTGCGATCGCATAGGGTAATATCTCTGCAACACACCAGCAGTTTTTCTGCAACATCCTAAGTCCAAAAACCTTCCGTTCAACCATCAAAAATCACAATCAGGCTCTCAGAACCTCAACCAAAAGCACAAATACATCTTATTACTATATTCAAACTTGCTCATAACATAAAAAACTATCATAAACATCAATATCATCAAATTTCCATCGATTCAACCCTAAGTTAAACTAAAACTTCCAAAACTTGCATTTGATCCAAAACCTGACCTAAACATCTCTGAATGATCTAAAAATTTGCATGCGTAGCCAAAATAACCTATCAGAGCTACTGCAACTTTTGGAATTCCATTCCAACCCCCGGATCAAAATCTCGCCTATCAACCAGACTTCGCCAAATTTCCAATTTAGCCAATTCAAGCCTAATTCTACACTGCACCTCCAAATTCATTTCTGATTTCACTCCTATGTACTAAATCACCATCTAAAACTATTGAATCATCGCAAATCCATTCCGAGCCCTCTAACTCATAAGTCAACGTTTGGTTGACTTTTCCAAATTAACCTTCTCATAAAGAGACTAATTGTCTCATTTCTATCCAAACTCCATCCGAATTACTTCAAACTATCCAAATACATATATTGAAAAATATAAAAGCATAGAACGGGGAAAACGGGGCTATAATTCACAAGACGACAGGTTTAGTCGTTACAAAGAAATAGCCGGATACATCGGAAATGCTGAGGTTCCCTTAAGACACAAGTACTTGGTTGCCCCGAGAACCGTAGATGTGCATAGATTCTTAGAATATTGAAGGTAAGCAGGAAGGTCCATAACATAGATTTGGAAAATGGATTTTGTACTCCACACTTTGTATGCCACAAATATGGCCACATAGGAGGGTTCAATAACCCGCAAAGCAAAATAGGTAGTAAGGAAATTGGAAAAACTGGGAGGAACATAGACGTTTTGCTTTTATGTTGAACCTTTTGGGATTTTGGTATTCCTGAGGAAAGATGGAAATATTGACATAAAGATAGCCAGAGTCATCATTGTTCTACTCACTCAAGCCAAAAGCACTCTTGCACCCATGATATTAGCTGAAATCTTCCACGCTCTTATAGCCTACAAAGCCGGAGGAAACTTCTTTGAGGGGTGAAATTTGTTGTTGCAAATATGGATGACCGAACACCTATTCCACCGTCCTCAGTTCCTAAGTTTTGGGTCAACAAAGAAAACCTGTATAGAGGAGTTATATATGAGGATTAAAGGGGTCATCCTGCCTGAAGGAGTCAGGGGATGGACATCATACTTTCGGTCCCTCACTGCCAGTCAAATAGAGTGGACATTTGGATGGTTACCTGTTGACAAAACCATATATATGCCAATAATGGGGCCGCACTTCCTCTTGATGGGTCTTCAGAACATTTAGCTCTTATGCTCCGTATCGGGTTGTAAGGCAACTCGGGAGATGCCAAGTTGTACCAAAAGACGACGATCTTAGTGTCCAAGTAGTTGAGATTGGTCCTGATGGCCAGTTTCCAGAAGTAAGAGTCTGCTAGATCTGGAGCAAATGTCAATACTTGGCGGCAAAAACTTGTGTACAAGATCGATCTAAAGGAGAAGTGTCACCTGGGTATCATGCTTGGTATAGAAGGGAAGTTACAGTTGGGAGGCCGGCCAAAAGACCTAACCTCCAGGATTTTGTTGAATCATCACAAGAATAGTGGGCCTGGTTAGCTAAAGAAAATAAATACAAGGCCAAAATAGGAGAATTGGAAAGGCAAGTCCGAGACCTTCGGTTTGAAAACAGTATGCAAGCCGCATCCGATGAGGGTGAGAAGCAGAAATTGGCCAAAGATAAAGATGGCAGCCAAAGATCCCGTCAGCAGTGCCAAAGATGCAAAACTTATAGAAAGTCTAAGGCAAAAAGTGAATGACTACAGTTTTGACCTCAACAATGCAGAAAGAAAATTAGCCGGGGTTCGAAAACAATTGGCTAAAAACACTGAAGAACGAGCCCACATGGTTAGGCAGTTGAAATAAGAGTACGATAGTGAGGTCACATGATTAAAGAAAAAGTTCATCGACAAAGAGAAAAAAATGATCAAACAGGCGAAAGAATTCAATATTTAAAGAGAGCATTGATACATGGCATTGGAACAATTAGAATGGACTTGCAACGACTCCAGGAACAAAACCAGGTAGCCGAGCAGACTTTGGAGGCCAGGGCCCAACAGATAGGGCGGTTGCTTTAAGAAAAAGGCAGGATCATAAAGAGAATCCTAACCGTTGCTCACTAAATTATTAGGAAATGCCAAGTATGTGAGAACATGACACGCACCACCTATTTGCAATGGTGATTATATTTGTTAAATAGATAATGAGTGACTTGGACATACTTCAAAGGGATATTGCATATAGTCCCGCGGTGAGACCGAACGATGTCTCGTGGGCACCGGGAGATTTAATGTATTCATGATTGTCATTTGATTCTGTATTTCCTTTTCTACTAGAGTTTGTTAGTTGTTTGAGTCTGCATTTCCTTTTTGCTAAGAGTCTGTCAGTTGATTGAGTCTGTATTTTCTTTTGAAGTAGAATAGTTGATGGTGGAGTCTGTAGTTCTTCTTGTCATCAGAGTCCGTTAGTTGGGTTAATCTATCACTGTTGAGTCTTCGTAATCGAAGTATTTTCTATCAATAAAATTGAAAATCCCAAAACATTTGCTTCTATTTTACATTTATTTTCACGAAGTACGCTTGGTCTGATTCATGCGGGGACATTATACGTAGGAAATCTCCATAGTATTCGACCAAAAGGAAAAAGGGAGGAAAAATAGGAGAGAACTAAGAAAACAAGAAAGAGGAAAACCAAGAAAGAAAATGAAAGAAAAGAGAGAAAAGACAAGTGAGAAAAGAAAACCAAAAGAGAGAAAATAAGAAACCAAATGAAAAAACATTAGCAAAACAAGAGGGAATAAGAGAATAAGAACAAAGAGTAAACAAAGGCAAGAGTAAAAAGGAGAGAAATAAAGAAAATAAAAATGAAGATGCAATCGAAAATAAGGAAAGTGAGGATGACGTAAGCAGCCAAACAAATGCATAATAGAAATAATTAACTGCTTAGGTGCATTCATTCCCCAAACGCGTGGTTATCAAATCTATTAATGCCCTAACCACTAACCAAGTTGTTGTTGATATATTGAGTCCAGGCAGGTGGTTAGTTGATTAGCATTCTAGCAACACATCCATACAACACCCGGTCAAAAGACAAACTAAACATGGTAGGCCAGGAATCAGATACCAGTATTGTGGACCCATCAAGAGAGGTGGAGGTGGTAAATGTTAACGCAATGAAAGAGGAGATGTACAAGTTGAAAAAACAAATGGCTGAAATGTATTAGGCCTAGGCTAAAGGGCATCTGACGCTAGTTTATCTCGCCAATCCAGCTTATATCCCACCTTTGGCTCAGCCTCACGAGCCTTCTATTGTGAATCCATCTCGAGCTTTACCTTTGGAACCACCTCCGATCCTCCCCAAGCTTCACCACCCAAACAAAACCTTTCTCCACCAATCACCCATGTCTTTATGGCGCCTCCACCTGCCAAATTGCAAAGAACTTCCAGTAAGCCACTATTTCAGAGTCACGACAGGCAGTACTATCCTCTCGAGCCTCCTTTAAACTCCTGAGCCATATTCCTACACCCCTCACTTTGAGCTCTCGGCGGAAACTAAAAGCCGCTTAAGAGCCCGAAGCAGAAAGAGATGTTTCGAAAAGTAAAAAGCCTAGAGCAATCCATTAGGAATATGCAAGGACTGGGTGGCCAAGTCAGTGTGGCCTATAAAGATTTATGTCTGTTCCCAGATGTTCAGTTACCAGCAGGGTTCAAATGCCTAAGTTTGATCTATATGATAGGCATGGTGACCCGGTAGCCCACCTGAGGGGATTCTGCAACAAGATGAGAAGGGCAAGTGTAAAAGATGAGTTATTGATGGCGTCTTCAGCCAAAGTCTGAGTGGGTCTGCATTGGAATGGTATACATGACAGGACCATGGTAGGTGGTACACCTGGTATGACTTGGCACAAGCATTCGCCTAGGGGTGTGCATTCGAATCGACTTATCGATAAATCGAATCGATTATTTGTTATCGAAATCGAAAAAATCAAAATCGAAAAAATCGAAACCTTATTGAAATGATAACGATAAGCGTATGTACAAATCGATAATTGACAAGTAATTATCGATAAGGGTCAAAATCGAATCGATAAATCGAATGCATACCCCTAGACTGTAGACATTTGTAAAATAAGTAATTACCTATTTGTGTAGATTAATATAACATATAATATATATATATATATATATATATATATATATATATATATATATATATATATATATATATATATATATATATATATATATATATATTCCGCTACTATTTTGAAAGCGGCTATACAATATCATTTTCCCTAATCTATACCCTTTCCTTTACCCTAAGTCCCTTACTCTACTAATTTCTCTACCACATCTAAGGAATGATAAAGATCAAGGGAATGGAGTTCAAATTAATGGAAAACAAAATTAGCCGTGATGATGTATTTTATTTTATTTTATTTTTTATACCGTTGGAGTGTTGGTGGCATACATTTGATCCCTTACTTTAGTTTTGTTGCATGTGCTTGTTGGTACAATTTTTATGTTATAAATGGTGTTCGTCTTATTTTAGCTTCTTTTTGTCCATATAAATTAGGCGCGTTTATAGCAATATACTTTCCGTGGAATCCCGCAAATTTTCTTATTGGTGTAATCGATAACCGAATCGATAAGCCCCCAAAATCGATTAATCGAAATCGAAAAAATTGAAACCTTATTGAAACGATAATGATAAGCATATGTACAAATCGATAATCGATAAGTAATTATCGATAAGGGTCAAAATCGAATCGATAAATCGAATGCACACCCCTACATTCGCCTGCCATTTCCAGTACAATCTTGAAATCGTTCCAGACTATCTGTCACTGATAAAACTCGAGAAAAATCGTAGGGAGATCTATTGGAAATATAGGTTCCGTTGGAGAAAGCAGGCCACGAGGGTCGAAACTCAAATGAAAGAAAGCGAGATGGTTGATTACTTTTTGCAGGCTTTAGAGCCAACTTACGTTGGTTACTTGGTGACGGCAATTGGCAAATCTTTTAATGAAGTTGTAAAGATGGGAAGTATGGTCGAGGAAGGACTTAAGTCCAATAAAATCATGAGCTATTCAGTTATCATAGCAACCACCCATGCCATCCAAAGGGCACTAGTGGCGTGCTTGGGAAAAAGAAGAAAGAAGAAGTTGCAACAGTTGAGTCGAGAGCTTGGTCCGGATCTAGAGGCCATATACCCTACTATATCAAACCCCGACCCCACTACCAAAATCAACCCTACACTCCATATATCCCTCCACAAAACTACTACCCACTACAAGATCCACATTTTTCCGTCCAACTTGCTCAAACCTATACCCAGCCTCCAGCTCACATGCAATGGCATGCACCAGCTCCCCAAAACTCATACCCAGCTCATCAAACCACCTATCCGCCCCCAAGAGCCTACAGAAAAACCCCCAGAGCTGGTCACCAACCAAACCAAGCCTTCAAGAATGAGAGATTACAGAAGCAAAAGACTTTCACTCCACTGGGAGAATCATATATTAGTCTTTTTCGCATATTGAGGCAGTTAGATATGTTGAATACAATTGATCTAAAAATGCCAAATTCTCCTTCCTAGAATTTTGTACCACTCAGTAAGTTGTGAATATTGTTTAGGGTCCCCGGACATGATACAGAGAAGTGTTGGAAACTGAAAACAGTTGTGAAAGAGCTCATTGACAATCACCGGATTGAGGTTCAGGCCCCAAAGGCACCAAATATCAACCAGAATTTGTTGACAGCTCACCATGAGGCCCACATGATTGAATTGATACAAGAGGGATGGGAGCCCAAGAAACCCTCACAAACAGTAATGATGATCCGTACTAGACAAACCAGTTCAAAGGAAAAGTGGTCATATTGAAAGGGGTGGACAGTAAGCCAGCTGTGGTAGCAGAGAAAGAGTCATCGAGCATTGTTGACGTGAAACCAGATCAAGCAAAAGTGGTGGTAAAAGGGGTAGGAAACAAACCCGTGGTGGTCATGAAGGGAGATGGCATAGAGCTTGTTACCATAAAGCCAGTAACTCAGTTGCCATCAATCAACAGCAAAGCCATTCCTTGGAATTATGAACAGATGGTGGTGACGTATAAGGGGAAATAAATCAAAGAAGAAGTTTGTGAGGTGCAATGTATGACTCGTTCAGGAAAGTGCTTTACCCCCGAAGAATTAAGAATAGCTAGGACCCCCAAAAGACGGCCCGGTACTGGTTAAGAAATCTATGATGAAGAGGAGACAGAAGAACTCTTGAAAAAGATGAAAGTGCAGGATTACTCAATTGTTGAACATTTAACGAAGACACCGGCCCAGATCTTATTGCTATCATTGCTGATCCACTCAGATGATCATTGTAGGGCGCTGATGAAAATATTGAATGAGGCCCATGTCCCTGATAAGATCTCGGTGAATCATTTAGAGAAGATAACGAATAAAAGCTTTGAGCTAATAGAGTGAACTTCTCCGATGATGAGTTTCCCTTGGAGGGCACGGAACACTATAGGGCCCTTTATCTGACTATGAAGTATGAGGATTCTGTAGTCACCCGAGTGCTGGTTGACGATGGGTCTAGTGCAAACATCTGTCCTTTGTCCACATTGAACAAGCTAAAGGTCGATAAAGATAGAATTCATAAAAACAACATTTGTGTATGGGGGTTCGACGGTGGGGGCAAAGATTCAGTGGGCGACATAGTACTAAAATTGACAATCGGGCTAGTGGAGTTCACCATGGAGTTCTAGGTAGTAAATATGGCGGTCTCTTATAGCCTCTTGTTGGGCGACCATGGATCCATGCTGCCAAGGCGGTGCCTTCTACATTCCATCAAATGGTAAAATTCGAGTGGGACAGATAGGATATTACAGTGCACGTTGAAGACAATATGTGCACTTTAAGTGATGCCATTGTGCCTTTCATAGAATTTGATGATGATATTAAAAAACAGTTTCATACTGGGTAAAGGTTTGGGTGCCGCTCTTCAAGGCATTGTGCAATCAATTTCTCTTCCTAAGAATCTGGATACTTTTGGATTGGGATTCAAGCCCACAACTGCGGATGTAAGGCGGGCCCGCAAAATGAAGAAGCGTCTGTCTAGATATTTCATCAGGTCGGGTATCAAAAAGTAATTGTTGTCAAAAGTTCCAGGGTCATTGATTGGTGCTAATGGAGACTTAGACAAAGAGTTCAAAACGTCATTAGCGAGGTTAACATGGTTGAGGTCAGGGAAGGCTCAAGCAAGGCAGATGTGCAGTTCGTTGGACCAAGTTTGAAAGTCAACAACTGGGAAGCTACTCCTCTTCCTACTCGGAGGGAGTCTTGGTAGCAGGTTTTGATTTTTTGTTGTTTTCTGGATTATTTCACGATTTGTAATTCAGATATCATGTTCCGTTCAGTTGGATGTGTTAAAACCATGTTATCTTTATATTCAATGAAATGCAATTGTCTTTCTTTCTTCATTCCTAATTTTGTTTCCATTTTCTTTTCTTCTCTGTATAGTTCTTTTTATGCTGATTTCAATGACATGACACACATAAGGAATCTTCGGCCCTGTTTTAAAAGGCAATCTAACTTGGAAATAATAATAGAAGTAATTGAGTGTGATGATGAGGTGGAATATGATGATGACGAGGCCTTTAAAGAAATTAGTAAGGAATTAATCCACTTTGAGGAAAAACCCAAACCTAACCTAAATGACACAGAAGAAGTTAACCTAGGGGACCAAGATAATGTCCATGAAACTAAAGTAAGTGTTCGTCTGGAACCACAACGCGGGAAGGAGATAGTCAAGGCACTGTTCGAATACAAAGACATTTTTGCATGGTCTTATGATGATATGCCGGGTCTAAGCACTGATTTAGTAGTTCACAAATTTCCCACTGACTCGGAATTCCCTCCTGTCAAGCAGAAGCTGAGAAATTTCAAAAAGAATATGAGTGTAGAGATCAAACAATAGATCACCAAGCAGTTCGATGCGAAATTCATTCGGGTCACGCGGTATCCCACCTGGTTAGAAAATGTTGTGCGTGTTCCGAAGAAGGATGGCAAGACCAGGTGTGTGTTGATTATCAGGATCTTAACAAGGAAAGTCCAAAAGACTATTTTCCACTGCCAAATGATATGCTAAAATTACACTTTAATAATGAGTGTAAGGCGGTCAGTGTCAAATATAATAACCCAACAAGGTTGGGGTCGAATCCCATAGGGAATAGGTGTGCAAGGATTACTTGTTCAGTGTGTTGCTCGACTAAATTTGTATCTCTATTTGATTAAGAGTAACAAGAAATGATTCCTAGTAACAAGAGTATGCATGATATTTGTTTAGAAGTAACAACTAATTGCAATGTTTAATGAGTAACAAGTAGATTAAAGAAACCAAGGTTGTGTCCTCTTCAATGAAATGTAATGTTCACAGTTGTTAAGATGATATATTTCTAATGGAAGGTTCTCATGATATGCAGATGATGTCTAGGTTACTACCCATTATTTCCCAATAAATGAGCAGTATTTCCCCTTTATAATTTTTCCAAATGTAAAAGAGGTGCAATTAAGAATCATCAATAAATGCCAATTAAAACCCACTTATCCCTTAGCGATTTTATTAAACAAGGTTTAAGGCCTTGAGTCATTGATATTTACTTCTACCAAGTTCTAACCCACTTTTCCAAGCAAAGCTAGAATGTAATGGCTTTTGTTAATGTTTGCAACCACGAACAATAATTGAAGAATGAGAAGTAAATACATATCAACCAACCATTATACATATATTCAATGTTAAATACCCATTAACATAACACCCATTTAGGGTTCACAACCATAGTATATAAAGTTAGCTACACATGGTAAAATACAAAAACCAACCAATATTTAATGTCATGCATGCTCATAAAGAAGAAAATATTCAACCAAAAGCTTCCAAAAAGAAGGAATATTTACGTCTTGGAATGTAGCTCTAAAGTTAGACAAGATGAGCCCGCAAGGGCATCATAAAACTATTTATAGTAGGGTGAAAATCAGGATAGAAAATGGACAAAATTTCCCTTTCAGGTCACTTATGCAACCGCATTCTTGTCGCAGAGCAAGTATGCAGTCCGCATTCTGAGCATCGCTACCGCATAGTGAATCCCTAGTCTTTAGGTCATCTTCGCATTCTGGTTCTGCAGTCCGCATATGAATTCTGCGATTGCAGATTGCATCGTAGTTTTTGACCTTCAGTTGTCTTCATGTTTGGTTTGCGGTGCATTATGCGTTCCGCATGTTGGTTCTGCGATCGCATAATGTGCCGCATTCTTGACTAGATTTTTAGCTCACGACTCTGCCTCATTATGTGATTTGTGGCTCACATCTGCGGTCCGCATAATTGATATGCGATCGCATAGTGGACCGCAGACCAGTGCCTATGCAATACTTAGCTCTTTTCTTGTCCTTTCGCTTCCATTTTTTTGTCGTTAGGATCCCCGTCCTATTGTACTGTAAAAATGACAAATCTACAAAAGTACCGATTATAATTGCATTAATACAATATACCGAAATTCTCTGGCACATCAACACCCCCAACTTAAACTATTGCTTGTCCTCAAGCAACTAAAACATACTCAGCGTAATCTAACATTTACTTGGAAGACACGATTCAAGTACGACTAAAGGTGGTTTTCATTGCTGGTTCCTCAAGCACGTGTTCACAATTGTTGCACCCTTCTTGAAATTATAGTATATACAAGGAAAATCAATTAACCTGTGAACCTTGAGCCTCAGACGATGCGACAAGATGTTACCCTCAGCCGAGTGCCATTTCATTTGACTCAAAAACTCAGCTTTTCTTCAATTCCACAGTTCATGTAACCTCACTAGAAGGAAGGTCCCAAAATCTTTACATTTACAAGGATGACAAAAAGGGACCAATTACAAACACACTCAATCTCAGAAAGAATTTCAAGTGTTACTACATGTCATACCATAAGCTTGCTCTTATTTTAATTCGCAGCTTATTCAGGATTGTTCGGTTGGAGGTCTCATAAGAACTTTTTAGCTTGTAACATAGGTTTAGGGAAGGGTTGGATAAATATTTGGGTACAAGTAACTTCACCCGCTTTCAACACTACTCACAATTTTCCATTCTTTTACACTTTTCTCCTTTTCAAACCCTCATAGCCTCACTTTCATTTACTTCCCTATATCGAATCACCTCAACTGCCTCTTATAATATTTAATCAAGACTCCATACTCTACACATACACACACACACACACACACACACACACACACACACACACACACACACACACACATATATATATATATATATATATATATATATATATATATATATATATATATATATATATATATATATATATATATATATATATATATATATATTTGGTGCTTGAAAACTTTACACAAAAACTTTTGAGACATGTGGTCCTAAACTCACTATACAACCTTACCAACCTCTACTTCGACACCACCCCCAACTTAGGCTTTCAGCCTCATTCTCAATGTTCAGAGAGGGACGGGTTCAAGAGAGGGAATTATTTTTCAAAAGGGGAAAGGTTTGTAATGTGTTGGCCAAAGAAAAGGTTTAAAGGCTCAAATTGGGTTCTAGTGATATTATTTATGCACAGGTAGGCTCGAAAGGTTAACGAGGTGTTGTAAGTAGAAACAAAGACTGCCTATGATCATTCCTCCAACCAAAAATACTATCATTAGCATTGAAAAACCAACCGGGCAAGTTCTAGATGATAGAAGTGAACACGAGATTTATATCTACACAAAGAACTCACACACAAATGACACACGAATTGTTTCATTCACATAATTTAACGCTTAATGCTCAGCGACTCAAGGCTTTCATCATAAAAACATGTATAACTCTGGGTCGCCATAGAGTCACAGAGTGAGCCTCTAGTTCACAAAGTTGATCACAGAGACTAATTCCCTTAAGAAAGTTAACAATCCATCTATCATTGGAAGGGTATATGTTCTACGCAGACACATCCTTGATACTAGCAATTACACCAACCCAGTCAAGATGACTCATCGTACGATTTTTACTATTACACCCTTGAAAAAGAACCAGAGAAAGAAAAACAAAGGGGAATTGATTCCAAATAACTATCTACTTATTTTGTTATAAAGAGATAATAGTAAATACTAATATTAACAATGCTATAATATTAACAACGCTATAATGAACACAAAGTAAACACTGATGTATATAGACAAAAATAACACCACTCATGTGCTGAAGTTATACAAATGTACACAGATACACTATATTCATAAGTACATGAGTGTAGATATATATATACAACTCTACCCTCCACCCCCAACTGAAAAGAGAAAAGTTTGAGGGTAGCTCCCTGAGGCACACTAAGTGCTATGCGAGTCGGCAGCCAGCTGGGTACACCCTAGCTGTAGCAGTAGGGACTGATAATAGTTCAATCTGACCTGTGGTCTCTTCCAATGGCATACTACCCTCAAGCTGCTCCCGGGTAGGAGAGGGAACTACAACTGTAGTAGGAGCTGGAGCTATGTCGGGGACTGATGGAGCTTGGGAGCTGCTAGATGCGCCAACAGATGATGAAGGTGCTACAGGAGCTGCTGCAACTGCTCTGTCTATCAAAGATCTCTGGATGTCCTCTTGCAAATCTGCTTGTTCCACCTCATCACGAGTAGTCTCCTCCTGATTAGCATCATCAATCAATGCCTCTGCAATCTGTTTCTCTTTCTTTAGAGGGGCTTCATCACTTGTAAATCCCGAACTCTCGTCATCATCCTCATTGTTATTTCCTCATCCTCTGATTTACCGGTACCTCCAGCCTCCTCCTCAGACGTAATCTCAATATGAGCTGATGAAGCTTTAGGTTGGGACGCTCCGGGAGTAGGAAGTACGGGGTCTGACAACGTCGAGAAATCAAGTCCTAAATCTGGAGGAGTTGTATCACCATCTGTTGGAAGGAAGGATGAGAGATCGAATTCTAAGTTTTGCATCTATTAGAATTCGACCCTCATAGATGCAACCTCCTTTTTGAGCTCCCGTAGCCCACTCACCTCACCCCTCTCTAGTTTCTCCATTTGCATCTCCAATTTCTCCAAATGCTCCGCACAGGCTGACTATTGCTTTTGAATATCATGCACTGTTGCTTGCATGGGAGTCAGGGCCTACTTGATCAGGTTAGGCAGTGTCTTCAGAAGTTGGTCTACCTTAGCGTTGGCACAGTGGGTTAATAGTCCAAGCTTTGAGACATCAGCAGTAGCAAGAGTGGGGGTAGCAGGGTTAGGTTGAGCAGTGGTAGTTTGAGACACAGATTGAGGAGTCGAAGATTCTGCAACATCAACTGAAGGAGTCGTAGAAGGCTGGGATTGTGAGCGGTCCTCTGATGTGACCTACCTCAAATCTGAGACATATAGTTCATTGATTGCATTGTCGCTGCAAAACATAGAGTACCCTCGAACTAGAACTTGGTCCAAGAAAATCCGGTTGCATTTATGTTGCTTGGTTCTCGAGGCCCCGTATGATACGTAGAACTCACGAACTAGCGACTCATTATATTCACTCGGCAACTCAGTAAAGGACAACCAGTTCCTATGCTTTATGTTCTCAAGGATGTGTGGATGTTGTTCCTTCATCCCATGTAGACTCAACCACTTCTCTAGTAGGAGTTTTCTCTTTTCAAGCCCCTCTCTATATCTCTCCCTGGCCCCATATGCTCCCTAGCGGAGGTGGAACTCAGCCCATGTTTACGTCTTCCCTCAGCCCTCAAATCAACCTCAGGCAAAGGTTCCTCATCTTCAGACTGGGATGGATGGTATTGTTCATGTTCTACTTTCTGGCTTTGCCTTTTGTGTCCTTGGTAAGGTCCGTTTTTGTCGAGGAGACATGTCTGCACAAGGGTTAGATGTGAGTGATAATGTTGATGCATCTGGTGAGAACACAAAAAAATCAAGGGGAGAAGCTCAAAATGCAGTCAATGTTGCAGTCCTAAAACCACAATGCGGACCGCAAAGTCACCGCAGAAGTGCTGGCCTCAGCAATTGTTCATTATGCGACAGGTTATGCAATCGCATAACCATTATGCGGACCACATAATCATTGCAGAATGAACATTTTCAAAATCTCACTTGCAGTGGTCTCTGCTCAACTTTGCGGTGGATCTGCAGACCACAGATCAGTTCTGCGACCGCATCTTCCACCGCATTTTCACTACTATCTACAGAAAATTATTTGGTCAAGTATGTGGTCACTCTGCGGACCGCATATCAAGTTTGCGATCGCATTATGACCGCATTTCATCGTCTTCCTCAACTGACCTAGGGTTAGGTCTGCGACCAAAATGCGGTATACATTTCAGACATGCAGACCGCAAACTTCAACGTTCTTCACAGAAACCCTAAGGTCTAACAATAGCTACCCTATTTTTTCTCAACCCCGTTCCCCACATTATTCTTAACCTAAAGTCAACCATATTTAGCACAAATCAACTACTTAAGCCATTTAAGACCAAACATTGCTCGTGATTTATGCATAAAATACAAGAGAGAGAGAGAGAGAGAGGTAGTTGCATACCAGAATGGGGACAAGATTTCACACGAGAAAATGTAAATTAGCTTGGTTGCTACTTTTTCCCAGATTCGATCGAATTGTTCCTCTTCGAAAAATGGCACATTTTTTTTCTTTTTTTGTGTTTTTTTGTCCGTTTTCCTTCTTTTTCTCATTTTTTTGTTTTATTTCAGTGAATATTAGAGAGGGACTTACCTGTGAGATCTGCGGTACACTTTACTGTGCACTGCATAGGTGTTATGCAGTGTGGTGCATGAATGAATTTTGAGGGTCCCAGATGCAGTGCATTCTGCGGTCGCATAAGCAAAATGCGGACCGTAGAATTAACAATTTGCCACATTTTCACTTGCCATTTCAGTCTCCTCTCTACATGTGTCTGGGTCAAAGTGCGGTCCGCATAGCATTAATGAGGCTGCATTTCCATCGCATGTTTCACATGGTGTCACTTCTTCAATTTTTCCTGTGTTGAGATTTTTTGAACCTTCTACACACCAACAAACACTTTAAACACAAAAAAAATGAAAAGTTCAAAGAACAAAAAGGAAGGGTGTTACCACCTATGGGTTGCCTCCCATGAAGCGCTTGATTTAACGTCGCGGCACGACAAGATTAATGTTCCTTTGAATCCAAACAGTGGTCGGGCATGGACCATCTTTGAGAGCTAGCTGCTCCACCACATGTTTTTCCCCATCAGTACCCAGATAGTGCTTGATGCATTGCCCGTTTACCTTGAATGTCCGGAACCCATCTGTTGACTCTAATTCCACCGCTCCATACGGAGAAACATTTACCACCTTGAAGGGACCGGAAAATTTTGATTTAAGCTTGCCCGAAAACAATTTGAGCCTCGAGTTAAAGAGCAAGACCATTTCACCTCCCTTAAACTCTCTTTTCAAGATCTTCCTGTCATGGACAAACTTCATCTGCTCTTTGTACACCGCAACACTTTCATAAGCATGGAACCGGAATCCCTCGAGTTCATTAAGTTGTCTCAACCTCAAAATTGCAGCTTCAGCCCATTCTAGTTTCAACTTATTCAACGACCACATGGCTTTGTGTTCCAATTTCATGAGTAGATAAAATGTTTTACCAAAGATGAGCCGATAAGGAGAAGTACCAATAGGGGTTTTGTAGGCCGTGCGGTATGCCCACAATGCATCATCTAGCTCCTTGACCAGTCGGTGCTATTTGCGTTCACTATTTTTGCTAGGATATTTTTGATCTCCCGGTTAGAAAATTCAACTTGACCACTTGACGGCAGATGATAAGGTGTGGCCACCTTGTGCTTGACACCATACTTCTCGAGTAGCCCCGCAAAAGTTTTGTTATAGAAATGAGACCCACCATCACTAATGCGGTTAAACTCCTTGCCTCATTGTTTCGTAAGGCAACAACTTAAACCCATTTGGACACGTAGTCCACCGCCACAAAGATATACTTCATCCCACAAGAACTCACAAAGGGACCCATGAAGTCGATTCCCCACACATCGAAGATCTCTATCTCCATCACAAAATGCATTGGAATTTCATGCTTCTTCGAAATTGAGTCCTGTCGTTGGCATTGGTCACACGCGTAAACCATTTGATTGGAATCATGGTAGATGGAAGACCAATAATATCCACATTTAAGAACTTTAACCGCCATCCAATTTCCTCCGTGATGACCCCCAACTGGTGAGTCATGCCATGCCTTGAGATGTGGCATAACCTCTTCTTCGGGAACACACCTTCTGATAATATTGTCAGCATAGACACAGAACAAGTATGGTTCCTCCTAATAGTATTGCCGGCAATATCTTAAGAATTTCTTCCTTTGGTAAGATTCCAATCCATCAGGGATAAGGTCACTTACTAATTAATTATCAATATCGGCATACCAAGGAGAAAAGGTGCTAGACAATGCCAATATGTGCTTATACGGGAATGCGTCATTGATTTCAAAATCCCCCTCTGGTCTCCCTACTTCTTCCAGCCTTGAAAAATGATCTGCCGCTTGATTTTGTGTTCCCTTACGATCCTTGACTTCAAAGTCAAATTCTTGCAACAACAAGACCTAACGAATCAATCGAGGCTTTGCATCTTTCTTTTCCATGAGATAACGAAGAGATGCATGATCCGTGTAAACTATCACCTAGGACCCCAACAGATATGCCCGGAACTTCTCAAAGGCATATAAAATAGCAAGAAGTTCTTGCTCGGTCACTATGTAGTTCATTTGTGCCCCACTGAGAGTCTTGCTTGCATAGCACACCAGGTGAAGAATTTTGTTGTGGCATTGGACAAGCATTGCCCCAATGGCTATACCACTAGCGTCACATATAAGCTCAAAAGGAAGTGACAATCGGGTGTAACAATAATGGGTGTCGTGGTGAGCCTTTCCTTTAACTCCTCAAATGCTTTAAGTCATTTCTTAAAGAACGCGAACTTGGCATATTTTGTGAGGAGTTTGCACACGGGGTTATCAATCTTGGAGATGTCCTTGATGAAGCGCCTATAAAGCCCGGCATGCCCTAGAAAACTTCTAACACCTTTCACAGAAGTTGGTGGAGAAAGCTTTGAAATGATTTCAATCTTTGCCCGGTCAACTTCAATGCCATGCTTTGAAATTTTTTGCCCAAACACGATACCTTCGTCAACCATGAATTGACACTTCTCCCAATTTAGCACTAGATTGGTTTCTTTGCATCTCTTTAGCACTTGTCTAAGGTTGTTAAGACAGTGCTCAAATGAATCACCAACCATATAGAAGTCATCCATGAAGACTTCAAGAAAATCTTCAACCATGTCAGAGAAAATGGACACCATACATATTTGAAAGGTGGCCGGAGCATTGCATAAACCAAATGGCATCTGGCTAAAAAGCAAGGCTTCCATACGGGCAAGTGAATGTGGTTTTCTCTTGATCCTCCGAAGCGATGTTAATTTAATTGTAGCCGGAATACCCATCGAGGAAATAATAGAATGACCTCCCCGCTAGCTGATCAAGCATTTGATCAATAAAAGGCATAGGGAAATGGTCCTTACAAGCTGCACTGTTAAGTTTCCGATAGTCCATATAAACTCGCCATCCGGTGACGGTTCGTGTTGGGATGAGTTCATTCTTCTCATTTTCGATCACAAACATGCCACGCTTTTTTGCCACACATTGTACTAGGCTCACCCATGAACTATCCGCAATGGGGTAAACTGTCCCGGCATCCAACCACTTGATAATCTCGTTTTTCATGACCTCTTGCATTGACGGATTTAACCGCCTTTGATGCTCCACACTTGGATTTGTCTTGCTCTCCAATTGGATTTTTCTGTTCACAAATTCTCACGGGGATCCCACGAATGACTACAATAGTCCATCCAATAGCTTGCTTGTGTTCTTTCGAGACCTCCAACAATTGGTTTACCTGCACATCATTTAACAAAGACGAAATGATTATAGGTAATGTATTATTAGATCTAAGAAATTTATACCTCAAGTGTGGAGGAAAAGTTTTGAGCTCTAGTTGTGTTGGCTCAATGATGGATGGCTTGCTGGGAGGTGTGGTCCTATTTTCCAAGCCAAGAGAAAGCTTTGCCGGAGTATAGGTGTAGGATCCAAGACCCTCCGACGCATTCACCAACTCCATGTATCCTTCCATGTCTTCACCATTAAAATTTACCAAGATAGTTGTCAATGCCTCACCAAGGCATTGTTCTTCCATTTTAACTCGACGGCATCTTTAACTTCATCCACCACTTCTATCACAAAAATGTCTCACACTCATGGGGTAACTTCATCTCCTTGATTGCTTGAAAGGTGACTTCTTCATCATTCACCTGGAACTTAATTTCATTTCTCTCCAAGTCTATGAGTGCTCTTCCCGTGGCTCGGAATGGTCTCCCCAAAATGATAGGTATCTTTTTGTCGACAACATAACCAAGAATCACAAAGTGTGCGGGAAAATGAAATTTTCCAACTTTCACAAGCACATCATCAACAATTCCTACCGGTCGCTTAATAGATCGATTGCCCATTTGTAACCCCATGCTTGTTGGCCTTGCATCCATACTCCTTCTTGCTTGTAGATGTCAAGTGACATCGAGTTAATGCTTGCCACATTGTCACAAAGGTCTTGAAAAATCACGCTCTCTGACAATGCATGGGATAATAAATGCTCTCGGGTCCTCTTTCTTTTGGATGGGGCTTGTGGCTATGATGGAGCTCACCCGGTGAGTCATGTTCACTACCTCATTCTTTGTGGTCCTCTTTTTGGTGATAAAATCCTTCAAGTATTTGGCAAACCCTGGCATTTCTTGAAAGGCTTCCATGAACTGAATATTCACCGAAAACTGCTTTAAAATATCATAGAACTCAAGCTTGATGTCATCAACCCTTCTAATAAGTATTTGAGGAAAAGGATGAGGAGGTCTAGGAATAGGAGGTGGAGCTTTTGATTTACCCTTCTCCTTTTCCTTTACCTTTTTTGGGATCCCTTCTTGCACCCTTTCTTTTTCCAGCACACTTTAAACTTCAATAACCTCTTCCTTTTCGACGTTGAGTTCTTGCTCAACTTCTTCCCCAACAACCTCATGTTCAATGTCACCTTTCAAGACTTTCCCACTTCTAGTAGTTATTACCATGACGTGAGAAGTTGAGCCACCTCCAACACTCTTCGGGTTCACATTGGTATCACTAGGAAGTTGCCCTTTTTACTTTGGGTTTTGATCTATTGAAAGGTCGCTCATTTCCATCTCTAGCTTTTGAATAGATGTTGTGTGAGAGCTAATAACTTCGTTCACGTTTCTCCTGGATGCGTCAGACTTCTCTTGATTTTGCAACACTTGTTCAAGCATGCTTTCTAACTTGGACTCACTTGATGATCCTTGATTTGCATATTGACCCTTTGGTGGAACATAGGGGTTGGAGCTCCGGTTTGCAGAATTTTCGTTGGTGTTCCAATTTCCTTGGTGCGAGTTACCTTGATCAGTTCTCTATTGTTGGTTGCCTTGCCCTAGGGGGTTTGGTCTCCACTGGTTTTGTTTCCCTTGACCATGGTTGGGTTGCCTTTGATACCCTCCTTAAGGGTTGTTGATATAATTTGCCTCATTGCAATTCTCCTCCATGTTGAGTTGGACATACTCCACTACATTTACTTTCTTTTTTTGATTCTCGGTAAATATCTTTGCTAGAACATCCACATTTGTAGCAAGCCCAACAAACACTTGATCCCTCTCCTGATTTTCCTTGATCAAATTGGTGAAAGATGGGACCCATATGAACTTCCTCCAGTAGTATCCTCTGAATGCCATGCTTGGTTATGTTTTTCCATCTTGTCCAGAATTTGAGTCACTCTAGCAAATTATTTGTCCATGAATGATCCGTCAGCTGCATTCTTGGCGATAGCTTGGTTCATAGGGTCCGAACCCATGTAAAATTTTTCCAACAACACGGAAACCAGGAAACCATGGTTTGGAGACCTCACCTAGTATAATTTGAAGCGATCCCATGCCTCATGCAAATTCTCCCCCAACATCTGCTTGAAGACGAAAATCTTGTCCCGTAATTCAGACTTTTTGCTTTGCGGGAACCACTTAGATAGAAATGCACGAACAAGCTCGGGCCAGGAATGGACAGAGTTAGGAGGTAGATTTTGGAGCCATATCCTTGCATCCCCAGCTAAAGAATACTTGAAAATCTCAATCTCAAGGCATCATCGGATACACAATCTCAAGGCATCATCGGATACATTGTTTTGTTTGTGCATTGCATACACACCCAAGAAATTTTTAAGGTGTTGCGTTGGATAATCATCGGTGGAATTTCTGAAGAATCCTTTTGCCTTATGCATCAAGATTAAACTGTGTTCCGCCTTAAATGTAGCCGCTCCAACAGCTGGGGGCACAATGGCGTTGGTGTCCTCAATGTATTTTCGATATCTGCAAAAGGATTTTCTCCCGTTTCTCCCTCCACATCATAGACATAATCTGACATGTTTCCTATCAACACCAAGAATAGTAAGCAAAGTGTGATGGAATATAAATAAACTTAAGTAAAAATACACACTAAATAGTAATTTCAATAACTGTTATTCCCTAGCAAGGACGCCAAAATTTGATACGCTCAAATTACACATTAATAACGAGTGTAAGGTAGTCGGTGTCAAATATAATAACCCAACAAGGTTGGGGTCGAATCCCACATGGAATAGGTGCGAAAGGACTACTTGTTCAGTGTGTTGCTCGACTAAAGTTCTATCGCTATTCGATTAAGAGTAACAGGAAATGATTCATAGTAACAAGAGTATGTATGACATTTGTTTAGAAGTAACAACTAATTGCAATGTTTAATGAGTAATGAGTAGATTAAAGAAACCAAGGTTGTGTCACCTTCAATGAAATGTAATGTTTACAGGTGTTAATATGATATATTTCTAATGGAAGGTTCATATGATATGCAAATGATGTCTAAGTTACTACCCATTATTTCCCAATAAATGAGTAGTATTTCCCCTTTATATTTTTCTCAAATGTAAAGAGGTGCAAATAAGAATCATCAATATATACCAAATAAAACCCACTTATCCCTAAGCGATTTTATTAAACAAGGTTTAAGGCCTTGAGTCATTGATATGTACTTCTACCAAGTTCTAACCCACTTTCCCAAGCAAAGCTAGACTGTAATCGCTTTTGTTAATGTTTGCAACCACCAACAATAATTGAAGAATGAGAAGAATATACATATTGACCAACCATTATACATATATTCAATGTTAAACACCCATTTAAGGTTGACAACCTTAGTATTTAAAGTTAGATACACATGGTAAAATACAAAAACCAACCAATATTTTATGTCATAAATGCTTATAAATAAGATAATCTTCACCCAAAATCTTCCAAAAAGAAGGAATATTTCTGTCTTGGAATGTAGCTCTAAAGTTACACAAGATTAGCCCACAAGGGCATCATAAAACTATGTATAGTGGGGTGAAAATCGGGATAGAAAATGGACAAAATTTCCCTTTTAGGTCACGTCTGCGACTGCATTCTTGTCGCAAAGCAAGTATGCAGTCCCCGTTGTGAGCATCGATGCCGCAGAGTGAAACCCTAGTCTTCAGGTTATCTTCGCATTCTTGTTTTGCGATCCGCATTTGAGTTCTGCGACCGTAGATTGCACTGCAGTTTTTGACCTTCAGTTTTCTTCATGTTTGGTTTGCGGTGCATTATGCGATCCGCACGTTGGTTCTACGATCGCATAGTGTACTGCATTCGTGAAATAATTTTTAGCTCAGGACTCTGCCTCATTATGCGATTTGTGGCGCACTTCTGCGGTTCGCATGCCAGATCTGCGATCGCATAATGGACCGCAGACCAGTGCCTGTGCAATATTTAGCTCTTTTCTTGTTCTTTTGCTGCCATTTTCGTGTCCTTTGGATCCCCGTCCTATTGTACTGTAAGAACAATGAATATACATAATTACCAGTTGTGATTTGCATTAAAACAAGCTAGAATCTAAGCAATTAGTATTGAAATGTGTGGAAATTCTCTGGCACATCACCGAACATCCACATATTGATTGATAGTTATGCCAAACATGAAATTGGTTCTTTGGTGGATTGTTACGTGGGTTATCATAGGATACTAATGGATGAGGAAGATGTAGAAAAGACGACATTTATCACGCCGGGGAGGACCTACTTTTATCGGATCATGCCGTTCGATGTGAAAAATGCTTTGGCAACCTATAGAGTGCAATGACGACAATATTCCATGATATGATACACAAGGAAATTGAGCTGTACGTAGCTGATGTAATCGTGAAGTCTAGAAAGCAGTCTGACCATGTCAGGGATCTGAGGAAGTTCTTCCAAAGGCTTCACATGTACAATCTCAAGCTCAATCGTGCAAAGTGCGCTTTTGGGGTAATGCATGGGAAGTTTTTGGGATTTATAGTCAACCCTCAGGGTATTGAGCTAGACCCATCAAAAATCAAGGTTATTCAGGAATTTCCACCTCCAAGGAACAAGACTGAGGTGATGATTTTGTTGGGGAGATTGAATTATATCAGCAGGTTCATTGCTGAGCTCAGGACAATTTTGTGAGCCAATTTTCAAACTGTTAAAGAAAGATGCTTTGGTCAAGTGGATGGTTGAATGTTAGGAGTCTTTTGATAAGATAAAGGGGTATTTGTTGAACCCGCCCATATTGGTCCCGCCAGAATCTGGGAGGCTTTTGATTCTATATTTGACAATTTTGGATAATTCATTTGAATGTGTACTGGGGCAACATGATGTTACTAGCATTAGGGAGAAGACCATCTATTATCACAGCAAGAAATTCACATCCTACGAGGTTAAGTATACTCATTTTGAGAGGACATGTTGCGCTCTAACCTGGGTTGCACAGAAGTTAAAACATTATCTATCATCTTATACTACTTACCTCATATCTCGATTGGATCCATTAAAGTACATCTTTCAGAAGCCTATGCCCACAGGGAGGCTTGCAAAGCGGCAGATCCTACTCACAGAGTTTGACATTGTCTACGTGACTCGGACTGCAATGAAGGCACAGGCCTTGGCGGATCATTTGGCCGAGAATCTAGTTGATGAGTATTATGAACCTTTGAAAACCTATTTTCCGGATGAAGAGGTGATGCACACTGATGAGTAGGGACAAGTTGAGTAGCCAAGATGGAAACGTTTCTTTGATGGGGCTGCAAACATGAAAGGCGTGGGAATAAGGGCGGTACTTATTTCTGAAATAGGGCAGTACTAGCCTGTTACGGCTCAGCTTCATTTCTACTGTACTAACAACATGGATGAATATGAGGCATGTATCTTGGGTCTGAGGTTATCTATAGATATGGGTCCGGGATGTCTTGGTCATGGGTGACTTGGACCTACTAGTACACCAAATTCAAGGAGAATAGGAAACACGTGACTTAAATCTTCTGTACCAGCAATGTTTGCATGAACTCTGTAAACGGTTTCAATCAATAGGGTTCAGGCACATTCCAAGGATACATAATGAGGTTGCCGATGCGTTGGCTACTTTGTCATCAATGTTGCATTATCTGAATAAGGCTTACGTGACCCTTTGCAGATTCAGGTCCGCGTTCAGCATGCTTACTGTAATGTGGTGGAAGAGCAACTTGACAATGAGCCGTGGTTTCATGACATCAAGGAATATATCAGGATGGGGGTGTATCCACTACATGCCACATGCGATCAGAAAAGAACAATTCGACGGTTGGCAAGAAGGTTTTTCTTTAGTGGAGGAGTGTTGTACAAAAGAACTCCAGATCTCGAGCTATTAAGATGCATTGATGCGAGGTAGGACACAACAATCATGACTGAGCTACATTCCAGAGTTTGTGGATCGCATATGAGCGGGTATGTTTTGGCAAAGAAGATTCTCCGAGTGGGATATTATTGGCTTATTATGGAGCGGGATTGCATCAGTTTTGTATGCAAGTGTCATCAGTTCCAAGTGCATGGAGAATTGATTCATCTGCACTGTCATAATTACACACGATGTCCGCACCATGGCCTTTTCTTGCATGGGGCATGGATGTCATTGGGCGAATCAAGCCAGCAGCATCAAATGGGCACATGTTCATTTTGGTGGCTATAGATTATTTTACCAAGTGGGTAGAGACTAAAACGTTCAAGTCTGTAACCAAGAAAGCTCTGGTGGATTTTGTGCATTCGCACATTATCTGTCGGTTTGGGATACCAAACGTAGACAATGGATCTAATCGCAATATTCATTTGATAAAAGAGACATGTGAGTAGTTCAAGATTACCCATCGCAATTCTACCCCGTATTTCCCTAAGGAAAATGGAGCAGTTGAGGCGGCTAACAAGAATATAAAGAAGAAACTTCGAAAAATGGTGGAAGGTTCTAGATAGTGGCATGAAAAGCTGAATTTTTCATTGTTAGGGTACTGCACCACCATTCGAACTTCAGTAGGGGCAACTCCTTATTTTTTGGTGTTTGGCACCAAAGCAGTGATACCCAAAGAAGTGGAAATCTCGTCCCACCTAATTATCTCGGAGGCCGAGATCGATGAAGATGAATGGGTGGAAACCCTCTTGGAATATTTGAGTTTGAACGATGAGAAAAGATTGGCATCAGTGTGTCATGGCGAATAGTATCAACAAAGAATGGCAAGATCATACAACAAAAAAGTGCGTCCGAGGAAGTTTGAAGTGAACAGTTAGTGCTGAGACGTATCTTGCTCATCAGGCTGAAGCAAAGGAAAGTTCGCCCCAAACCGGCATGGGCCATTTAATGTAACCAGAATGTTGTCTAATGGTGCGTTATATTTGACAGATGTAGAAGGAAAATATATAGAAATGGCTATCAGTTCTGATGCAGTCAATAGATACTATGTATGATTTCTTTGTTTAATTATACTTGTTTGTATTTGGCATATTTAAAAAATTGAAATGACGAAGGCGTTTTTTCTGCTATCTAAACACTTTATCCGTTGTCATCCCCTTTGAGTCTTATTTAATTTAATTCATACCCCTCTTTCAGAATAAATGGCGCAATATAGGGACGCAAGTGCAGAGGATAAATAAGTGAAAAGAAAAGGGAAAGAAGAAAAAGAAAAGAAAAGAAGAAAAAAAAGAAAGAATAGGAAAGAAAAAAGAAAAGTGAAAAAAAAAGAAAAGAAGAACAGGAAACAAAAAGAAAGAGAAGAGAAAAAAAAGACAACAACAAAGTAATCCCCATGACATGAACCACATTTGACTTGATCCCTAAAAGGGAACGTAGGCAGCCTCCCTCTGAGGTTCAGTCATACAAAATAAAAATTCAAAACATCCCCAAGCAAGAAACTAGGGCAGAATTTGTGGTTTTTGCGAGAGATCTGATTCTGAAAGTTGTAATTTTAACCCATTTTGTTTTTGAGCCTTTTATACCCTTATTTTCTAGCCCATCCAAAAGCTCACGTTACGGTCCAAAGAAACACCTTCCGATCAGTCTTTGAGAAATGCCAAGTCAAGAAGATAAAGGTAATTCATGACATGGGAAATACTCTGGTTCAAGTAGGAAAGATGAAACAACGAGAGTGTCTTATTGGTGAAAACCCTCACGGGCACCGTAAGGCGATGGGAGTTGAGAGGAAGTAAAATGAGAGTCTTATTGGTATAAACCCTCACGGGCACTTTGAGGCGAAAGTGACTTACGAAGTGAACAAATGAGAGAGGTTTGTTGGTGGAAAACTGTTTTGAGGCACCGCATGATGAACGAGGTCAAAGGTTTGGGTAAAGTGATCATGTTATGAAAATTTTGAGGCAACGAGGTATGGAAAGTGGAAGTTGATTGGTTGAACAGACCGGGAAGATTAGTATGAAATGCATGTCATGATCATTGGTTCCAGCTGTTCCGGTCAGATAAGTTTCTTTTTCTTCTCTTTTAGTAGTAATTCGGTGTTGGATTCTTTTTATCCTTAACTCGTAAAATGACTGCATTTAATTTTCTTTTGGGGTTTAATTGTCTAAAGATGTTTCAGTGTCAGTCTTGTTCAAAGCAAGTGGAAAAGTATTTCAAAGCTCACTATCAACTTCCAATATTGTAAAGCACAACATGGTCAGAGCGTGTCAAAGACAACATGATGTAAGGTGGAATACAGGGAATCAGCGGACGTTTCATCGATGGAATGATTTGGTGATGCATTGGGAAACGCAAAGGTTCGGATAAAGGGGTCAGAGGTGTGAAACAACAGCATGGGTATGGAACACTTGGTTCGTCAAAGGTCACGGGGTAGGAAAGTCAGTCAAAAAGTCAAGCGGTTTAGGGCCAGTTCGGGGAAGCGGGTCAAAACAAACAATGCAGTGGAAAGATTTTCAGCAAGAATGCCATCAACTAATCACCATTATAAACAGACAAAATTTTATTTGATTGAAACAGGTGCAGAAAAATTCATTTGTTTTGGAGGAAATCTCCGTGAGGGAATAACAAGCATTAATCGGCTTTGCCCATGAAGTGTGGTTTCATTAAAATATAAGATAATCATGAATAGCATGGGGGAATGTAAGTTGGATTCATAGTTTCCATTTTAAAGATAAAATTCAAGTAGGAGTTGTCAAGACCTTCCTGGATAATAGGATGTAGTTTTAAAACCCTTGTAGATAACGTGATGTAGCGAGAGTAATACTGTCACGAGCCGAATTTCCCACCATCAGGAGTCGTGATGGTGCCTACTAATGGAGCTAGGCCAGCCAAATTTTTAACATTCCCTAATAATTTCTCGACAATATAAATATACAAAAGAAATTAAATAAAAGTGGAAAATTTAAGTTTATAAAACTTAAATCAAAATGCGGAAGTTTAAAACATATCTCCACCCAAAATCTGGTGTCACTAACTCATGGACTACTAAAGAGTACTGCAATCAAGTCTGAATAGAAAAATACACAGTGTCTGTCTTAGTACAATGAACACAAACTAAAACATGGAACGGGGCTCCGGCATGCGAATGCCAGCTAGGCTAACTTGTAAGTCCCTGGACTAAAGTCAGCTCCCGATCATTAAGCTACTATTGTGGTCAAAAAGCTGCTATGGTACCGTAATCTATGCGAAAAGTACATAAGTGTGGCATCAGCACATCCAACCCCATGTGCTGGTAACTGCCTAGCCTAACCCCGGGAAGTAGTGTCGAGTCTAGACATGACCTACCAAAAATAACTATATATATATATACACACACACACACACACAGAGGCAACAGAAATACCATCAGAGTACATCAACCAAAAAGGGAAAGGGCATGCTCGGGGAAGAAACAATGAAAATAGATCAATGGATATAACAACAAAACTATCTCAAGACCATAACTTATATATAAGTGGTCGGCGCGCCACCTGATCCCATTTCTTAGTTCATAAGTGGACGGCGTGCCACACGATCCCATATCATAATTCATAAGTGTACGGGGTGCCACACGATCCCAAAATATGTATTCATAAGTTGTCGGTGCGCCACACAATCCTATTTCATAACTCACAAGTGGATGGCGCTTCACACGATCCCATTTCATAACTCACAAGTGTACGGCATGCCACACGATCCCATATCATAGTTCATAAGTGCACGGTGCGCCACACGATCCCATTTCATAATTAATAGCACATATAATCTTTCTAATAGAGGCCCTATTAGGGGGAATTCAACAACATAATGAGTTTGCTCGTAAAGGGTACAACTAATAGCCCGAATATCCTGGCAAGGGAGCAACAACAATAATAGACTATGTGTCTCGGAAAGGAAAAGTCACAACACTTTCTGTTTTAATTACTTATATCAATTTCTAGTTCGAGACAACGCTCCAATAATATACCAATCACAATTCTTCTTCAACTGTTTACATTATAGGAAACATAGAAATTAGACAAGAAAGATTCTTCACAAAGTCCAGTTCAAACACATTTAAGACACACGGTCATGCTAGACTATAGTGCATAGATAACCGTCACCATGCCTATACACCGTACTATTCATTCAGCAATTAGCAAATAATATTCTAATCATATTCCCTATAACCAAAGTTAGAAAAAACACTTACCTCGGTACAAGAATAGCAATAAACTCTCCAATACCGCCTTTCCTCTTCAATCCAACTTTGAAACAACGATATCTAGGCATAATCAACTCAATAATATCAATAAAGACTCAAAAAACAAAATCTCATAGCCTAGAAATGAAGTCCCTAGCATTCTTCCAAAAATACAAAAATCCGACCCCGGCCCCACATGGTTCAAACTCGAGGCTCGGACAAAAATCCGTTGACCCATAATCCCACAAGTTCAAATATATAATTTATTTGAAGATTCGACCCCAAATTGAGGTTGAATCACCCAAAATTCCCAAAAATCTAACTCTACCCAAAAGCCCTAATTTCTATTTGATTTCATGATTTTAGGCTTAGGATTTTACTAATTACTAAAGAAAAGTGAAGGAAATAGGTGGGGAATTACTTACCCAAAAGGTCATAGAAGAGGGGAGCTTCAATAGAGTCCTAAGGCTTGATGGGAAAGGGAGCTTATGAGAAGAAGTGAAGAAATCCCGTAATGAAATGTTCTGTTGTTTAAAAAAATCACTGGAGCACTTTGTTCTGTGCGTTCGCAACATAGAGGTCGCGTCTGCGAAGGGGGCTGGCTGGTACTCTATACGTTCGTGTGGTGCTATACGAACGCATAAAAGGGAAACTTGGGGGGTCTAGGTTTGGTCTACGCGTTTGTGAGGGAATGTATGCAAACGCGTTGAACAGGGGTGCAAGGCTATGTGAACGTGAAGGAGGGATGCAAATATCGACGAGAAATGATTGAGCAATGCAAACGCGAGCCTGGGGCCGCGTTCGTGAAGAGTAAACCTGGTCTGCAACATTTGAAAAATCCGATGTATTTTCCAAGTGTAAAACTACCCCAAACCACCTCCGATAACTCCCGAGCCCTCGGGGCTCCCAACCAAACACACATACTAATTTAATAACATCCTATGAACTTACTCGAGCGATAAAATCGCTAAAATAACATCAAAATCAAAGAATCAAAACTCAAAATCATCATTTTCATTTCAAGTTCATAAATTTCCAACTTTAGATATTTGGGTCCGAAACACGTCAAACAACATCCTATTTTGACTATATTTCACAGAAAGCACTTAACATATATTTAAGACCTGTACCAGTTGCTGGAACAAAAATATGTGCCCGATACCCATATTTTCTAACTAATTTTCATTTCAAATTTTCATATCAAATTTCAAAAAACAATTTCTTTCAAAATTATTTACTCAGGCGCGGGACCTCGATTTTTGATTTCGGGAACATGCCCGAGTCCCATATTTTTCTACGGACTCTCCGGGAACGTCACATCACGATCCGGGTCCTTCTACCCAAAATGTTGACCGAAGTCAACTTTAACAATATTAATATCAAAATTATTAAAAGTTTACACATAATTAACACATTTCAACATAAACGCCTTCCAGCTTCGCGCTCAGACTGCGCACGTAAATGAGGCAACTAAACGTGAGGTTTTCAAGGCCTTGAAAATATGGAAAAGGGAAGAATTACGGTGATGACCCCTTTGGGTCGTCACATCCTCCACCTCTAAAACAATTGTTCGTCCTCGAACGAACAAAAGAAAGAAGTACGAGTCGGGGAATAGATGAGGATAACGGCTCCGCATATCAGACTCGGACTCTTGGGTCGATACCTTAGGGGGCTGACCTCTCCACTGAACATGCACGAAAGGAAAACTCTTCAACCTCAACTGTCAAACCTACCCGTCTGAAATAGCCACCAGCTCTTCCTCATATGATAGATCTTTGTCCAATTGGATAGTACTGAAATCTAATATCTGGGTTGGATCGCTGTGATACCTCCAAAGCATGGATACATGAAAAACTGGATGCACGGTAGACAAGCTAGGCGGAAAGGCAAATCAATAAGCCACCTATCCCACACAATCAAGAATATCAAATGGGCCAATGAACCTAGGGCTAAGCTTTCCATTCTTCCCGAATCGCATCAGGCCCTTCATAGGCGACACTCGGAGAAACACTCGCTCACCAACCATGAAAGCAATATCTCAGACCTTGCAGTCTTCATAACTCTTCTGCCTAGACTGAGCTGTTCGAAGTCTGTTCTAAATGATATTGACCTTATCCAAGGCCTCTTGAACTAGATCTGTACCCAATAACCGAGCCTCTCCCGGATCAAACCATCCCGTTGGAGACTGACATCGTCTACCATAGAATACCTTAAACGGAGCCATCTGAATGCTTGAATGGTAGCGGTTGTTGTAGGAAAACTCAGCTAACGGCAAGAACTGGTCCCACGAGCCTTCGAAATCAAAAACATAGGCTCGAAGCATATCCTCCAATATATAAATCGTCCCCTCGGACTGTCCGTCCTTCTGAGGATGAAATGTTGTGCTCAATGTAACCTGGGTTGGGGTTTCCCAACTCCTACTGTACTTCTCTCTAGAAGCACGAGGTAAACTACGTACGCCAGTCCGAAATGATAGATACCAGCACCCTATGAAGGTGAATAATCTCTTTGATGTAGAGCTCGACTAACCTCTCTGAAAAATAAGCGGCTGCAACAGGAATAAAGTGCGCTGACTTGGTCAGCCTATCAATAACGACCCAAATAGTATCAAACTTCTTCCGATTCATCAGACGTCCAATAACAAAATCCATAGTAATCCTCTCCCACTTCCACTTAGAAAGTTCAATCCTCTGAAATAAACTGTCGGACCTCTGATGCTTATACTTAACATGTTGACAGTTCAAAAAATGAGCCACATATGCAACAATATCTTTCTTCATTCTGCGCCACCAATAGTGCTGTCTCAAATCCTGATAAATCTTCGCGGCGCCCGGATGAATAGAATACCAAGAACTATGGGCCTCAGCTATGATCAACTCCCGAATACCATCAAAATTAGGCACACAAACTCGCCCTTGCAATCTCAATAAACTATCATCTCCCAATGTCACTTTCTTGGAACCTCCTTGTTGTACCGTGTCTCTCAGAACACACAAATGGGGATCATCAAACTGCCAGTCACGGATAGACTCCAGCAACGACGATCGAGCGACCGTGCAAGTTAACACCTTGCTAGGCTTAGAAATATCCAGCCTCACAAATCGATTGGCCAAGTCCTGAACGTCCAAAGCAAGCGGTCTCTGGCTGATTAGAACATAAGCAAGACTACCCATGCTGGCGGACGTCCAACTCAATGCATCGGCCGCCACATTGGCCTTCCCCTTGTGGTATAAGATAGAAACATCATAGTCTTTCAACAACTCCAACCAACTCCTCTTCCTCAAATTACACTCCTTCTGCTTGAACAAGTACTGAAGGCTCCTGTGATCCGTGTACACCTCACAAGTCACACCATATAGATAATGCGTCCAAATCTTCAAAGTATGAACGAGGTCTGCCAACTCTAGATCATGGACTAAATAATTCTTCTTGAGCATCTTCAACTGCCTCAAAGCATATGCTATGAATCTGCCATCATGCATCAATACTGCACCGATCTCTGTACGGGAAGCATCACAATAAACGGTATAAGGCCTTGATCTCGAGGGAAACACCAATACCGGTGTCGTAGTTAGAGCTGTCTTGAGCTTTTGGAAGCTCGCCTCGCACTCATCTGACCACCTAAACTGGGCTCCCTTCTGGGTCAATCTGTTCATCGGGGCTGCAATAGATGAAAACCACTCCACGAACTGATGGTAGTAACCTGCTAAACCCAAGAAACTCCGAATTTTTGTAGCGGATGTTGGTCGAGGCCATTTCTTGACTGCCTCAATTTTCTTCGGGTCCACTTGAATACACTCTGTTGAAAGAACATGACCTAGGAATGCAATAGAACTCAACCTGAACTCACACTTAGAACACTTGGCGTATGACTTACAATCCTTCAGAGTCTGAAAAACCACTCCTAGGTGCTGCTCGTGCTCCTCTTGACTGCGGGAGTATATCATAATATCGTTAATGAAAAAAATCACAAACAAATCCAAATAGAGCCTGAACACTCGATTCATCAACTCCATAAATGTTGCTGGGGCATTGGTCAACCCAAATGACATGACCAAAAGCTTATAATGCCTATAACGAGTGCAAAATGATTTCTTAAGGACATCATACCCTCTAATCCTAAGATGATGATAACCAGATCTCAAATATATCTTTGAAAATACCCTCACACCCTGAAGCTGGTCGAATAAATTGTCAATCTCGGCAGTTGATACTTGTTCTTTATCGTCACCTTGTTCAACTGACGGTAATCAATGCACATCATCATCGACCCATCCTTTTTCTTCACAAATAGCACCGGCGCACCCCAAGGTGATACACGGTCTAATGAAAAATTATCAAGAAAATCTTGCAACTGATCCTTTATCTCTTTCAACTCTGCCACGGCCATGCGATACGGAAGAATGAAAATAGGCTGAGTGCCCGGAGCTAGATCAATACAGAAATCAATATCCCTATCTGGTGGCAAACCCGGCAGGTCGGAAGGGAAAACCTCGGAAAACTCCCGAATAATAGGAACATAATCAATAGATGGGACCTCTGTGCTCGAGTCGTGAACATACGCCAGATATGTTAGACACCCCTTCTCGACCATAAAGTCGAGCCTTAACATATGAAATAACACTGCGGTTGGCATGACCTGGGATCCATCTCCACTCAAGTCGGGGAACGTCTGGCAAAGCCAAGGTCACAGTCTTGGAATGACAATCCAAGATAGCAAGATACGGGGACAACCACTCAATCCCCAATATGACATCTAAGTCCATCATATCTAAGAGCAATAAGTCAACAGGGATCTCAAGACCCTCAAATACTACAACACAGGAATGATGCACTAGGTCGACCACTATAAAATCACCCACCGATATAGATACATAAACATGAACATTCAAGGCATCGCTAGGCATAACCAAGTAGGGTACAAAATAGGATGACACATATGAATACATAGATCCAGGATCAAATAGCACCAAACCATCTATATCACAGACCAGAATAGTACCTGTAATGACAATATTGAAAGACTCAGCCTTTGGCTTGGCTAGCAATGAATAACACTAGGCCCGGGCCTCACCTTCCTGAACTATGTCTCTAGGACGATCAGCTACAGGCTAACCTCTGCCTCTGGCGGTCTGAGCTCCACCTCCTTGATCCCTACCCCCACCTATATGGCCTCTACCCCCATCTTTAGCTGGTTGGCCGGCCTGTGCATCACTTGCTGCCTGAATCATGGGATGAGGACCTGCTACTGAGAGATGTCGGATGCTCGAGGGCAATACCTAGAAATATGTATCGTATATCCGCATGTGTAACAAGCCCTCGGCTGCAGAGAATAACAGAGTGGTGGTGCACTGATAGGTGTTGATGATGAGCTGGAAAGTTGCTGGTCAAAATACTATGGATGGGAACCACGAACACCTGTAGTACCATGTGAAACTTGTAAGGCTGACTGAGAGGGCCTTGGAGAATGGCCTCTACCATATGAATCCCTACCTCCAGATGAGGTACCACTGAACATACCAAAATGATGAGGCCTCTTATCTAACCCCTGACCACCTCTTCGTGCAAGTGTCATCTCTACCCTACGGGCTGCATTAGCCGCCTCTTGAAAAGAAATATCACTACTGGCTCCCATAGCCATGTGGAGCCGGATTGGTTGAATCAACCCATCAATAAATCTCTGCGCCCTCTCCCTCTCAATGGGGAGTATAACAATAACACGGCATACCAAATCAATAAAATGAGTCTCATACTATGTGAAAGTCATAGTACCCTGAAGAAGACGCACAAACTGTCTGCATAGAGCCTCTCGCTTAGTCACTGGGAGAAACTTCTCCAAGAACAACTTTGCAAACAGATCCCAAGTTAATAATGGTGACCCTTCTAGCCTGGATAAACAGTAGTCTCTCCATCAAGTCTTGGCAGATCCTGCAAGCCGAAAGGTGATGAAGTCGACACCATTGGTCTCCACAATACCCATAGTCCGGAAAACGTCATGGCAGCTAAATAATTAGTCCTAGGGTTCCTCTGTAGAAGCACCGCTGAACGTGGTGGTTGAAGAGCTTGGTGAACCTATCAAGCCTCCACAAAGCATCCACGGACATCACCCCACCATCGTCAGTTTGAGATTGAATACCCGGTTAAGCAATCGCAGCTGGCTAAACCGCAAAAACCTGAGCTTGAGGAGATACCTACTCCTGAGTACGCGTAGCGGGAGCCTGAACTCCTTCCCCAGCTTGAGATGTGGCTGGTGCTATAGGAAGAAAACCCATCCTCGAGACGATCTCCATAAAACCTACCAGTCTGACCAAAGCGTGCTGGAGTACTAGAGTGGCTATGAAACCCTCTAGGGTCTGAGCTGGGCCCACTGGAGTTGCTTGTGCCGGAACCTCCTCATGAAAATCATCATGAAGCTCCACCTCTCGGACTACTTCTCTGGGCTGAGCTCTGCCCCCGCCTCGACCTTTGGCACGGTCTCACCCTCTGCCCCTGATAGGAGCTGCTTCTGGGGGCTCGGGCTGCTGCGTGGTAGAAGAGGAAACACGTGTCCTCCCCATCTGCAAAATAACATAGTAGAATGACAATAAGTATTTGAGAAACACAATTGGACGACAAAAAACAATAAAGTGAAATTTCCTAACTCTGTAGCCTCTACGGGATAAATAAAGATGTCTCTGCACCGATCCCTCATACTCTACCGAGTTTATCTATGAGTTGTGAGACCTATGTAACCTAGAGCTCTAATACCAACTTGTCACGACCCGGATTTCTCAACATCAAGAGTCGTGATAGAGCCTTCTAATGGAGCTAGGCCAGCCAAACTTTAGAAATTCCCTGATAATTTCTCGACAATATCAATATATGAAATTAATTAAATAAAAGTGGAAGACTGTAAGTTTATAAAACTGAAATCAAAATGCGGCAGTTTAAAACATATCTCTATCCAAAATCTGGTGCCACTAACTCACGGACTACTAAAGAGTATTGCAATCAAGTGTTAATAAAAAAATACATACTGTCTGTCTCGGTACAATGAAAACAAACTTAAACATGGAAAGGGACTACGGCTTGCGAACTCCAGGTAGGCTGCCTCGTAAGTCCCTATACGGAAGTCAGCTCCCGATCAGTAAGATATTGTTGTGGTCTAAAAGCTGCTTCGGTACCGTAATCTATGCAAAAGCATAGATAGCATCAACACAATCGACCTCATGTGCTGGTAAAATCCTGGCCTAACCCCGACGAACTAGTGATGAGTCTAGACAGAACCTACCAAAAATGACCTGTGCAAATATATATATACACACAGACACACACACACAAAGGCAATAGAAATAACAACAGAGTAAATCAACTAAAAGGGGGAAGGGTCATGCTAGGGTAAGATATAGTGAAAACAGATCAACGGATATAAAAATGAAACTATCTCAATATCATAACTCATATATAAGTGGTCGGCGCGCCACAGAATCTCATTTCTTAGTTCATAAGGGGACAACATGCCACACGATCCCAAAATATGTATTCATAAGTATTCGGGGTGCCAAACGATCCAATTTCATAACATCACAAGTGGACGGCGCACCACACAATCCCAATTCATAACTCACAAGTGGACGGCGTGCCACATGATCCTATATCATAGTTCATAAGTGGACGGTACGCCACACGATCCCGTTTCATAATTAATGGCACATATAATATTTCTAAAAAAGGCCCTATTAGGGGGAATTCAATAACATAACGAGTTAACATGGCAAGGGTACAACTAACAGCCCAAATATCCCGGAAAAAGAGCAACAACTATAATAGACTACGTGTCCCGACCAGGGAAAAGTCACAACACTTTCTCTTTTAATCACTTCTTTCTCAATTATCAAGTTCTTGTTCAAAACAACTCTCCAATAACATACCAATTGCAATTCTTCTTCAACCATTCACATTATAGGAGACTTAGCAAATAGACAAGAAAGATGCTTTACAAAGTCCGGTTGAAAAACATTTAAGACCCAGGGTCATGCTAGACTTCGGTGTATAGATAACCATCACCATGCCTATATATTGTACTATTCATTTAGCATTAGAAAATAAGGCAGAATAGCTTGAGAGATACATATACTTTGATCTGGTTTTCCATCCCGGTCCTTACACTCCATAAAGTTTCATCTAGACATGTCAACTTAATCAAACAAGACTTTTGAACCCTTCTGACCGTTGACCAAGCTTATGTGGCATTAATATGGCTGAGTTGGACAAAATAAGTGATTTACATGCACATTAGGTGCGTGATCTGATGATTTTTCTTTATTAAAAAATAAAAATAAATAAATAAATAAATAAAGAATACTACTCCATTCTTCTTCTTCAGTCCCCTCTCCCGTTCTGCCCCCCCCCCCCCGCCCTTCTTCTTCTTCTTCTTCAGCCACCCCCTCCCCTTCTGCGCCCCCCTCTTTTCTTCAATCCCTTCCCTTGTTCTGCCCCCCTTCTCCTCGTCTTCTTCTTTTGTTGCCCTCCTTTTCCCTTTTTCTTTATCCCTTATTTCATTAGATTTTTTCCTTGGTATGTATTTCTAGTTCCATCATGTCATCTTCCCCTTCTATATGGCTCCTCCATTTTTTCCGGTGGTTTTAGCTTTCAATTTTTTTCACAGTCCTTTCAAATTGGGGTAAAGGAATAAGTTAAAATTCAAAAGACTTAATTCTTTGCTCATGTATTTTTTATGGATAGCTAACTTTCTTTAAAAGAGGAGTGAAGAAAGTCGTGGTACTTGGTGGAGAAGCCATGGCAGGTGGGTTTGAAAAAGAGAGGAAAGGCTTTTGCTTTAATTTCTATTTTTTGCTTATTTTATTTTATTTTTTGTTTAAGAAATTAAAATTTTGTTAATTAATATTGTTTTGGCATAAAATCTAATGTAGATGTTGATTTGTCATCTACGTCAAGCAAGTGAGCATCACGCGATTTTGGAGGGTCTAAAAGTCTTGTTTTGATTAAGTTGAAGTGTCCAAATGAAACTTTATTAAGTGTAGAGACCGGAAACTAAAACAAGTACACCAGGGCTGGCGAAGCATAACACCGGAGCTGGGCCCCCACCTTCCTGAACTATGTCTTTAGGAAGATCGGCTACTGGCTGACCTCTGCCTCTGGCGGTCTGAGCTCCACCTCTTTGATCCCTACCCCCACCTGTATAGCCTCTACCCCTACTCTAGCCGGCAAGGTGGCTGTGGATCACCTGCTGCCTGAATTATAGGACGAGGACCCTACTGCAAAGAGTTGTCAGATGCTCGAGGGCAATACCTGGCAATATGTCTCATGTCGCCACATGTGTAACAAGCCCTCGACTGCTGAGAATAATGGAGTGGTGGTGCGCGGATAGGTGCTAATGATGAGCTAGAAAGCTGCTGGTCAAAATACCGTGGCTGGAAACCATGACCACCTATAGTACAATGTGAAACTTGTAGGGCTTATTGAAAGGGCCTTGGAGAATGGCCTCTACCATATGAATCCCTATCTCCAGATGAGGTACCACTAAACCTACCAGAATGATGAGGCTCTTCTCTAACCCTCCACCACCTCTTCGTGCAAGTGTCATCTCTATCCTGCAGGCTACATTGGCAGCCTCTTGAAATGAAATATCACTACCGGCTCCTATAGCCATCTGGAGCCAGATTGGTTGAATCAACCCATCAATAAATATCCACACCCTCTCTCTCTCTATGGGGAGTATAACAATAGCATGTCGTGCCAAATAAATAAAATGAGTCTCATACTATGTGACTGTCATAGTACCCTGATGAAGACGCTTCAACTGTCTGCATAGAGCCTCTCGCTCTGTCACTAGGAGAAACTTCTCCAAGTACAACTCTGCAAACTGATCCTAAGTCAATAATGGTGACCCTGCTGTCCTGGATAAACAATAGTCCCTCCATCATGTCTTGGCGAATCCTTCAAGCCGAAAGGTGATGAAGTCGACCCCATTGGTCTCCACAATACCCATAGTCTGGAGAACCTCATGGCAGCTAAAAAAAAGTCATGGGGGTCCTCTATAGAAGCACCGCTAAAGGTGGTGGTGAGGAGCTTGGTGAATTTATCAAGCCTCCACAAAGAATCCACGGACATCGCCGGTTTGAGATAGAATACCCGGTTGATCCATCGCAGCAGGCCGAACCGCTGAAACCTGAGCGTGAGGAGTTACCTACTCTGAGTACGCATAGAGGGAGTCTGAACTCCTCCCCCAGCCTGATATGTGACTGGTGCTATCAGAAGCAAACCCGTCCCCGAGACGGTCTCCATAAAGCCTACCAGTCGGAACAAAGCATACTGGAGTACTAGAGTGGCTAAGAAACCCTCTGGGGCCTGAGCATGGCAAACTGGAGCTGCTGGTGCTGGAACCTCCTCATCATATTCATCATAAAACTCCACCTCTGGGACTGTTGCTCGAGGCTGAGCTCTGCCCCAGCCTCGGCCTCCGGCATGGCCTCGCCCTCTGCCCTTGATAGGAGCTGCTTCTGGGGGCTCAGGCTGCTGCGTGGTAGAAGAGGAAGCATGTGTCATCCCCATCTGCAAAAGAATAGAGTAGAACAACAATAAGTATTCGAGAAACAAAATTGGACGACAAGAAATAACTAAGTGAAATTTCCTAACTGTGTAGCCTCTAGGGGATAAATACAGATGTCTATGTACCGATCACTCAGACTCTATCGAGTTTGTCTGTGAGTTGTGACACTTATGTAACCTAGATACCAACTTGTCACGACATGGATTTCCCACCATCGAGAGTCGTGATGGAGCCTACTAATGGAGCTAGGCCAGCCAAACTTTAAACGTTCCCTGATAATTTCTCGACAATATCAATATATGCAATCAATTTAATAAAAGTGGAAGACTTTAAGTTATTAAAACTGAAATCAAAATGCAGGAGTTTAAAACATATCTCTACCCAAAATCTGGTGTCACTAACTCCCTAACTACTAAAGAGTACTGCAATCAAGTCTTAATAGAAAAATACATATTGTCTGTCTTGGTACTATGAAAACAAACTAAAACATTGAAAGGGACTTTGGCTTGCGAACGCTAGCTAGGCTACCTCGTAAGTCCCTATACTGAAGTCAGCTCCCGATCACTAAGCTACTGTTGTTTTCTAAAAGCTTCTCTGGTACCGTAATCTGCGCAAAAAGCACAGAAGTATAGCATCAGCACAACCGACCCCATGTGCTAGTAAGTTCCTGGTCTAACCCCGGTGAAGTAGTGACGAGGCTAGACGGGACCTACCAAAAATAACCTATGAAAACATATACATATACATATATATATATATATATATATATATATATATATATATATATATATATATATATCAACTCAAAAGGGGAAGGGGCATGCTCGGGGAAGAAAAAGTGAAAACAGGTCAATGGATATAAAAACGAAACTATCTCAATTCCATAACTCATATATAAGTGATCGGCGTGCCACACGATCCCATTTCTTAGTTCATAATGGGACAACATGCCACATGATCCCAAAATGTGTATTCACGAGTGGACGGCGCACCACACGATCCCATTTCATAACTCACAAGTGGACGCCGCTCGACACGATCCCATTTCATAACTCACAAGTGGACGGTGCGCCACACGATCCCATATCCTATTTCATAAATGGACGGTGCGCCACACGATCCCATTTCAAAATTAATGGCACATATATACTTTCTAAAAGAGGCCCTATTATGGGGAATTCAACAATATAACGAGTTAACACGGCAAGGGTACTACTAACAGCCCTAATATCCCGGCAAGGGAGCAACAACTATAATAGACTACGTGTCCCCGACAAGGGAAAAGTCACTACACTTTCTCTTTTAATCAATTATTTCTCAATTATCAAATTCTAGTTCAAGACAATGCTCCAATAATATACCAATTGCAATTCTTCTTCAACCGTTCACATTATAGGAGACTTAGCAATTAGACAAGAAAGATGCTTTACAAAGCCCGGTTCAAACACATTTAAGACCCACGGTCACGCTAGACTTCGGTGTATAGATAACCATCACCATGCCTATATATTGTACTATTCATTTAGCAATTAGCAAATAAGGCAGAATAGCCTGGGAGATACTTGTACTTGTTCTGGTTTGTCATCCCAATCCTTACGCTCCATAAAGTTTCATCTAGACACGTCAACTTAATCAAACAAGACTTTTGGATCCTTCTAACCATTGACCAAGCTAATGTGGCATTAATATGGCTGAGTTCGATAAAACAAGTGATTTACACGCACATTAGGTATGTGAGATGATGATTTTTCTTTATTAAAAAATTAAAAAAAATAAATAAAGAATACTACTCCATTCTTCTTCTTCATCCCCCTCTCCCGTTCTGCCCCCCCCCCCTTCTTCTTCAGCCCCCCTCCCCCTATCCTTCCCCCGCCCCCCTCCCCTCTCTCTTCTTCTTCTTCAGCCTTTTCCCCCTTTCTGCGCCCCCCTCTTTTCTTCAATCCCTTCCCCCCCTTTCTGCCCCCCTTCTCCTCATCTTCTTCTTTAGTTCCCCTTCTTTTCCTTTTTCTTTATCCCTTCTTTCATTAGATTTTTTCCTTGGTATGTATTTCTTGTTCCATCATGTCATCTTCCCCTTATATATGGCTCCTCTATTTATCCGGTGGTTTTAGCTTTCAACTTTTTTCACAGTCCTTTCCAATTGGGATATAGGAATAAGTTAAAATTCAAAAGACTTAATTCTCTGCTCATGTATTTTTTATGGATAGCTAACTTTCTTTAAAAGAAGAGTGAAGGAATTCGTGGTACTTGGTGGAGAAGCCATGGCAGGTGGGCTTAAATAAGGGAGGGGAGGCTTTTATTAATTTCTATTTTTTCCTTATTTTATTTTATTTTTTGTTTAATAAATTAAAATTTTATTGAATAATATTATTTTGGCATAAAACCTGATGTGGTTGCAGATTTGACATCTACGTATAGAAAGTGAGCATCACTCAATTTTGAAGGGTCTAAAAGTCTTGTTTTGATTAAGTTGAAGTGTCTAAATGAAACTTTATTAAGTGTAGGAACCGGGATGACAAACCAGAACAAGTACACCGCAGCTGGAAATGCGTAGCACTGGGGCTGGGCCCCATCTTCCTAAACTATTTCATTGGGACGATCGGCTACTACCTGACCTCTGCCTCTAGCGGTCCGAGCTCCACCTCTATGATCCCTACCCCCACCTCTATGGCCTCTACGCCCAACTCTAGCTGGTTGGAAGGCCCGTGGATCACCTACTACCTGAATCATGGGACGAGGACCCTACTGCAAAGAGCTTTCAGATGCTCGAGGGCAATTCCTGGAAATATGTCTCGTGTCGCCACATGTGTAGCATGCCCTCGACTTCTGAGAATAATAGAGTTGTGGTGTGCTGATAGGTGCTGACGATGAGCTGGAAAGCTGCTGGTCAAAATACTGTGGCTGGGAACCACGACCACCTGTAGTACCATGTGAAACTTGTAGGGCTGACTGAAAGGGCCTTGGAGAATGGCCTCTACCATATGAATCCCTTCCTCCGAATGAGGTACCACTGAACCTACCAGAATGATGAGGCCTCTTATCTAACCCTTGACCACCTCTTCATGCAAGTTTCATCTCTATCCTGTGGGCTGCATTGGCTGCCTCTTGAAAAGAAAAATCACTACCGGCTCCCATAGCCATCTGGAGCCGGATCGGTTGAATCAGCCCATCAATAAATATCCGCGCCCTCTCTCTCTCAATGGGGAGCATAACAATAGCATGCCGTGCCAAATCAATAAAATGAGTCTCATACTATGTGACTGTCATAGTACCCTGATGAAGACGCTTCAAGTGTCTGCATAGAGCCTCTCGCTCAGTCACTAGGAGAAACTTCTGCAAGAACAACTCTGCAAACTGATCCCAAGTCAATAATGGTGACCCTGCTGGCCTAGATAAATAATAGTCCCTCCATCAAGTCTAGGTGGATCTTGCAAGCTGAAAGGTGATGAAGTCGACACCATTGGTCTCCACAATACCAATAGTTTGGAGAACCTCATAGCACCTAATAAAAATTCCTGGGGGTCCTCTATTGAAGCACTTGAAGGTGGTGTGAAGAGCTTGGTGAACCTATCAAGCCTATGCAAAGCATCTGCGAACATCGCCGCACCATCGCCGGTCTGAGCTTGAATACTCGGCAGAGCCACCACAGCTGGTTGAACCGCTGAAACCTGAGCCTGAGGAGTTACCTACTCCGAGTACGCGTAGCGGGAGTCTATACTCCTCCCCCAGCCTGAGATGTGGCTGGTGCAATAGGAAGCAAACTCATCCTTCATACGGTCTCCATAAAGCCTACCAGTCGGACAAAAGCGTCTTGGAGTACTAGAGTGGCTATGGAACCTCTAGGGCTTGAGCTGGGCCCACTGTAGCTACTGGTGCTGGAACCTCCTCATCATAGTCATCATAAAGCTCCACCTCTAGGACTGCTGCTCAGGGTTGAGCTCTGTCTCGACCTTGGCCTCTGACACGGCCTCGCCCTCTGCCCTGATAGGAGCTGCTGTTGGGGGCTCGCGCTGCTATGTGGTAGAAGAGGAAGCACGTGTCCTCTCCATCTGCAAAAGAATAGAGTAGAACGATAATCAGTATTTGAGAAATAAAATTGGACTACAAGAAAGAATAAAGTGAAATTTCGTGACTCTGTAGCCTCTAGGGGATAAATACAGATGTCTCCGTATCGATCCCTCAGACTCTACTGAGTTTGTCTGTTAGTTGTGAGACTTATGTAACCTAGAGCTATGATACCAACTTGTCACGACCCGGATTTCTCACCATTGAGAGTCGTGTGGAGCCTACTACCGGAGCTAGGCCAGCCAAACTTTAAACATTCCCTGATAATTTCTCAACAATATCAATATATGAAAACAATGACATAAAAGTGGAAGACTGTAAGTTTATAAAATTGAAATCAAAATGCGGCAGCTTAAAACATTTCTCTACCAAAAATCAGGTTTCATTAACTCACGGACTACTAAAGAGTACTGCAATCAAGTCTGAATAGAAAAATACATATTTTCTGTCTCGGTACAATGAAAACAAACTAAAACATGGAAAGAGACTCCGGCTTGTGAACTCCAACTGGGCTACCTCGTATGTCCATGTTCTGAAGTCAACTCCCGATCAGTAAGCTACTGTCGTGGTCTAAAAGCTGCTCCGGTACCATAATCTGTACAAAAAGCATAGAAGTATAGCATCAGCACAACCGACCCCATGTGCTGGTAAGTTCCTGCCCTAACCCTGCGAAGTAGTGACGAGGCTAGACAGAACCTACCAAAAATAACCCGTGCAAATATATATATATAGACAAAGGCAACGGAAATAACAATATAGTGCATCAACTAAAAAGGGGAAGGGGCATGCTCGGGGAAGAAACAGTGAAAACAGATCAACGTATATAATAATAAAACTATCTCAATACCATAACTCATATATAAGTGGTCGGCGCGCCACACGATCCCATTTCTTAGTTCATAAGGGGAGCATGCCACATGATCCCAAAATATGTATATCACAAGTGGACGGCGCACCACACTATCCCATTTCATAACTCACAAGTGGACGGCGCACCACACGATCCCATTTCATAACTCACAAGTGGACGGCGTGCCACACGATCCCATATCATAGTTCATAAGTGGATGGTGCACCACACGATCCCATTTCATAATTAATGGCACATATAATCTTTCTAAATAAGGCCCCATAGGGGGAATTCAACAACATAACGAGTTAACACTGAAAGTGTACGACTAACAACCCAAATATCTCAGCAAGGGAGAAACAACTATAATAGACTACGTGTCCCGGCAAGAGAAAAGTCACAACACTTTCTCTTTTTATCACTTCTTTCTCAATTATCAAATTCTAGTTCAAGACAGTGCTCCAATAATATACCAATCGCAATTCTTCTTCAACCGTTCACATTATAGGAGACTTAGCAATTAGACAAGAAAGATGCTTTACAAAGTCCGGTTCAAACACATTTAAGACCAACAGTCATGCTAGACTTTGGTGTATAGATAACCATCACCATGCCTATATAATGTACTATTCATTTAGAAATTAGCAAATAAGGTAGAATATCCTGGGAGATACTTGTACTTATTCTGGTTTGTCATCCCGGTCCTTCCCCTCCATAAAGATTCATCTAGATGCGTCAACTTAATCAAACAAGACTTTTGGACCCTTCTGACCGTTGACCAAGCTTATGTGGTATTAATATGGCTGAGTTGGAAAAAATAAGTGATTTACATGCACATTAGGTGCGTGAGCTAATGATTTTTCGTTATTAATAAATAATACTACTCCATTCTTCTTCTTCAGCCCCCTCTCCATTCCCCCCCCCCCCCCCTTTCTTCTTCTTCTTCTTCTTCTTCTTCTTCTTCAGCCCCCTCCCCTATTCTCCTCCACCCCCCCCCCCACATCCTCCTCTCCCTCTTCTTCTTCTTCAACCCTTTCCCCCTTTCTGCGCCCCCCTCTTTTCTTCAACCCCCCCTCGTTCTGTCCCTTCTCCTCGTCTTCTTCTTTAGATTCCCCTTCTTTTCCCTTTTTCTTTATCCCTTCTTTCATTAGATTTTTTCCTTGGTATGTATTTCTTGTTCCATCATGTCATCTTCCCCTTCTATATGGCTCCTCCATTTTTCCGATGGTTTTAGCTTTCAAGTTTTATCACGGTCTTTTCAAATTGGGGTAGAGGAATAAGTTAAAATTCAAAAGACTTAATTCTCTGCTCATGTATTTTTTATGGATAGCTAAATTTCTTTAAAAGAGGAGTGAAGGAAGTCGTAGTACTTGGTGGAGAAGCCATGGCAGGTGGGTTTGAAAAAGGGAGGAGGGGCTTTTTTAAATTTCTATTTTTGCTTATTTTATTTTATTTTTTGTTGAAATTAAAATTTTGTTAAGTAATATTATTTTGGCATAAAATCTAATGTAGATGATGATTTGTCATCCACGTCAAGCAAGTGAGTATCACGCGATTTCGGAGGGTTCAAAGTATAGTTTTGATTAAGTTGAAGTGTCCAAATGAAACTTTATGAAGTGTAGGGACCGGGATGACAAACCAGAACAAGTACAAGTGTCTCTCAGGCTATTATATTCCCTCAAACCAAAGTTAGAATAAACACTTACCTCGGTCTAAGAATAGCGATCAATTCTCCAATACTGCCTTTCCTCTACAATCTGACTCCGAAACGACAATATCTAGGCACAATCAACTCAATAATATCAATAAAGACTCAAAAACCTAAATCCTGTAGCCTAAATGAAGTCCCTAGCATTGTTCCAAAAATACCAAGATCCGACCCCGGGCCCACATGGTCTAAACTCGAGGCACATACCAAAATTTATTCACCCATAATCCCACGAGTTCAAATACATAATTTATTTCAAGATTCGACCCCAAATTGAGATTGAATCACCCAAAATCCCCAGAAATCCAACTCTACCCAAAAGCCCTAACGTCTACTTGACTTCATGATTTTAGGCATAGGATTTTACTAATTACTGAAGAAAAGTGAAAGAAATAGGTGGGGAATTACTTACCCAAAAGGTCTTGGAAGAGCAGATCTTCAACGGAGTCCTAAGGCTTGATGGATAAGGGAACTCGTGAGAAGAATTGAAGAATTCCCGTAATGAAATGTTCTGGTTTTAAAAAAAATCATTGGAGCACTTTGTTCTTTGCGTTCGCGACACAGATGTCGTGTTCGCGAAGGGGGTTGGCTGGTACTCTATACGTTCGCGATGGTGCTATGCGAATGCATAGAAGGGAAACTTGGGCGGCGAGGGTCAAAGTTTGGTCTACGCGTTCACGAGGGGAGGTATGCGAACGTGTTGAAGAGGGGAGCAAGTCTATGCAAATGCGAAGGAGGGACACGAAAACAGAGGGGGAAATGATAGAGCAATGCAATCACGAGCCTGGGACCGCGTTCGCGAAGAGTAAAAACCTACTCTGCAACATTTGAAAAATCTGATGTATTTTCTAAGTGTAGAACTACCTCGAACAACCTCCGAATCACTCTAGAGCCCTCGGGGCTCCTAACCAAACACACATACTAACTGAATAACATCCTACAAACTTAATCCAGTGATCAAATCGCCAAAATAATATAAAAATAAAAGAATCAAACCTCAAAATCATCATTACTATTTCAAGTTCATAAACTTCCAACTTTAGATATTTATGTCCGAAACACCTCAAACGACGACCGATTTCGACCAAATTTCACATAAAGTGCTTAAAGTATACCGAAGACATGTACCGGCGCCGGAACCAAAATAAGGGCTTGATACCTATATTTTCTAACACATTTTCATTTCAAATTTTCATATCAAATTTCAGAAAACAATTTCTTTCAAAAATTCATTACTCGGGCTGGGGACCACGGATTTGATTCCGGGAATACGCCCGAGTCCCATATTTTTCTACAGACTCTCTGGGACCATCACATTACAAGTCCGGGTCCGTTTATCCAAAATTTTGACCAAAGTCAAATTTAACATTATTAACATCAAAATTCTTAAAATTTTACACATACTTCACACATTTCAACATAAAAGCTTTCAGGCTTTGCGCACGCAAATTATGACGACTCGGCCGATCATCTTTGGAATTTATATATCCCATTCCCCCATTAACTATTTTCTCTAAGTTTATTTCTGTTATTTTGGCTTGTCGGGATGTTCGGTGTTAGAATTCAGAATGTTTTGGGACACTTAGTCCATTAATGAGAGCTTATGTGTTGGAAAGTGGTTCATAATCGGAATAGTGCGAAGACAACCTCGGAATGGAAATCTGATGGTTCTGTTAGCTCCATAAGATAATTTTGGGGTTGATAGCATGTTCAAAATGTATTTTGAATGTCCATATCTCATTTAGGCTAGAAATGTCAAAAGTTAGAATTTAGAGGTTTTCGGTCCGATAGTGAATTATTGATCCGAGGGGGAAGGAGATTCCAAAAGTTTCTATAGCACCATCATTTCATTTGGGACATGCATGCAAAATTTAAGGTCAATCGGACAAGTGTTGGTTAGGTTTCTAATAGAAAGTGTGTTTTGGATGAACTTGAAGTTCTTAGGCTTGAATCTTTGATTTAATCGGGTTTCCTGTGTTGTTTTGAAGGTTTTATGGATTGGTACAAGATCGGATAAGATTTTAGATGGTAATTATGGTTTTGGTTGGTGTCCCGAGTACCTCAGGATGATTTCAAATGGCCGACGGGTTTATTTTCCTAAGTGTGCAACAGTTGAACTTTTTATCTTCTAGTATTTCCGCTTTTGCATCTTGGGAACAACAGAAGCGGCACCACATAAGCGGCCTTCGCATCGCAGAAGCAAGTTGGTCTTTTCCTTAGAGACCTTAAAAACGTTTAGCTATCCGCAAAGGCGGAGCCGCTTAAGCGGTTATGAGTCCACAGAAGCGGGCTCTGGCCCCTCAATGAAATCCACAGAAGTGGAATACTTGGTTGCATGTGCAGGACCGCAGAAGCAGTACCTTATCCACAAAAGTGAAAATCGTTGTTTAGATAAGAGAAATTTGAGTGTTAGTTTTCAAAAGTTAAGAAAATCAAATTGAGCTCGGGGAAGGGCGATTCTAAGAGGATTTTGAAGAGGAGATTATTGGGTAACATTTCTATGATCCTTTCTAGTATATTCCATCATTTTGTAGTTTATTCCATTGTTTAATTCGAATTCAAGGTCAAACTTGGGAAAAAATTGGATGAAACTTCATTGACCAAACTATTGAGTTTTGATAGCGATTTTACCTCCGATTTATATGAATCTTATATAGGTAGACTCGTGAGAGTACGGGGGTTCTAAAAATGTGAAAATTACTTAATTCCGAGATGTTGGCCCATGGGGTGTTTTGGGCCACTCGGAGTTGGATACTCGTGGCAAGGGCATCGTTCCTTATTGAATTTTGTTGGTTCAAGGTAAGTGGCTTGTCTAAACTTGTGTGGGGGACCTCTCTCCTTAGGATCTATTAACTGCTATATTAAATGTTCGGTACGCGAGGTGACGAACATTTACTTGTTCTGGTTGTTGAAAATCCATTTTAATTATAATATTTAACTGTGTTTTCTTGAAAATTTGCCTATTTTAAATGCAATTTAACATGTGTAGCTTAGGATAAGCATGTTTGGCTGACTTAATTGCTTAATTGCTAAAAATGTATTACCTGTCCTACGTGAAGCATGCTAGACTAGAAATATCACTAATTGTTCTTACTTATCACCTTATCTTATTTGAATTGTGTGGTATTACGAATTGGTACTGTGGGACGCCATCCTGCTAATTCCCTTTGTATGTGTTTCGTTCTATGACTGAGAGTGCGGGATACCAAGAGATCCCTAGCATTGATATGTTTACAAATTGGAGGATACCAGGAGATCTTGGGGATACTAAGAGATCCCTTGTGTAAAAATGGAGGATACTAGGAGATCCTCGGGATACTAGGAGATCCCTCGAGTATATGATGAGGATACGAGGAGATCCCCGATGACAGATATCCGGTGGTGATTTGCTCTTCTATTTACTTACTATGTTGGTTCTTGGTTACTGTCTTAATTATTATTCTTGCTAGAATATCGCAGTAGATTATTTCCATATGGCTTTTCCTTATTCTATTTATTATTATGTTTCTATCTCAGAAGGGCCTCGACCTTTCTTCGTCACTACCCGACCGATGTTAGGCTTGGCACTTACTGAGTACCGTTGTAGTGTACTCACACCTCTTCTGCGCATGTTTTTCATGTGCAGATCCAGGTACTTCCAGTCAGGCGCACTATTAGTGATCCAGGAGCCATATTCAGAGACTTGGGGTATATCTGTCGCGTCCGCAGACTAAAGAGTCTCCTTCTACTCTATCTTGTAGTTAGCGGTTCCATTTAATGTATTCAGTTGTTGTAGACATTTCTGGATATTAGAGCCATATTTTATGTTTCTTTTAGCCTGTGTTGCCCATGGGATTCCAGGTTTTGGGGAGTTATTGCAGAAATCTGGTGTTAAAGTGTATGTGCCCGGCGGCACTTTATTACATTTCTTTATGCTATTTGGCATCTAGTGATTATTTTTCACAAAAGTTATAAATTACGCAATGTGTTAGGCTTACCTAGTCATAAAGACTAGTTTCTGTCATGACAGGTTCCCAATTGGTGAACTAGGGTCGTGACAAATTGCTATCAGAGCTCTAGGTTCATAGGAGTCACGGGACACAAGCCAGTTTATTTGAGTCTCGCTGATCGGTACGGAGATATATGTACTTATCTACAGAAAGCTATGTAGCTGTTTAGGAAAAATCTTCACTTCATTGAATTCTTTGTCGTGCTATATTTTTGAAATCGGCTCTAAACTTCTATCTTCTGTTCTCTCACAGATGGTGAGGAAACGCACGACCTAGAACGATCAGGCACCTGCACCCCCTCCTGCAGCTGCTAGAGGCAGGGGCCAGGGTAAGGGTCAAGGGTGCATGCGTGGTGCAGCCATAGCACCTACGCGAGCTGCCGCCGAGGTACTTCTAGCAGATCCTCCTAGGGCTCAAGCACCTGACACGCCCACAGCCACCACTATTCTAGTTGTTCATGAGGCATTAGCATAGTTTATGAGCATGTATACTACGCTGTCACATGCTTTGATACCAACTTGTCACGACCCAAATCCCAAACTCGGTCATGATGGCACCTCTCGTGAAGACGAGGCCAACCAACAAAACAAAATGCTTCCTTTTTAATAGTTATTTAACATTTATAAAGCTAAAACATGATTAACATAAACAAAAGTGCGGAAAACAACGATAATGACAGGAAACCATCCCGTCACAGCCCGATATAGGGGTGTCACTAGTCATGAGCTACTATAGAGGTCACTAAAGAACTACAAGTATGGAAATGGGAACAAAGTCTGAAAAATAACCAGGACAACATAAAATAAGGGAGAAGATCTGGTGCTGCGGACGCTCGAGGTCACCTGGCACAGCTGCGATAACCAATCTTCAATCCGCTAATAACCCGCTATCGGACGAACAATACCTGCAACTGCAAGCGATGTATAGGGAGTAAAGTGATTACTCCAACTTGATGAGTAATAAGCGTAAATAATAACTGAAAGACAATATATCACGTAAGAGCGCTCCACCATGCAATATGGGACATCACAACCCTTTGAGAAAATAGTAATCCGGGAAAATCCTTTAGAAAATGTCTGACTCAGTTTAAAATCACTTTTAGAAATATCTTTTACCAGCAGTTAAGCAAGTAAATGCAGGACAGGTAGTGCAACTCAGCACAAAAGTCAGCCTCTCGGAACAAGCAAGTATGCATAATTGAGCTCACAACTCGCCCTTCAGGAAATATTCTTATCTCTGGTCATCCACTGTTACCTATCCCATTTACATCATACAGTGTCACTGTTACCATATTCTCAAATTTATCCACTTTAAAAGTGATCAGACAATATCAGAACAACAAATAAATATCTTTAAAAATGACACAAACAACAAATAGTGCACAAATGTATGAATGCAATGCAATTCATATGACGGTACACTGTAGTACCCGCTGCGGCGTACAGTCCGCTCCATTTATTTAACGTTAACAGCGCTCAATGGGGGTGTATATAGACTCCGGGAGGGTCTCCATACGGTGCAAACGCAATGTCAAGCCATCTCGTGGCATCAATCGAATCTTGGCCAGTCATTGTTACCTGGCCAAGTGGATACTCGCGCTCACTGTGGGTGTGCAAACTCTGGAGTGCTCCTACAGCCCAAGCGCAATGTCAGCCATGTCTTGGAATCAAATAGGATCTTGGCTTCAATATCAATATAACACCGATGTTGCATGCAGCCCGAGCCATCCATATATTCAAATGTACTATAACAATGCTACGGTGTGCAACCAAACCTATACCCAGTCCAGAAATGCACATATGACATTTGGCCAATAGTGACATGAAAATCCTCAGTTCAAAATGTTACAAAAATGTTGTTTAAGTTTTTAAGTCTTAGAAAAATTGCTGAGTTTGCAAAACATTATTAAAACCTTGGACCAAGATCAAATAATATGCAAGTAATGCAAAAATAGTAATATCATTCCACGAAGGGTTCACATAGTTGGCACAAAGCCCAAACATTGAAATCAGCTCAAAATATGATGATAATAAATAATTTCAGTCTAATACGCGATAAAAGTCAACAACCGGGATGGACCAAGTCACAGTCCCGAATGGTGCTCTACCCCACGCTCATATCAGGCGTGCAAGTCACCTCAATACAGCACTATGATGTGCAAATCCGGGTTTTCAAACCCTTAAGACATCATATAAAAGTATTACACACCTCGAACCGATGAAATCCCTAGCCCACAATGCCAAAATCATCCAATTTCACCAATTCAAAGCCTAAGTTCATCACGAACTTCCGAAATGCACTTTAGATCAAAAACCCGACCAAACAATCTTCGAATGAACTAAAAATTTGCACGTATATCTAAAATCACCAAACGAAGCTACATCAACTCTCGGAATCTTATTCTGACACTGGGAACAAAATCTCACCAATCAACCGGTATTTGCCAAAATACTAACTTCGCCAATTCAAGCATGATTTTACACCGGACCTCCAAAATCATTTCAGATCACACTCCTAAGTCACAAATTACTTCCCGAAGCTAACTGAATCTACAGAAATCACATCCGATCCCTATACTCATAGTTCAATGTCCGGTTGACTTTTCCAACTTAAGCCTTCCTTAAAGAGACTAAGTGTCTCATTTCTTATCAAAACCACTCCAAATCAACTCTCACACACCACACATCGATAACGAAATATGAAGAAGCAATAAATGAGGAAAATGGAGCAGTAACACATGAGACGACGGGTCGGGTCATCACATTAGGAAATCGGAACACTTGGTTCTTTAAAGTTGGCTTAAAGGAAAGTTTTACTTTGGTCAATATTTTGAGTAACAGAATCAAAATCATGATTTGAGGATTCCAACAGGTTCATATGATGATTTTAGACTTGGGCATATCTCCAGATCAGATTTTGGATGATCCATAAACGCTGTGGCACCTGATAGTGAAAGTTGATTCCTTAAGGATTTTAAAGTTCTTAAATATTTGGTTTGGAGTGGGTTTTTGTATTATTGAGGTTCAAACGTAATTCTGAGACCAAAAGTAGTTTCATATTGTCATTTAAGACTTGCATGCAAAATTTGGTGTCAATCCGAGTAGTATAAGTGTGTTTCGTTAGTTTGATTCAACTTGGTTTAGGGGGGTGATTCTTAGATTTAGTATTTTTTTGGGCATTCCAAGGGTTCAAGTGAGTCCGTATTATCATTTCAAACTTGTAGGTGTGTTCCGGCGGGCCCCCGAGCGTCAATCGAACGTGGCTCGAGCTTAGTTGGAAATGTGGGAAAGAGCTGAAACTTCAAGATTCTATCATAATCGCACATGCGGTTTGCCAACCGCAAGTATGAGCCCGCAGAAGTGGCTAGGCCATCACAGAAGCGGCCATGGGTGGTCTTCCCAAGAACTGCAGAAGCGGAGCTGCAGAAATGGTTTGCTTCCCGCAGAAGCAGCCCAGCCGACCAATGGAATTTTTGCAGAAGCGGACTCTTTTCCGCAGATGCGGTGGGTGCAAGGTGCGGCCCAGGACTGCAGATGCAGAAATTACTGAAGGCAGTGATCTTCATTTATTGCGGGTGTTAGCCATTTTTGGCTCATTTCCACTCAAAGGTTGGCGATTTTAGAGCTCATGAGAGAGAATTTTCACCAAGCTCTTAAAGGTCAGTAATTCCTACTATATGTGAGTTAAATACTTGGAATTTGGGTAGATTAACATGTAAAGATTAGTGAAAATATATGGGATTAAAGTAAAATTTAGGGTTTTGATAAAAACGAGATTAACCACAAAATTCGTTGTGGAGTGAAGTAAAAATTATATATTCTTGATCCTTAGGTTATGGGTAACAACTTTCATCAAATATTTCCAAAATTTGGGTACGTCATCTCGGGTTTGATTTTTAGGAACCTTTCCTTTGGGGTTGGATAATCATTTTAATAGCTAGAATAAACAACAACAACAACTACCCAGTAATATCCCTGAAAGTGGGGTCTGGGGTAGACAAGCCTTACCCCTACCCGAAAGGGCAGAGAGGCTGTTTCCAATCGACCCTCGGCTCAGTGAAGGAGAGGAAAAACAAAAACACAAATTACCTATAATATGAATTTATAAACTTATAATGATGGACTTTTACACTATTTGAATAGTTTCAGATCATGCGGATCTAGTTTGAGAGTTTGAATGCATTCTGGAGTTGGAAAAAGGCTCGAAACAAGGTAAGTCTCTTTTCTAACCTTGTAAGGGGAAATATCCGCATAGGTGAAATTAATAAATATATATATGATTAGTTGTGGGGTTGTGTATACACAAAGTGAAGAGAGTCCGTACAAGAAAATATTTATTTTGATAATAATTGAGGAAAACATTAAGTTATATTTATACTTAACCGCGTCGCAAGTATATTCCAGCGAGCGGGGTGATTATTTCCACTACTCTCATAGGAGCAGGCCGTTCGCCTCGGCATGATAGTAAATATATATATAGTTTGGGTCGTTCGATTGTCGGTGGTGCACAATTTACTTTTATGATAGATAGAGTCAAACGTCCTCGGTGGTATTTGTGTGTGATAATATAACCGGAACCTTTATAATTCGTATGATTTATTGCTTGAAATATGAAAGTGCCTAGTTTTATTAAGTGGATGAAAAAAATTTCAATAATTATTTTGTTTTGTGTTTATTGTTATCTATATACCTTGTGAATTAAATATATTGAACTTCATATTATTATATTGTTGGCCTTAGTAAGTGTCGGAGTCGATCCTCTTTCACTACGTATGTGAGGTTAGACGAAATATTTACTGAGTACATATACAATATATTCATGCTACACTTCTGTACTTGATTGTACAGGCTTTGAGGCCTCTGGCCATCAGTCCGGCGCATAGAGTGGACTCCTCAGCTCGAGACTTTCCGTTGAGCTGCCTTTTTTAGCCGATCTGCAGCAACTGGAGTCTTTCTTTTTTTCTTTATGTTCATGCCTATCTCTTTTCGAGATAGTAGGACAGTATGGTCTTGTATATTCTACTACATTTCTCACACACTTGTGACATTAGGTATTGACACACATATTAGTAGACTTATGATATTTTGGCTTGTCTTTGGGATTTAGATTCACATTTGTTATTTCTATTTAAATTTGCTTAAAGTTTTAAACTATAAATTTTTTAAATCTATAATGAAAGTCATCACGTACTAACTACTCAAATGAGAATTTTTTAATTAATTAGTGTTGGTTTGCCTAATAGGGGTTTTGAGCGTCATCACGGCCTAATATAGAATTTGAATCATGATAATTTTCATGTATGATCGGCGGTTGGGGGGTTGTTTTTAATTTTTTGGGGATTTGGGTTTTTGTGTGGGGGGGAGGGGGGAGGAGATTGTTGTTGTTGTCGTTGTTGTTGTTTGATCCCCTCAATTTGGCTTTAAAGATTCTTTTCCATTAGAGAAGGTACGAAGACATGGGAGACCCAAGTCGCGGAAAATCGAGCCTGCTCCAACCGCCGTTGTCACCGCATTCGACAAAGATGTGGACTACATCATTGCGGATTGCTTTTGGTTTCGAGAAGGGGCGTGCCAGCACATCCAGAATTTCAAGCACGAGAGCGCGACGAGGACGCCGCGAGCTTAGGTGGGGGAGGATGTTGCGGACCGCCCAATTTGATAGCCCAATCGTCCACAATCTTGGGCTAGTGAGCCAATATAAGGCCAAGAGTCCTAGCTTGGCCCAATTCTGGAACATTCTAGGCAACTCTAGATTCCGGAACGTTCTAGAGAAATCTAGCACATTTGAGCTTGGAAATACTCTAGAATTCTCCATAGAATTCTAGCACATGTACCTAGCTAGAAGGTAGTAGAATTCTCTAGACTCTCTAGAATTCAGATTCTTTTTCAAAATTTGCGAACATTCCAAATTGAGGGGATCAAATTTTGATAAAGAATCTTTACCTTCTCTAATGGACATATAATTTAAATATCAAATAGTTAAATCGAAAAAGTCATATTTCATACAACATGATTTATGATGGAGTGTTTCCTTTTTTGTTTTTCTTTTTAAATATAACTTAGTACTAGTGGCTAAGTGAGGTATTTAATTTGAAAAAGAACTTTAAGGCCAATTAGTTGAAGGGGACCAAACAAAAACACCTTGAATCATGCATATACTAATTAACCCAAAAAAATAAAAAACTATATGTAAAGGTCATAAAATTATACTAATTTTTGAGAAAACACTGTTCGCAAATTTTGTTCTTATAAAAACAAATGATTAATCCCATGCAATGGTGGGGCAAAAATATGCAAATTGGCACATGATTTATGAAAAATCCTTATGATTGACAATTGACCAATCAAAAAGGACATTCAATTCACCACATGCTTATAGTACTAGATTTGACACTACCTTTTAGATTTTTTTGCCTTAAAAAATAAGATATTGAATATTGATGTGTAGTAGTATCAAAAATAGAGAGGCGATATATTTCATCTATGTTTTTCTCATAGAAGTAGAAGCATAAATCCACCTTTTGAATCAAACATTCTAGTAAAAGTATCAACCTTATGTATAAATTACCCCTTTTGCGCTAGACATTGTATATAAAAATTATTCATTGTATATAAATGTAACTTTTATTAAAAATCTAGGACAATTATAGGTGTTTTTTTTTTTCACCAATGTTATTTCACTATCTCGTGTCTCATTCTTTCCTTATCATGCTAAATCTATTCGACTTTAGTACAAAATCTTCTGCTTTAATGAAGAGATAAAGGACTTTACAGGTTGTATTCTCTGGACCTTTCGCTTTAATCATAACTATCACTTGAATTATAGGACTATAATTATTGTAATTAAATCTAAATGCTGCAGTTTATTTCATGTTTCACTTGGAAAATGATAGGTTTAGCAATTCTAGGACACAAAGATCTACATAATAATATTGGGTATATAGAGACATTAAGCCTTCCAATAAAAAACGCTGTTTGTTAAGGACCTGTGGTATATCAATCTTAGCTAATCTAGTAAATTGTTTATATTAACAAGTTTTAACTTTTATATATTAACAATCTAAAAGTATTTATGTTACTAGGTTATTTAAAAGAAAACTGTATATATTTTTTCAAAAAAATGGATCAGTAACTTAGAAAATAAGATAGATTATCTGCTTCAATATGTTAAAACACACCGTAAAATTCTTCGAATTTTCTGTATATATAAAGTAAAAAGTTTAAATTAAGTGATATATACCGTCATTATTAAAAAATTGTCACCGAGTCACTTTTACATATTATTGAAATAGGTAATCCGCCTTATTTTTAATATTACAAATCACACAATTTAAGGAGTCTTACGTGTAGACATTCTGTCACGACTCAAACCCGATCGTGATGGCGCCCTGCCGCGAGGCTGAGCAAGCCCGACCAAACCACAATCAAATAACGGCATTCCAGCCAAGAAGGGAACAAATTAAAATAATACAGCGAATTCAATGTGAAACTCCCAACTAGAGATAACATATAACAAAGAAAGCACAACTGGACAATAATCCTCCCAAAACCGAGGAGTCACGAGTATAGAGCCTCTAATAAAATATTATACAGGTCTGAATAGAAGTAATACAATGTCTGACAGAATAGCAAAAGAAACAACTGATAGAGACAGAGTAGGTGATCCTGCGGACGCTGGGCAGCTACCTCAATACTCTGAACAACTCCGAAAAACCAACAACTGCAGCACTAGGTCTCCGGAGCACCTGAATCTGCACACAAGGTGCAGGGAGTATGGGGTGAGTCTACCAACTCAGCGGGTAATAAGCATGTATAAAAACTTGAAAGCAGGAAATCCACAATAAAGCACAGAGTAAAGCTAGTAAAACAGTTCTATACAGTACAAGTCTCAAATATATCCAGATAAAACAACAGTAAATAAATGCATGAGATGCAATGCAATGCATGAACACTGCGGAACATGCAGCCCAATCCATATAGGTACCCGCACTCAATGTGGGGGTTCAGACTCCGGAGGGGCTCCTACAGCCCAAGCGCCATATCATATAGTGTCAATAGTTACCATTGTTTTTATCACAATACGCAGTGTCTTTTATTACCACCTTTTCCATTACAATACGGTGTCCTTAGTTACCACCATTTTCATTACAATAGCGGTGTCCTTAGTTACCACTGTTTTCATTTAGAACACACGGTATCATTAGTTACCATCATTTTCATATAAAACACAGGGTGTCCTTAGTTACCGCCGTTTTCATTCAAAATAGTATACAGTCCAAAAATAGCGAGATAGTACTCGACGGCCCGAAATATCATTTAAAAGTCACTAGAGTTTTCAATACCTATAAATATGGCTAAGTTTGCAAAACTAGTATTTAAACCTGGACTGATTTCAATAATATGCAAATTATTCTGAGATAACGATCCCTGAGGGATCTTACAAGTCGGCACAAGGCGCCGAACATGGCATCAAGCCCGGATGACATCAATACAGTATGCGAAGAAATCGCCAACATATTACAATATATCCCTCGGATTAGACCGAGTCACAATTTTCAACATATACGACCCCGCACTACACATGGAGTGCGTGTCTAGCCTCATAATAGCGTCACAATGTGATATACCGGGGTTTCAAACCCTCGGGTCATAATCTACACCCATTACTCACCTCAACCCGGCCGCAAACTAGCTCGCAATGTATTTCCCTCGAGAATCGATCTCCGCGGGTGCCAAATCTGATCAAAACCAATAAGAATACGTCAAAATAAGCTAATGGGACACAACCCAATCGAAATAACACGAAATACACCTCAAAACACGAAGTTGGCAAAACTCGAGCCTCGGTCTCACTTCCTGAAAAATTATGAAAATTGCATTTTCAGAATCCTCGTCTCGCCACGAGTCCATACATATCAAATTTACAAGAATCGGAATCCATTTGACCCCTCAAATCAACACTTTCAGGATCACTTGGGTTTCAAGCCCTAACCACCATTGTCGACATTAAAAACCTTGAATTCTTTGTGTTTAATCCATGATTTTATAATATATTGACATATTATAGGTCCAAGAGTTCATACCTGATAAATCCCCTCAAAAACCTCTCCAAAAGTCGCCCACAATCGCCTTAGCTCGAAGTCCAAATGTTCTTCTCTTTTAAATTTTGAAGACCTACTGCTGCATTAATTCCAGGCCGTTTTGCGCTTCCGCGGCCTCTAACCCGCTTCCGTGACATTTTGACTTCTTCTCCGGTCAGACATAAATCCCAGTGACCGCTTCTGCGGTCCATTAACCGCTTCAGCGACCTTCACTTCTGCGGTCACTTGACCGCTCCAGTGGTCCCAGCCCTTACCTCAGTTTCCGCTTACGTGGCTCCCTAGCCTCTTCCGCGATCACCGCTTAAGCGGTTCCCCTTCCGCAAAAGCGGAAATACCAGAACACGGATTCCCAAAAATCTGATGCAACTCAAAACTTCTTCGTTTCACCATTCGGAATCACCCCTGGGTCCCAACCAAAACCATCAACCTACTCCAAAACATCATATGAACTTGTTCCAATCATAAAAACAAGTCCTTAAACACAAAAATCATCAAATCATAGTGGATTCAAGTCTAAGTTCAACCATAACTTCCAAAACTAACATTCGATCAAAAATCCAACCAAACGACGTCCGAATGACCTGAAAATTTACAGACATATCCAAAATCACCTAACGAGGCTACTGAATCTCTCGAAATTCCATTCCAACCCCCGGATCAAAATATCACCTATCAATCGGAATTCGGCGAAATTCAACTTAGCCAATTCAAGCCTAATTCTACACCGGATTTCCGAATTAACTTCTGATTTCTCTCCCATGTCACAAATCACCATCCTAAACTAGCCGAATCATCGGAAATCCATTCCGAGCCATCTAACTCACAAGTCAACGTCCTGTTCACTTTTTCAATTTAAGCTTTCCTTAAAGAGACTATTGGTCTCTTTTCTAGCCAAATTCAATCCAACACATCTCAAACTCACCAAACACATCTATCAACACACGGGGAAGCATATTATGGGGATAACAGGGCTGAAATATAAAAGACGACGGGTTGGGTCATCACATCCTCCCCAACTAATACAAACACTCATCCTCGAGCGGGTCAAGAAACATACCTTGAGCCTCAAACAAACGAGGATATCTGCTCCGCATCTCTTGCTCCCAAGTGGCCTCCTTTACGGGCCGACCTCTCCATTGCACCTTCACCGAAGCTATGTTTTTTTATCTCGACTTCCGAACCTGTCGACCCAAGATAGCCACTAGCTCCAGATCATAGGTCAAGTACACATCCAACTGGATCGTGCTGAAGTCTAACACATTATACGGGTCTCCAACATACTTTCTGAGCATAGAAACATGAAACACCGGGTGAACCGCTGATAAGCTGGGTGGCAAGGCAAGCATATATGCCACCTCCCTAATCTCCTTAGAATCTCAAAAGGTCAAATTAACCGCGGACTCAGCTTCCCTTTCTTCCCAAATCTCATCACGCCTTTCATAGGCGAGACCTTCAACAGAACCTTCTCGCCCACCATATAAGATACATCCCGAACCTTCCGGTCCGCATAACTCTTCTGACACGACTGAGCTGTACGAAGTCTCTTCTGGATAACTTTCACTTTCTCTATGGTATCCTGAACCAACTCTGTCCCCAATAGTCTAGCCTCGCCGGGCTCAAACCAACCAACTCTAGATCTATACTGCCTCACATACAAAGCCTCATACAGTGCCATCTAAATGTTGGACCGATAACTATTATTATAAGCAAACTCCGCAAGCGCCAAAAACTCAGCCCAAGAACCTCCGAAATCAATGACGCAAGCACGCAATATGTCCTTTAATATCTGAATAGTACGCTCGGACTGTCCGTCCGTCTGAGGATGAAAAGATGTGCTCATCTGAATCTGAGTGCCCAACTCCCAATGAAAAGTCTTCCAGAACTGGGAGAAAAACTGAGTACCCCTGTCTGAGATAATAGAAATTGGAACCCCATGCAACCGCACAATCTCACGTATGAAAATCTCTACCAACCACTCCGAAGAATAGGTGGTACACACCGGAATGAAATGCACAGACTTGGTCAGTCTATCCACAATCACCCAAATAGAACCAAAGTTCCTCGAGGTACTCGGGAGACCACTCACAAAGTCCATAATAATCGTCCACGAGGGCGACCACTCACAAAGTCCATAGTAATCGTCTCCCATTTCCACTCCGGAATATCCATCTGCTGAAGTACACCACAGGGTCTCTGATGCTCATATTTGACCTGCTGACAATTTAGACACCTAGTCACATAACTAACAATGTCCTTTTTAATTCTCCTCCACCAATAATGATGCCTCAAGTCCTGGTACATCTTCCCGGCACCCGGATGAATAGAATACCGCGAGCTGTGGGCCTCATCTAATATCAACTCTTGGAGCCCATCCATATTGGTCACAAAAATCCGACCCTGCATCCGCAACACACCATCACTACCAATAGTCATATCTTTGGCATCATCATGCTGGACCTTGTCCTTCAGGACAAGCAAATGCGGGTCATCATACTGGCGCTCCCTGATGCGATCATATATAAAAAATCGGGAAACCATACAAGCCAACACCCGACTGGGCTCTGAAATATCCTATCTCACCATACGATTAGCCAAAGCCTGGACATCAACTGCAAGGGGCCTCTCCCCAAGTGGAATATACACCAAGCTACCCATACTCACCGCCTTCCGGCTCAAGGCATCGGCCACTACATCGACTTTCCCCGGATGGTACAGTATAGTAGTATCATAATCCTTGAGTAACTCAAGCCATCTCCGCTGCCTCAAATTCAGATCTTTCTGCTTGAACAGGTGCTGAAGGCTACGATAATCCGTATACACCTCACAAGATACTCCATATAGATAGTGCCTCCAAATCTTCAAGGCATGAACTATAGCAGTCAACTCCAAGTCATGAACATGGTAGTTTTTCTCATGGGGCTTCAACTGTCGAGAAGCATATGCAATCACTCTACCCTCCTGCATCATGACACAACCAATACCAATCCTCGAAGCATCGCAATATACCGTATGAGAACCTAAAGCTGCCGGCAGCACTAACACTAGGGTCGTAGTCAACAATGAATTGAGCTTTTGAAAACTCTCCTCACACTCATTAGACCACACAAATGGGGAATTCTTCTACGTCAACTTCGTCAAAGGCGAAGCAATAGATGAAAAACCCTGAACAAACCTGCGGCAATAACCCGCCAAATCGAGGAAACTCCGAATCTCTGAAGCCGAGGACAGTCTAGGCTAACTCTGCACCGCCTCAATCTTCTTTCGATCAACCTGAATACCATCAGTGGACACCACGTGTCCAGAAAAGCCACGGAACTGAGCCAGAACTCACACTTGGAGAACTTTGCGTACAACTTCTCTTCTCTCAATCTCTGCAATACCACCCTCAAATGATGCGCGTGCTCCTTATGGCTACGCGAGTGCACAAGAATATCATCAATAAACACGATCACAAAAGAATCCAGATATGGATGAAATACACTGTTCATCAAATGCATGAATGTTGCTGGGGCATTAGTCAACGCAAATGACATAACCAGAAACTCATAATGCCCATATCTCGTCCTAAAAGTTGTCTTCATGATGTCAGAATCTCTAATATTCAATTGATGATAGCCTGAATGAAGATCAATATTCAAGAATACCTTTGCCCCCTGAAGCTGGTCAAACAAATCCTCAATACGTGGAAATGGATACTTGTTCTTCACTGTCACTTTGTTCAACTGTCTGTAATCAATGCACATTCTCATTGTGCCATCCATCTTTCTTAACAAATAACACCGGTGCACCCCACGGTGACACACTTGGGCGAATGAACCCCTTATCTAGGAGTTCCTAGAGCGTCTCTTTCAACTCCTTTAACTCTGCTGGTGCCATACGATAGGGAGGAATAGAAATGGGTTGAGTTCCCAGCACTAAATCAATACCGAAGTCAATATCCATGTCTGGCGGCATGACCGGCAGGTCTGCTGGAAATACATCTGGAAACTCCCTCACCACGGGAACCGAATCAAGACTAGGAGTCTCAGCTCCAACATCTCTCACAAATGCTAGATATGCTAAACATCCTTTCCCAATCATCCGTTGGGCCATTAAGAAAGAGATTACCCTGCTGGGTACATAATCAGTCGAACCACGCCACACAACCCTCGGAATACCCTGCATAGCCAATGTGACTGTCTTGGCGTGATAGTCCAGAATAGCATGGACTGGTGATAGCCAATCCTTAACATCAAAATCAACCATGCTCAAAAGCAGCAAGTCAGCTCGGGTCTCCAGACCCTCGATAGTAAGAAGACAGGATCGATACATGTGGTCCACAATAATAGTATCACCCATTGGGGTAGATACATGCACAGGCAACGCAAGACACCCTCGTGTAGTCCCCAAATGATGGGCAAAGTAAGTTGATAGATAAGAATATGTAGACCCGGGATCAAACAAAATAGAAGCATCCATGTGGCAAATTGAGATAATACTTGTGATCACTGCATCAGATGCAACGGCATCTCTCCTATATAGGAGTGCATAGAAACGGGCCTGACCATCGCTCGATCGCTTATCCCTCCTGGGGCGGCCTCTAGATGACTGACCCCCTCCCCTACTAGACTGAGGTGGTGCTGAAACAGATGGAGAAGGAGAGGAGGGCTGATCCCTCTGCTGAAACCTACCACCACGAAGTCAAGGACAATTTCTCTTAACATGTCCAAACTCCCCACACTCACAACATACGACTGAATCTGGAGAAGGGGACTGAAGGGAACCTCTCACCGCAGATGAACCCTGGGCTGACGAACTGGGTGGAGCACTCTGAGCTGGGAGGGCACTGAGGGAAGACTATCCCTGCAGGTGACCCTGACGGCCACGACCGGAAGAAACTCCACTGTACTCTGGGTGGCCTGACTGAGGAGGCCTAAAAGAACGACCTCTGCCCTGATGAAACTGGACCTTAGATGGAGCACCACTGTAACTGCTCAAACCTCGAGGCCTCTTGGCCTCCCTATCCTCTCGCTCGTGACGGCGAGCCATATCAATATCGCAGGCTGTATCCACCGCCTCATCAAAGGTATGACTCAGGACTCTATCTCGAGTCATCAGAATACAAATGGGATAAATGAGCCCGTCCACAAATTGTCTAACCCTCTCCTGATCCGTCTGGACCATCCACGGAGCAGAACGAGCTAACTTAGCATATCTCATCTCATACTGCATCATAAACATATCCCCCTGGCGAAGCATCTCAAACTGCCTGCGTAACTCCTCCCTCTACGACTTAGATACCCACTTCTCCAAGAATATAGTGGAGAACTCCTACCAAGATAACGGTACCGACCCTGCTGGCCTATGCCGCTCATATGCCTCCCACTGGTTGAAGGCTGCTTCTGAGAACTGAAAAGTGGTAAAAGATACCCCACTAGTCTCCAAAATCTCGGCGGTCCTGAGAATGCGTTGACACTTGTCAAGAAACCCCTGGGCATCCTCGCCCGGAACACCGCCAAAAGTCGAAGGTGAAAGTCTGTTGAACCTCTCCAAACGACGTTACTCGTCATCTGGCATCACTGGTACCCCATCACCCTGAACTGGAACAACTGGCTAGACAGGGGCAACTGGCTGAACCGGGGTGCCTCTGGGGTCTACAAACCCGGTGCACCCTGCTCTGGAGTGCGAGCTGCAAGGGTCTGATGACCACCCCCGGTCTGAGAAGTGGATGTTGCAGTGGTAGCTGATACCACCTGAGCTAACCCGGTGCAGATGGATAAGGTCTGAGCCAACGTCTCCTGAAGACCAAGTATCACAATGGGCACTACCGGTGCCTGAGTAGGTGCTGCTGGACCCTCAACAACTGGAGGCTGATCCTGAACAGGAGCAACATGTGGGTCAACTGGTACTGCCCCTGCTGCTCTACCACGGCCACGTCCACGGCCTCTAGCTTGTGGAAATGGGGGCTGTCCGCCACGTCCGGTAGCACGAGTTCTCGCCATCTGCGAGAGAATAGAATAAGAAGTTTCAGTTCCCAAATCAACAAAGCCGCACGAAAAGAGTTCAAGAATATGAAGTGTTTCCTAAAGGTTCTGCAGCCTCCTGAGGATAGATAAGGACGTCTACGTACCGATCCGCGAGACACTACTAAACCGGCTCATAACTCGTGAGGTCTAGTAAACCTAGGCTTTAATACCAACTTTCCACGACCCAAACCCGATCGTGATGGCGCCCTGCCGCAAGGTTGGGCAAGCCCGACCAAACCACAATCCAAGAACGGCATTCCATCCAAGAAGGGAACAAATTAAAATAATACAGAGAATTCAATGTGAAACTCCCAACTAAAGATAATATATAACATAGAAAGCACAACTGGACAATAATTCTCCCAAAACCGAGGAATCACGAGTATAGAGCCTCTAATAAAATAAGATACATGTCTGAACGGAAGAAATACAATGTCTGACAGAATAGCAAAAGAAACAACTAATAGAGACAGAGTAGGTGGTCCTGCGGATGCTGGGCAGCTACCTCAATACTCTGAACAACTCCGAAAAATCAACAGCTGCAGCATTATGTCTCTGGAGCACCTGAATCTGCACACAAGGTGCATGGAGTATGGGGTGAGTCTACCAACTCAGCGGGTAATAATATGTACAAAAACCCGAAAGCAGGAAATCTACAATAAAACACAGAGTAAAGCTAGTTAAACAGTTCTATACAGTACAAGTCTCAAATATATCCAGATAAAACAATAGTAAATAAATGCATGAGATGCAATGCAATGCATGAACACTGCGGAACGTGCAGCCCGATCCATATGGGTACCCGCGCTCACTATGGGGGTTTAGACTCCGGAGGGGCTCCTACAGCCCAAGCGCCATATCATACAGTGCCAATAGTTACCACTGTTTTCATCACAATACACGGTACCCTTTGTTACCACTATTTCCATTACAATACGCAGTGTCCTTAGTTGCCACCGTTTTCATTATAATACGATGTGTCCTTAGTTACCATCGTTTTCATTTAAAACACACGGTGTCCTTTGTTACCACCGTTTTCATTTAAAACACACGGTGTCCTTAGTTACAACCATTTTCATTAAAAATAGTATACAGTCCAAAAATAGCGGGATAGTACTCGACGGCCCGAAATATCATTTAAAAGTCATTAGAGTTTTCAAAACGTATAAATATGGCTCCGTTTGCAAAAATAGTATTTAAACCTGGACAGATTTCAATAATATGCAAATCATGAAAATTCTAAGATAACGATCCCTGAGGGATCCTACAAGTCGGCACAAGACCCCGAACATGGCATCAAGCCTAGATCACATCAATACACTATGCGAAGCAATCGCCAACATAGTACAATATATCCCTCGGATTAGACCGAGTCACAATTTTCAACATATGCGACCCCGCACTAGCCATGGAGTGCGTGTCTAGCCTCATAATAGCTTTACAATGTGATATACCAGGGATTCAAACCCTCGGGTCATTATCTATACCCATTGCTCACCTCAAGCCGGTCGCAAACTAGCTCATAATGCTTTTCCCTCAAGAATCGACCTCCGTGGGTACCAAATCTTATCAAAACCAATAAGAATACGTCAAAATAGGCGAATGGGACACAACTCAATCGAAATAACTCGAAATACACCCCAAAACACGAAGTTGGCAAAACCCGAGCCTCGGGCCCACTTCTTGAAAAATTACAAAAGTTACATTTTCAGAATCCTCGTCTCGTCACGAGTACATACATATCAAATTTACATAAATCGGAGTCCATTTGACCCCTCAAATCAACACTTTAAGGTTCACTTGGGTTTCAAGCCCTAACCACCATTGTTGACATTAAAAACCTTGAATTCTTTGTGTTTAATAAATGATTTTACAATATATTGACATACTATAGGTCCAAGAGTTCTTATCTGATGAATCCCCTCAAAAACCTCTTCAAAAATCGCCCACAATCGCCTTAGCTCGATGTCCAAATGTTCTTCTTTCTTAAATTTTGAAAACCTATTGGTCCATTAACCGCTTCAGTAACCTTCACTTCTGCAGTCACTTGACCGCTCCAGCTGTCCCAGCCCTTACCTCAGCTTCGGCTTATGCGGCTCCGTAGCTGCTTCTGTGGTCACCGCTTAAGCGGCTCCCCTTCCGCAAAAGCGAAAATACCAGAAGACAGATTCCCAAAAATCTTATGCAACTCCAAACTTCTTCATTTCACCATGCGGAATCACCCCGGGGACCCCAACCAAAACCACCAACCTACTGCAAAACATCATGTGAACTTGTTCCAATTATAAAAACACGTCCTTAAACACAAAAATCATCAAATTGTAGCGGATTCAAGTCTAAGTTCAACCATAACGTCCAAAACTAACATTCGATCCAAACCCCAATCAAACGACGTCCGAATGACCTGAAAATGTACAGACATATCCAAAATCACCTAACGAAGCTACTGCAACTCTAGGAATTCCATTCCGACCCTTGAATCAAAATCTCACCTATCAACCGGAATTCGCCGAAATTCAACTTAGCCAATTCAAGCCTAATTATATACCGGACCTCCGAATTAACTTCTGATTTCTCTCCCATATCACAAATAACCATCTGAAACTATCCGAATCACCGGAAATCCATTCTGAGCCCTCTAACTCACAAGTCAACGTCCGGTTGACTTTTTCAATTTAAGCTTTCCTTTAAGAGACTATTGGTCTCATTCTAGCCAAATTCAATCCAACACATCTCAAACTTACCAAACACATCTATCAGTACACGGGGAAGCATATTACAGGGATAACGGGGCTGAAATACAAAGGATGACGGGTCGGGTCGTCACATATTCTTTTAGTGACCTGATAGTGTAAAATACTATTTACAATAACGGTGTATATATAACTTAAATTCATAATTTATTATATCCTTTTTTAATTTAGGGTTTGACTTCTATCCACCGACAATACAAAAATATTTAAAAAATCGGGTTACTTAAAAGATAACTAACTTAGTATAAGAGATAAAATCACTTAAATTATTAGGGATTTTTTTGTGATAAAACTTTAGTACCGCATCATCTCTTGGTTAGTTAGTAATCCTGGGACAAGTTATCCCAAGATTAAAAATAGTACTGGGATAACTCGTACCTTTCAGAGGGTGAAATAATAATCGCAGGATAAAGCAGTAAAATTAATAATATCAGGATTAATACGACATACCAATCAACAAAAAATAATAGCAGAATAACTAATCTATATCTAACTAATCCCAATATAACTAATTCCAACATAACTAGTCTTCGAACATAATGACTCCTTAATATATATAACTTAAATCCTTACTTTTGGGTTATACTAATAATTCACTCACCGTGGCTATATATGCTGCCATATACTCTTATCAGAAGCCAATAATTTTCTTTTAAATTCAATTTTGATTTTGCAGAGTTATAGGATCCGTTTTTAAATGCGACGTGATTCTTGTAATTAAATATATGAAAATATTTTTCTTTTCCTTACCTTAAAACCCTATGCCTAATAATTGTTATACCAAGGACATTTTCATTTGTTTGTTTTCATTGTGGGCCGTTGGGAAACAGGAGAAATTGTACCAAAGCACGTGGAGAAAATACAACAGAAACCAATTAGAAGCATTAGTCCACCTTTTGAATCAATCATTCTTGTAAATATTAACCTTATATATGTATGAAACATCTTTCAAGATTGTATTCACTCCAAAAAAGAAAATCGGGGTTTACAGATTGCATTCTATTTGGCCTTTCGGTTTATAGAAGAACGAGAGGACTTTAGGGGCTGTATTCTCTTCGATCTTTCGATTGAATTATAAGACAGTAATTATTGTACGTCGATTTAAATGAAACCTTTATCAAAAACTCTAGGACAACTATAGGTTTTTTTCGCACCAATGTCGCTTCACTATTTTCTTCTCTCATCCTTTCCTTATCATGAATGACAAGAGAGGTTGCGCTGATGGTAAGTAACCTCCAATTCCAACCGAGAAGTTGTGAGTTCGAGTCTCCCCAAGAGCAAGGTGGGAAGTTCTTGGAGGGAATGATGCCGGGGGTCTATTTGGAAACAGCCTCTCTACCCCAAGGTAGGGGTAAGGTCTGCATACATACTACCCTCCCCAGACCCCACTAAGTAGAATTATACTGGGTTGTTGTTGTTATTGTAAAGTCTGTATATATACTACCCTCCCCAGACCCAATTAAGTGGAATTATACTGGGTTATTGTTGTTGTAGTATCCTTTCCTTATCATGTTAAATCTAATGTGACTTTGGTACAAAATCTTCCGCTTTAACGATGAGAGAAAGATTTTTACAGGTGGTATTCTCTTTGATCTTTCGTTTGAATTATAGGATATTAGTTATTGTACTTCGATCTATGAAATTTCTATCGAAAATTCTAGGACAAATATAGGTCTAAATTATTATTATTTTGCACCAATGCCATTCACTTTTCTCTTCTTTCATCCTTTCCTTATCATGCAAAGTTATGTAACGTTGGTGCAAAATCTTCCGCTTTAATAAAGAAAAAAAGGATTTTACCATAACTATTACTTGAATTATAGGACTATAATTATTGTACTTAAATCAAAATGCTGCAGTTTATTTCATGTTTCATTTGGAAAATGATAGGTTTAGCCCTTAGCATTATTCAAAAGGTCCACACTCATTTAATACAATCCAAGCCTTGCAACAAAATACGCGGTTTATATCAATCTCAGCTAATCTAGTAAACGACGCAATAAATATTGCTTAAATTTGGGGTCCTTTATTGAACAAGTCTTAACTTTTATATAACAATCTATGTTACTAGGTTATTTAAAAGAAAAATGCAAATATTTTTCCTAACAAATAAGATAAATCACCTATTGTACCATGTTAATACAAACCGTAAAATTCTTTAAATTATCATTATATATAAGTTAGAGTTTACGTTAAGTTATATATACCGTCATTATAAAAAAATTGGCACCATCAAGTCACTTTTACCTGAAATAGGTAACATGTCTTACTTTTAAGATTACAAATCACACATTTTAAGGAGTCTTTTGTGTAAATATCCTTTGAGTGATGTAATAGTGTAAAAAAATCTTTATACTGAGGCAACTACTTGGGAGTATGAGTCGGACATGCATAGTAGATATCCACACATTTTCATCGGCTCAAGTACTTTTCTATGTTTGTTCAAGGACAAACGGTTATTTTAGAGATAGAAAATGTGATGACCTGATAGGTTATCTTATGTTTTAAAATCTTATTCGGTGTTTCGAAACATTAGAACACTCATTTTATTCTTTCTCGATTTACATATTTATTCCAGGTGTTGATCTGAAAGGCTTATTTATTAAAAACTGATAAATATAAGAACTTTGCCTTAAAATTTTATTTGAGTTGACTTTGGTCAACGTTTTAGGTAAACGGGCCCAAATCCATATTTTGATAATACCGATGGGTCCATATCAAAATATGGAGAATGGGCTTATGGCCGAAACCGAATTCAGAGGTCCCTAACTGTAGCTAATGATTTTTTTTTGAAAATTATAAGTTTAAAAGTTTAGTGTGTATGTGGCGAGATCAGAGGGCTTAATTTCTCGCTATCAAGCCACTTCGGAAGAATACCTCGAGACCCCGAGGACGTGGAGTTGTGACTGAGTCCCCTCCCTCGGGGCTCGCCGAGGCCCAACTCAAAAAAGACGAAGATCAAGGCTAGAACAGAAAGGGGAGTTTCCAAGGCACGCTGTTAAGTCTGACAGAGCTGGCCTACCCAGAGCCTATGTCAAAGCGTCACATCTAGCCGTCCCACCTCCATACTTTACAATTAATGTAAGTTGTACTATAACTGGATTCTCCTCCTATATAAAGGGAACCCACACTACTTTGTAAAGGGCAGATGTTGCTCCAACTATTCTCCACAAGATCAATAATATCTCTCGCTTTTCACTCTAACGTGTTCGCTCAAGGCCACTTTAGCATTTATCACTTTCATAGTTGTCCTTCATTTATTGCTTGGTATTGGCCATAAAGAACCTTATTTATTCATATCTTATTTGTTGCCCCCATTTCGGCTACCCCCGATAGCTCGAGATTGAGCCAGATATTGAACTCGGGGTCATTTATCGACCAGTCTGAGGCTCGGGTTGCAAGCCACTCGGTTTGATTACTGCCCCACTTTAGCTCGTATTTCTTTGTTAAACTTCATTCTCTAAGCATCAAGTGCTTTAAACAACTAGAACAAAAATATATCACGTATTTTTAGAATCACATTTTATAAATTTAATTATTGTTACCGTTTTCACAGTAAACAGTTTGGCACCCACTATAGGGCTAAAAACAATAGTGATTATTTTCTTGCTAGTTTTAGTACACAAACACAAGTTATCTTTCACATTTTTTCTTGCTCGAGATCTTTGATTTCAGGTTAAAATGTTTGGCTCGGTAAAAAGAGTCGAGAACGACAACTTCGAAAACCATGGGGAAAATGGCATGGTTGTTCTGGCTATCGGCGCACCAATACAGAATCCCGATAACACACCCGGACCAATTCTAGTGGTCGCGGATTCACAAGACGCACAACATGTCAACGAAACCTCACACACCGACAAGAGCATACGGCATACGAAAAGCCCCAGCCCGAGAAGAGCGAGAAGTTAGCCTTCATGTTATTTTTGAATGTTGCAGGAACAACAGTTGGTCATCGCTCAATTACAAAGCCGTCCGAAGACTCCAGCACAGCAGGCCAAAAATAGCTCCCCGCTGAACGAGTACTCGAGAGATCAAGCAATAATAGATCGGTAGCCGACCCGGCCATAGAAAAGATGCTTGAGGACCTAATCAAAAGGATTGAATCGGGTGAGAAAATGATAGCAGCCAACAATAAGAAGGTAGAAACTTACAACTTCAGAATCGACCAAATCCCGGGCACCCCCTCCCCCCCTTACTGAAGGGTGTAGGTTCGTGGAAGTTCGTGCAATGGTCGTTCCGTAAGGAAGAGGTCCCCCAACATATTCCAAATATGTTTAAAACTCCATAAATCCATAAGTACAACGGGACCTCAAATCTATACGAACACATCACTGCCTATATATGTGCGGGAAAAGACAACAACCCAAAAGATGATGAGATCGAGCCCGTCTTAGTAAAGGGGTTCGGGGAAGCACTTCCCGAAAAGTACTATGATGAGGAGTCATAACCTAGTGCCCAAACCCATAAACCCGCTTACCATACTGGAAGATTCCTCCATAAAGACACATGTTGATTCCATTAAAGCAACAATCCAGGGCCTAACAAAAGGAGAATGAAATGCTACGGGAATTCACACCTCATTCCCTGATGGAACGAACGGGATTATCCCCAATCTCAGATGACCAGGAAATACAAGCCGTCACTCAAAGCCTAAACAAACCAAGCCCGACGATTTCGGGGCAGTTTAAACAAAACTTAATCGGGTACCCAGCCAAGATCTGGTCGGATGCCCGTACCCTACACCAGTCGCAAATCAAGGTTGTGGATGACCATCCGCGATCCTCATTGGGCTCACTATACCCAAGCAGGCTCCTGGTAAAGAAACCAATGCATTAAATATTGCTCAAATTTGGGGTCCTTTATTTAACAAGTCTTAACTTTTATATAAGAATCTATGTTACTGGGTTATTTAAAAGAAAAATTCAAATATATTTTATAACAAATAAGATAAATCACCTATTGTACCATGTTAATACAAACCATAAAATTTCTCAAATTATCAGTGTATATACGTTAGAGTTTACGTTAAGTTATATATACCGTCATTATAAAAAAATTGGCACCACCAAGTCACTTTTACCTGAAATAGGTCACATGTCTTATTTTTAAGATTATAAATCACACATTTTAAGGAGTCTTATGTGCTAGTATCCTTTGAGTGACGTAATAGCATAAAAAAATTATGCTGAGGTAGTTACTAAGGAGTCTGAGTTGGACATGCATAGTAGATATCCACACCTTTCTCCAGCCTAAGTACTTTTCTATGTTTGTGTAAGGATGAACGGTTATTTTAGAGGTGGAGAATGTGATGACCCGATAGGTCATCTTATATTTTTGAACCTTATTCAGTGTTTCGAAGCCTTAAAAATCTTATTTTAGCCTTTTTCGATTTTTGTGCACAATCTGGGTGTTGATCCGAAAGGATTACATGTGAAAAACTAATAAAAATAAAAACTTTACCTAATAAATTTGTTTGAGTTGACTTCAGTCAACATTTTAGATATATAGACCTGAATCCATATCTTGATGATTCGTGGATCCGTATTAAAATATAGGACCTGGGCGTATGCTCGGAATCAAATTCGGATGTCCCTAACTCGAGTTATTAAATTTTTTTGAAAACTGAAAGTTTGAATGTTTAATAATTTTTAATAATTGACTGATGTTTGGACTTGTTGATAGCAAGTCTATATTTTGATTCTAGAGCCTGATACATATCCATTATAATATTTTTCACTTGTCTGTAAAACTTGGTGAGAAACGAAGTTGATTTGACGTGATTCAGGCGCTCGGTTGTGAAAATAGAAGTTTTAAAGTTTTCTTGAAAATTTCATTTGATTTAGTATTCAATTCATAGTTCTAGATGTTATTTTGGCGGTTTAATCGCTAGAGCAAGTTCATATGTTTGTGTGCATATTTGGTTTGGAGCCCCGAAGGCTCGGGTGAGTTTTTGATAGGCTACAAAGTGAATTGAACTTAGAAATATGGTGTTTTGTGCTTCAACTGTTATCTCTTGTGTTCTTCTGTGCGTTTGCGAATGTGCTCCCGCAAACGTGAAGAATAAACGGCGCTGGGGGAGATTTTCTTTTTCGCGAACGCGAAGGCTGGGTTGCGAACACGGAGCGATGGGGGCCTTACCTTCACGAACGCGTAGCCAGGGGGAGCAGCCTTCGCGAACGCGTAAGCTATTCACGCTTCTGCACATCACGAACGCATCAGACTCTTCGCGAATGCAAAAAAGGTCTAACGCCCAGACCTTTAAACATTTCAAAAATGGGATTTCTCCTATTTTTCATAACTCTTCCATTAGAGCTTGGCCTAGGTGCAATTTTGAAGAGAAAAGTCAACACCAATTTGTATGTTTGTACTCTTTAACTCATTTTCTTCCATTTCTAACCTGATTCTTGAATTCCTAGCCCTAATCTTTGTTCTTCCATGGTACAAAACTAGGGATTTAGAAAGAATTGGGGTGGGGGGTTTGCAAATTGAGGATTTAGACCTCAAATTTGGGTCGGATTCCGAAACTAATTACATGATCAGACTTGGGGGTGAATGGGTAAATGGATTTTGGTCCGAACCTCAGGTTTTGACCAAACGGGCTCCGGGTCAATTTTTGACTCTTTCGGGGAAAGTCTTGGAAACTATGTGTATACATTGTAATTGATTCTTTTAGTAATATTTGATATTATTGAGTTAAATGTGGCTAGATACGAGTGGTTTGGAGACGGATTCTATGACAAAGGCCTCGGTAGAGCTTTGAATTAGTAAGGTAAGTGTTGTGGCTAACCTTGACTTGACGGATTAGGAACCCTCGGACTATGTGCAATGTGAATTTCATGTCTGCAGCGTATATGTGATGTGACGATTTCTTATACGCCGCCGAATTATCTGTTTTCCCTGATTTTCTGCTTTTCCTTAATTATTTTCTTCCCTATCTTAATTGTTATATGCTCTAAATGCTTTCAATACTTTACTACTACTTTTTAATCAATATCCATAGTTTCATGATTCCCCGTTATTTGCTTAAATTGACTTACTTGCACCTTTTAATTGTCAATTACTGGATTAGTCTCGTTGTGTAGTATTGCTTGTGTAGATTCCTATATTGTACAAGTTTTCCTTTTTTTGTTCAGTTTGATATTTTTTATCGTATGGGTTTTTATGGTTTGAAATTTTCATTTGACTGTGTATATTGAGTACTTGGTACTGATATGGTGATCGAGTAACACGCCGCAGCAGGTGTAATAAGGGTGGATTGATATGACGGAATAAGGGTGATTCGTATTGTACGGTGGGATTGGCTTGAGCACCACAAAAGGTGGTTTCTTCTTGAGGTTATAGTTATTGTTTCAGTTGACTTTTTATCATGCTGCATATTTTCATTTTTCTATCATTATTATATATTGCTTCCCGGTTTAGTGTTGATGACCATTTTAGCCTCGTCACTACTTCGTTAAGGTTAGGCTCGGCACATGCAAAGTACATGGAGTCAGTTGTATGGATACTATACTCTATACTTCTTGTGCATATTTTGGAGTCGGTTTCAGCGGTGGCTATTAGTATGTTTGGATTGATTAGCTCAGCGAAGACTTGAGGTATAGTTGTTTAGTGCCCGCATTTTCTGGAGTCCCCTTCTCTTCCTTATTTACCCGTATATTTTCATTTAGACAGCTTTGTATTTATTTCAAACCTCTGTATGTGTTATTCTAGTAGCTCGTGCTCTTGTGACACCAGATTCAGGAATTTGTAATAGACGTTTGGCAGTTCTAGTTTCAACATTTATACTTTAGATTATTTCAGTTCTTTCGATTCTTTCTTAATATTTAATTTAAATTGTTAAAAAGGGATAAATTATTCTAACATTGGCTTGCCTAGCAAGTAAAATATTAGGTGTCATCACGAACCCGAGGGTCGGAATTCTGGGTCGTGACAAGTTGGTATCAGAGCACTAGATTACATAGGTCTTACGAGTCACGAGAAAACTTAGTAGAGTCTGGAGGATTGATACGGAGACGTCTGTACTTATTTTCTTGAGGCTATGGAGTTAGGAACAGTTTTACTTCTATTCTTCTTTGTCGTGCAATTTTATTCTATCATTGTTGATTGGACCATTCAATTCTTGTTCTCTTACAAATGGGGAGAACATGCACCGCATCTTCAACTGAAAAGCAGTAGGAGCCCCCAGCAGCAGTTCCTACGAGGGGTAGAGGTCGAGGCTGAGGTCGCGCCAGAGGCCGAGGCAAGGACAGAGCTCAGCCAGAGCTTGAGCAGCAACACCAGTGGTAGAGCCTCAGGTAGAGCTTGATAAGGAGGTTCTAGCCCAGACTTTGCCTATCAGACTAGCTCAGATCATGGAGGGGTTCATCGCCACCCTAGTGCTTCAGGATGCTTTGATTTGTTTTGGTGGGTCTTATGAACCCAGGCCGATACATTTCCTATTGCACCAGCCGTCTCTCAGGCTAGGGGAGGAGAACAGACCCCCACTACTCACACTCCGGAGCATATGGCTCCCTAGTAACAAACTCTAGCAGCTTAGTCAGTTGGTGTAGTTCAACCAGCTATTGCGGCACAGGTTGGTAATGGTCATGATATGTCTTTTGAGGGCTTATTGAGATTAGACACATTTACCAAGCACTTCCCAGATCACTTTATTGGAGCATCTTCTGAGGATCCAATAGGATTATTGTGACCTCTGTCATGAGGTGTTGCGAAACATGGGTATAGTTGAGACCAGCGGGGTCGACTTTGCTGTATTTGATATGGCGGGTTCCACCAAGAGGTGGTGGAAGGATTATGTATCTACCAGACCATTTGTGTTGCTTGCTCTTACTTGGGACCAGTTCTCTTAGATATTTCTTAAGAAGTTCATTTCTACCACACGGATAGATAGCTACCGCAGGCAGTTCGAGTGCCACTAGCAGGGCGGGATGCTAGTCACCTAGTATGAGACCCACCTTTTGGATTTAGCTTGATATGCTATTATTCTTCATCCTAAAGAGAGAGAGAGAGAGAGAGAGAGAGAGAGAGAGAGAGAGGGAGAGAGAGGGAGGAGGAGGAGGTTTATTGAGTGACTCGTTCATCCTATCGTGTTGCAGATGGCCAAGGAGATCGGAAGTGAGATTTCCTTTTAGACGGCTGCCAATGTTGCCAGGAGGACTGAGGATTTCTTTAGCATGAAAAAAGGCAAGGGTCAGATAATAGACCTTATCATTTCGATGGTTTTAGTGGAGCCTCATCTAGAGGCAGGGGTACTTTTGGTAAGGTTCATCCTTCCAGGCCATATCAGTAAGCGCTTGAAGGATCCCAAAGTGCTTTAGGGAGTCGTGGTACCATATGTGCCTCATTCTGGGCAGCCAGCCTACAATGAACCGCCAGCTCCTATTAGTTCATCTCCTATTTAGAACTATTACCGTGTTCATCCAGCCCGTTCGGGCCAGTCTCAGTTTCAGCAACCACAACACCAGGATGGATGTTTTAAGTGTGGTGGTTTTGGGCATATTAGGAGGACCTGTCCGAGATAATTGGGCAGTACGCCATGGAGAGTTCTCATGCCATAATTTCGGAATCGGGTACACCACCGCCCGCTCATCCAACTAGAGGTAGAGGCTAGGAAGCCACATGTAGAGGTCAAGCCACTAGAGGTGAAGCTCAGGCCATTAGAGGTGGAGGTCGAGCCGCTAGAGCTGGATGCCAGCCAGCTGAAGGTCATCCTAAGGATGTGGTTCAGAATGGTGGAGCCCAACCTGATGTTATGCTTTCCCAGCTAGGCCTGATACAGAGTCGTCTGATGTTATTATCACAAGTATTATTTCCATTTGCCATATATATGCTTCAGTTCTATTTGATCCGGGCTCTACGTATTCCTATGTGTCATCCTACTTTCCTGCATATCTGGTTGTGCCTCGTGATTCTTTGAGTTATCCTATGTATGTGTTCACACCTGTGGTAGATTCTATTTTTGTAGACGTGTTTATCGTTCGTGTGTGATTATCATTGGGGGTCTTGAGACTAGCATAGATGTTCTGCTTCTTGATACGGTTGATTTTGATGTCATTTTGGGTATGGATTGGTTGTCACCTTATCATGTATATTGGATTTTCACGCCAAGACGGTGACATTAGTTTTGCCGGGTTTCCTTGATTAGAGTGGAGAGGCACTCTTGGCCATTCTACCAATAGGGTTATCTCTTATGTGAAGGCTCAGCATATGGTCGAGAAGAAGTGCCTAGCTTATTTGGCCTATATCTGTGATTCTAGTGCGGAAGTTCCTTCCATGGATTCAGTATTAGTTGTTCTTGAGTTTCCATAGGTGTTTCCTACAGATCTTCTGGGGATACCGTCCAATGGAGTTATTGAATTTTGTATTGATTTGGCTCCAAGCACTCAGCATATTTTTATTCTGCCATATCATATGGCCTGCCATAGTTGAAAGAATTGAAAGAGCAGTTGTAAGATTAGCATGATAAGGGCTTCATTATACCTATTGTTTCACCCTGGGGTACGCCTATGTTGTTCGTGAAGAAGAATGATGGTTCTATGAGGATGTGCATAGATTAACGGTAGCTGAACAAAGTCACCATCAAGAACAAGTATCCATTGCCGAGGATTTTTATCTTATCAGATTCAGGATACTAATGTGCTTTTGAAGATCGATTTGAGTTCTGGCTACCAACAGTTGAGGATTATGGCATCTGAAGTCCCTAAGATAGTTTTTCGAACTCGGTACGGGCATTATGAGTTTCTACTGATGTTATTTGGGTTGATAAATGCCCCAGCAACATTCATTGATTTGATGAATGAGCGTTCAAGACTGATCTGGATTCCTTTGTAATTGTGTTTATTGATGATATTTTGATCTACTCCCGCAGTCGAGAGGAGCATGAGCAGGATATTTGGATCGTCTTCAGACTCTAAAAGACAACCAATTATATGCTATGTTTTCAAAAATTTAGTTTTGATTGAGCTTAGTCGCTTTCTTGGGGCACGTCGTATTAGTAGAGGCAGTCAGGTAGATCTTAAGAAGATTTAGGTAGTTTAGAACTAGCCTAGACCCACATCAGCTATGGAGATCCGGAGTTTCTTGAAATTTTCGGGTTATTATCACTGATTTGTGGAGGGGTTTTCATTTATACCAGCTTTGTTGACCAGGTTTACCCAGAATGGTGCCTCGTTTAAATGGTCAGACAAGTGTGAGGCGAGATTTCAGAAGCTTAAGATTGCTTTGACTACAGTGCTACTGTTAGTGTTTCCCACAGGTTTAGGATTTTGTACGGTACATTTTGATGCATCTCGTATTAGACTTGGTGCAGTATTGATGCACGATGGAATGTGATTGCATACTCGTCGCGACAACTGAAGGTTCGCAAGAAGAATTGCCCTGTTTATGACTTAGAATTGGCATCCATTGTTCATGCGCTGAATATTTGGATGCATTATCGTTACGGTGTGTCGTGTGAGGTGTTCACAGATCATCAGAGTTTGCATTATTTGTTCAAGAAAAAAGAGCTAAATTTAAGGTATATGAGGTGGTTGGAGCTATTGAAAGACTATGATATCACCATCTTGTATTATCCTGGGAAGGCCAATGTGGTGGTCGATGCCTTGAATAGGAAGTTGCTGAGTATGGGCGGCCTTGTATTCATTCCAGTCGGTAAGAGACCACTTGCATTAGATGTTCAGGCCTTAGCCAATCAGTTCTTGAGGTTCGATATTTCTGAGCCCAGTCGTGTTCTAGCTTGTACAGTCGCTCGGTCTTCCTTGTTTGAGCTTATCGGGGAGCGATAATATGACGACCCTCATTTGCTTAACCTTAGGGACACACTGCGACATTGTGATGCCAAGTAGTTTACTGTTGGAGTGATGGAGTTTTGAGGATGCATGGTCGTATTTGTAAGCCTAATGTAGATGGACTTCATGAGTTCATTTTCAAGGAAGCCCATAGTTACTGGTATTCTATTCATCTGAGTTCCACCAAGATTTATTAGGATTTGCAGCAGCATTAATAGTGGAAGAGGATGAAGAAGGATTAGTTGCATATGTAGCTCGATTTCAAAATTGTCATTATGTAAAGTATGAGCATCAGAGACCTGGTGGTTTTCTTTTGAAGATAAAGATTCCTGAGTGGAAGTGGAAGAGTATCACTACGGATTTGTTGTTGGACTCCTATGGACTTAGAGGAAGTTCGATGTAGTTTGTGTCATAGTGGATAGGCTGACCAAGTCAGCACATTTCATTCCTGTGGTAGTTACCTATTCTTCAGAGTGGTTGCTAGAGATTTATATCCGCGAGATTGCCCGTCTTCATGGTGTGCCTGTGTCTACCATTTTTGATCGAGATACACAATTCACCTCGCATTTCTTGAAGGCAGTACAGCGTAAGTTGGGCATGCAGGTTGAGTTGACCATAGCATTTCATCCTTAGAAAGACGGACAGTCCGAGCGCACTATTCAGATGTTCGAGGATATGCTCCACGCTTGTGTTATAGACATTGGAGGCTCTTGGAATCAGTTCTTGCTACTTGCAGATTTTGCATACAATAACAACTATCAGTCGAGCATTCAGATAGCTTCCTATGAGGCATTATATAGTACGCGGTGCTGATTGCCAGTTGGGTGGTTCGAGCCGGGGAGGCTCAGTTAATAAGTACATATTTGGTGCGGGATGCCTTGGATAAGGTCAAGATTATTCAGGACAGACTTCGCACAGCTCAGTCTAGCAGAAAGGTTATGGCGCCCGTAGGGTTCGTGATGTTGCATTTATGATCGGAGAGAAGGTGTTGCTCCGTAATATCACCCATGAAGGGTGTAATGAGGTTTGGAAAGAAGGGCAAGTAGAGCCATAGGTACATCGGACCTTTTGAGATTCTTTAGAGAGTGGGTGAGGTGTCTTACAAGCTCGCATTGCCACTAGTTGTCAGCAGTTCATCCGGTATTCCATGTGTCACTGCTCAAAAAGTACCATGACGACACATGTCATGTGTTAGATTTCAGTTCTGTAAAGTTGGACAAAGATTTGACTTATGAGAAGGAGCGGGTAGAAATTCTAGCCTGTAGGTTCGTCAGTTGAGGTCAAAGACTTATCTTTCAAGTCGAGTGCACTAGAGAGGTCAGGCAGAAAAGTTAGCTACTTGGGAGTCTGAGTCGAACATGCAGAGTAGATATCCTTACCTTTTCACCAGCCCATGTACTTTTCTATGTCTGTTTGAGGACGAACAACTATTTTAGAGGTAGAGAATGTGATGACCCGATTGTTCATCTTATAATTTAGAAACTTATTATATGTTTGAAGGTCTTAAATCCTCAATTTAGCCTTCCTCGATTGCGTGCATAGTCCGATGTTGATCTGGAAGGCTTATATGTTAATAACTGATAAGAAAAAAAATTTTGCCTTAAAAATTCATTTAATTTGACTTCGGTCATATTTTCATTATATGGACTCGGATCCATATTATGACGATCCCTATGAATCTTTATCAAAATATGGGACCTACGCGTATGCCCGGAATCGAATTCGGAGGTCCCTAGCTCGAGTTATTATTGTTTGTTGAAAATTGAAAGTTTTAATATTTAATAATTTTTAAGAATTGACTGATGTTTGGGCTTGTTGATACCAAGTCTCTATTTTGATTCTATAGCCCCATACAGGTCCATTATAATATTTATGATTTATCTGTAAAATTTGGTGAGAAACGGAGTTCGTTTGACGTGATTTGGGCTTCTCAGTTGTGAAAATAGAAGTTTTAATATTTTCTAGAAAATTTCATTTGATTTGGTGTTCAATTCGTAGTTCTAAATATTATTTTGGCGATTTGATCGCTCGAACAAGTTTGTATAATGTTTTTGGACTTGTGTGCATGTTTGGATTAGAGCCCCGAGGGCTCGGGTGAGTTTTAGATAGGCTACAGTGTGAATTGAACTTAGAAATCTGGTTTATGTGCTTCAACTGTTACCTAGTGTGTTCTTCTTTGCGTTCGTGAAGATACTCTCGCGAACACGAAGAATGAACTGTGCCGGGGGAGATTTTCTTCTTCGCGAACACGGAGCGATGGGGGCCTTACCCTTCCGAACGCGATCAGCACCACGTGAACGCGTAGCTTTCGGGGACCTGGGGAGGGGTCAGTCATTTCTTCATCGCGAAAGCAGCCTTCGCGAACATGATGAGGGACTCGCGAATGCGTAATCCATTGGGCTTCTGCACATCGCGAACGCGTCAGACCCTTCGTGAACACGAAAAAGGCCTGACGCCCAAACCTTTAAACATTTTAAAATGGGAGTTCTCCCATTTTGCATAACCCTTCTGTTAGAGCTCGGCCTATGTGCGATTTTGAAGAGAAAACTCAACACCAATTCGTAGGTTTATACTCTTTAACTCATTTTCTTGCATTTATAACATCATTCTAGAATTCCTAGTCCTAATATTTATTCTTCAATGGTAGAAAACTGGGGATTTAGGAAGAATTTGTGGGGGGGGTTGCAAATTGGGTCAAATTAGGGTCGGATTCCGAAACTAATTACATGATCGGGCTCGGGGTGAATGGGTAAATGATTTTGGTCTAAACCTTGGGTTTTAACCAAGCGAGACTAGGATGGAGTTTTGACTTTTTGGGGAAAAATTTGGGAAATCTAAGTGTATGCATTGTAATTGATTCCTTTAGCAATATTTGATATTATTGAGTTAATTGTGGCTAGATATGAGTGGTTTGAAGACGGGTTCTAGGGGAAAGGCTCCGGTAGAGCTTTGAATTGTCTGCGGGGTGAGGTAATGTGTCTAACCTTGACATGGGGGAATTAGGAACCCTCGGACTATGTGTTATGTGAATTTCATGGCAGCGGCGTATATGTGAGGTGATGAGTGCTTATACACCACCGAATTATCTGTTTTTCCTGATCTTCCATGTTTCCTTAATTATTTCCTTGCTAGTCTTACATGGTATATGCTCTAAATGATTTCCATGCTTAACTGATACTTGTTAATCAATATATTTTCCGGTTAATAATGTTAGCTCTTTCCATAGTTTCATGATTCCTTTCTATTTGCTTAAATTGACTTACTTGCATCTTCTAATTGTTAATTACTGGATTGGTCTCGCAGTGTAGATTCCTATATTGTACGAGTTTTCATTTTTGGTCCAGTTTAGTATTTATTGATCGTAAGGGTTTTTGTAGATTGGACTGTTGATTTGACTGTGCACATTGAGTACTTGGTACTGATATGGTGGGATCGGGCTGCACGTCGCAGCAGGTGTGATAAGGGTGGATAGGTATGGTAGAATAAGGATGAATTCTTACTATACGGTGGAATCAAATTGCGCGCCACAACAGGTGGAATGAGGATGGATTGATATAGTAAAATAAGGGTGACTATGATATTAGTATTGATATATGGTGGGATCGGGTTGCGCGCTGCAACATATTTATATATATTATCTTTGTTTTTTATGTTATTACAGTGAAATAATGGAGGATTTTTGTGTTGTACGGTTGGATTGGATTGTACGCTGCAACAACCTATGTATTTCCTTTTCTTGAGTTGTGTTTGGTTTTTGATGTTCTCATTTGAAATGCTAAGGATTGGTAATTCTAGATAACGTTGGTTTCTTCTTGAGGCTGTAATTACTGTTTTTAGTTGACTATATCATGCTGTATATTTTCATTTTTCTGTCATTATTATATACTACGTCAAGGTTATAGTGTAGATGACCCGTCTTAGCCTCGTCACTACTTCATCAAGGTTAGGCTCGGCACTTACAGAGTACATGGGGTCGGTTGGACTGATACTATGCTCTGCACTTCTTGTGCATATTTTGGAGTCGGTCCCAGCGGCGACTATTAGTGTGCTTGGATTCATTAGCTCAGCAGAGACTTGAAGTATAGCTGTTCAGCGCTTGCAGCTCCTGGAGTCCCCTTCTCTTCCTTATTTATCTATGTATTTTCATCCAGACGGCTCTGTATTTGTTTCAAACCCTTGTATTATGTATTATTCTAATAGCCCGTGCACTTGTGACACCAGGTTCAGGGATTTGTAATAGACGTTTGGCAGTTTTAGTTTCTGTATTTATACTTTAGAATATTTCATTTATTTCAGTTCTTTCTTAGTATCAGACTCCATCAACTCAACCAGTTGGGGTAGTCAGCCAGATATTACGGCGCAGGCCGGTGATGGTCATGCCATGTCCACTGAGGACTTATTGAGATTGGAAAAGTTTACCAAGCTCTTCCAATATCACTTCAGTACAGCATCTTCTGAGGACCCTTAGGTATCTTGACCGCTGCCATAAGATGTTGCAGAACATGGGTATAATTGAGACCAACGAGGTCGACTTTGGTGTATTTCAGATGACGGGTTCCGCCAAGAGATGGCGGAAGGATTATGTATCTACCAGACTAGCTGGGTCGCCTTCTCTTATGTAAGACCAGTTCTCTCAGATATTTCTTGAGAAGTTCCTTCCCACCACACACACACACACACACACACACACACACACACACACATATATATATATATATATATATATATATATATATATATATATATATATATATATATATATATATATATATATATATATATATATATATATATATATATATATATATATATATATATATATATATATATATATATAGAGAGAGAGAGAGAGAGAGCTACAGTAGGCAATTCGAGCTCCTCCAGCAAGGCGACATGTCAATCACTCAGTATGAGACTCGCTTTGTGGATTTAGCTCGTCATGCTATTCTTCTGCCTCCTACCGAGAGAGGGGAGGGTGAGAAGGTTTATTGAGGGACTTGCTCATCCTATCAAGTTATGGTGGAATAAACCCATTATAAGTTATCTCAGGATAAAGCAATAAATTTGATAATTCTGGGATTAATACAACATACCTAACAGTAAATAAGAAATAATATATGGATAACTAATTCAACATAATTAATCTCAACATAACTAATCCTAGCATGACATGTCTTCGAACCAAACGACCCATTGGTGTATATAACTTAAATCCTCAATTTTGTGCTATACTTATAATTCACTCACCATGGCTATATATGCTCCTATGAGAACCCACCAATTTTCTTTTTAGGTCAATCTTGATTTTGCAAAGATATAATAGAGGCGGGTCCAAAATTTCAATCTCGTGGATTCGGGATACTAATAGTTTTAAGTCACTAAGTTCTAAATTAATAATTTATATACATTGAATGATTTTTTTTATGACAAATATAGACTTCGAACTAGAGCTACTGAATTCGGCCAAATTCGTTTCCAACACTCTAGCTCTGTCCCTGATTTTAAGATCCATTTTTAAATGCGATGGGATTCTTGTAATTAAATATATGAAAATATTTTTATTTTCCTTAATTACCTTAAAACCCTATGCCTAATAATTGCTATGGCAAGGACAATTTTTCTTTGTTTGTTTTCATTGTGGGCCGTTGGGACACAGGAGAAATTGTACTAATCACATGAATAGCTAGCAAGTGTCTGTGCTACAAAAACAAAGATCATGAAAGTGACTCGAAAATGCTAAAGAAACCAATTGTCTTAAAAGTAAATTATACTCCCTCCGTTTAGAAAGAATTATCTTAATTTGACTTGACACAAAGTTTAATAAAAAAAGGAAAATTTTTAGTATATACAACAGTAACAATTAATATAATTTCACTTAGTAGGGTTTGGGGAGGATAGTATGTACACAGACCTTACCCCTATCCTTGAGTAGAAAGTTTGTTTCCAAAAAAACTTCTAATATATGTATTCTAAAATAAAAAATAATAACATTTATGTTACCGTAAAACTTTTAAAACTTTGTGGTTTAACACCTGCCATTGTGCCAATGTATTTTTGGTTCTCAAAAGTAAGAAAACCTCGCAACAAACTTTTTATGTGTATTGCAAGTGTTTAGGACCCCTTGGACCATAAATTTTTTCATATTTTTTGGCCATAAAAATTTCAAGTTTCACTTGAAGTTGAATTTAGAAATTTTTTGAAAATTTAGAAAACTCCAACAAATTATTTTTCAAAATTTTAATTCAAATTACTTACAAAAATTTAAAAAAAAATTCAATTTATATTCATGTCCAAACAAAGCTCTAATTTTTTATTATTATTTTCACTTAAATAAAAATTTTATTTTTTCAAAATTTCACAACTTTTATATCCAAACGCCCACTTAATTTATATGAATGGGAACTTTTTTTTCTTTTTCTCTTTTAGTTATTTTTATTTTTTAGAGTAGAGCAATGACAAATACCGAATTTATATATCTATATTTTCTTATATTAGTCTTAGGGTACGCATATTGTACATGTATACCAAATCCATGAATATACAATTTCATAAAAAAATCACATAATTAAAAAAATATGTTTGAGACTTAATATATCACAAACTCATACTTAGAAACCAAGGGTGATGAACTCTTTTAAAAGGCATAATGAGAAACTAAAAAGCTTTAGTAGTAACATGGTTAATTAGCTCCAAATCTTATATTTGTGAACCATCTTGGATGAACAAAAATTTAGGATTACACCAAATTTAATTAATTATAATAACATGATAAAGACAAGATGAGAGAAGAAAAAGTGAAAGGAAATAGATGAATCATGCGGAGTTTAAATTAGAATGAAGAAAGTATGTTATAAGTGACTTGATCATGTAATTATCTATTTATAAGATAGGTTACATACAATAAGTTTTAAAAAAAATTATACTATCAATTGTACAGAGGATATCAATAGGTAAATCTCTTTAACATATCAAATTCATGATTATTAGTTACAACAGATAAATATGCCAAAACATTTTTTAAAAATGATGCAACACGGTAATGTAATTAATTAATCTGTGAATTTAAATTGTAAAAAGAAATTTATTGAAATTAGACTATGTAATTTATTTTAATTTCTCTCGGAGGCGAATATAAATTTTAAATAATAAGGACGGACAATTTTTGTTATCGCTAAAATCGTAACTGCCTAAAATTAAATAATTGTACCATTTAGTAGTATAAATGAAAATTTGAAGTTCATAAATGAATATACATTTTTTGTTTATTTATATTATTTGTGGGCCGTTGGGAAACAGAAGAAATTGTACTAAAGCACGAGAAGAAAATACAACAGAAAACAACATGAATAGAGAAAAGTGTCTCTACTACAAAAAGAAAGATTATGAAAATACTAAAGAAATCAATTGTATTTGTCGTCTCATGGCCATTTGAGCATTCTCCCCTCCTATGTAGTAGCGGAGACAAAAATTTCAATAAAAATTTTAAAATATGAAAAAGTAAATACATAAAAAAAATCAAGAAAAATCATAAATTATTATATGTACATAAAAATAAATAAATTTGGTATTATATATAATGCGATTTTTCAGAAAAAGGGGTTCAGTTGAACATCTCTACATCCCTAGCTTTGCCGCCACCCCCACCCCACCGCCCTACCCCTGCGCCCAAAAGCTCGAAAGCCTCCCAATAACCTTTATTTGTGTACTCAATGTGTTTGTATATAAATATGGAAGCTCTTTATTTGTTCAAATTTTGAGTATATTCATAAATTTGTGATTGATGTGAAAATAGAATATGACATGTTAGCACTTAAGGGCTTATTTGGATGGTTGTTTCATATTATTTGATAGATATAACGTTTAGATAGATTGTATTGTTTGCCATCATTTCATAATGTCACACACTAATAATATGAAGAATATACTTGCAGTATTATTAAGAAAAAATATGATATATATTAAAATTATTATATATATGTGATGACCCAAATATCATCACTTGATTTAAATAGAATTCTGTGTTTTCGAGGCCTTGAAAATCTCATTTATCATCATCCAATTTGTGTGTGCAGTCCGGACGCACAGTCGGAAAGCTTAAATATGATAATCTATGAAAAATGATAAAATTTGGTTATAAAATAAGTTAATTTGACTTCGTTTAATATTTTGGATAAACGAACATGGACCCGTGATTCGAGAGTCCTAGAGGGTCCGTAAAAAATATGAAACTTAGGCATATGCCCGGAATCGAATTCCGATGTTCCAAATCCGAGAAATCAAAATTTAAAAGAAATTTATTTTCTAAAAATATTTAAAATGAAATTTGCTTAGATCATGGTGGTATCGGGCCCGTATTTTGGTTCTGGCGCCTGGTACAGGTCTTATATATGATTTAAGATAACTCTCTGAAGTTTGGTAAGAAACGGAGTCTATTTGACGTGATTCGGACCTTAATTGCAAAATTTGATGTTTAAAGAAGTTTTGAGAAAATTTCATTGATCTTGAGGTTTAATTTTATGTTCATGTTGTTATTTTGATGATTTGATTATACGAACAAGTTCGTAGGATGTTTTTGATGTTTTGTGTCGCGACCCGAATTTTCCACCATCGGGAGTCGTGATGGTGCCTATTGTCGGAGTTAGGCAAGCCAACTTGAATATACATTTTCGACTTTTATTCAACAAGATAATAATAAAAACAGTAAATTTAAGCGGAAGTCTCAATTTAATATTAACCGAATAAAATACGAAAAAATTAACATCATCCTCTACTTAAGATTTAGTGTCACAATGCTCACGGACTACTATGGAATGCTACAAATAAGAGTCTGAAAGAAAATACATAAGAAGTCTGTTTCGATACAATAAAAACAAACAGAAATGAAATAGATGAGACTCAGGGCCCGCGCAGACCAGCGAACTACCTAGGAGTCTCTGGACTGAAGGTACACTCCCAATCAACTGCTACTGCGGTCCGTAAGCGGCTCCCAAGTCTGTGCACAAAAAGGGCACAGAAGTGTAGGATCAGCACAACCGACCCAATGTGCTGGTAAGTGCCTGGCCTAACCCCGGCGAGGTAGTGACGAGGCTAGACCGGACCTACCATAATTAATCTGTACAGATATATGTGCAATAACAAAAAGATATACAAAATTTAAACAGATAATAGGGGGCATGTTGTGGGGTGTAACAATTTGTATGTAAGATCAATGAACAATGAAATGGAAACTGAACAATTAACATCAATAAAAGAGAGCAAGTAAATCAACAACTGCACTGCACCAACCTTCGTGCTTTTACTCTCATTTCTTACCATAACGTCAAATATAGTGCACGGCATCACCCTTCGTACTTTTCCTCACACAACTTTTATATCAAGGCATGAAATGACCCTTCGTGCTCAATTAATCAAAAACATGGCACGGAAAGACCCTTCGTGCATAATTGCTCTTCCTCACCCAATCAACGGTCACAAACAATCGGGAAAGGGAATATACAACAAAATTAAACATCCCGGCAAAGGAGAACAAGTCAACAACAAGTCACGGCAAGGGAAAAATACCACAATTCCTTCTTTAACTCATTTTCTTCTCAGCTATCACTTCATATATAAATTAGCAAGTAATTAACTCAATTGTTTCGCATCTTTCGAATTTAAAAGCAACTACGACTCACGGTCATGCTATACTCCAGTGTATAGATAACTGTCACCATGCTTATACACTGTACTCCACAGTTAACACGTAGCAAATAATATCCTAATCCTAATCCCTCAAGCCAAAGTTAGAACAAATACTTACCTCAGTCCGAAAATAGCAAACAAGCCTCTAACACCGCGTTTCCTCTAGAATCCGACTCCGAAACAACGATATCTAGCCATAGTTAGTTCAATATTATCAATAATGGCTTAAAAACACAATTCCATATCCTAGAAATGAATTTCCTATCATTCTTCCAAAAATACCAAAATCCGACACCGGGCCACATGGTCCAAACTCGAGGTTTGGACCAAAACCCAATCACTCATAACCCCACAAGTGCAAATATATAATTTGTTTTAAGATTCGACCCTAAATTGAGGTTGAATCACCCAAAATTTCTAAGAACCTAACTCTACCCAAAAGCCCTAATTTCTACTTTAATTTCATGTTTTTAGGCTAGGACTTTAGTGATTAGATGAAGAAATAATGAGAAAATGATGTTAATATTACTTACCCAAAGAGTTATGGAGAAAGGAGAGCTTGAATTTCGTCAATTGAGGGTGAAAGAGAAGAGCCCGTGTGAAATTTTGTGAAAAATTCCGAAGTGGACTGTTCTGGAATTAACTAATAGTTGGGCGAAAATTGGTCTATGCGACCGCATGAAATGGATTGCGACTGCATAGAGATGGGGCCACTGGTCATTGCGATCGCAGGAAGAGAGCTACGTTCGCGTAGAGGAAAAATATGTCCTGGTCCAAATTGGGTCTCTACACTGTGCGATCGCGAGAGATATAGTGCGTTTGCACTGAAGGAACTGGCCAAGGTATGCGATCGCATATGAATTCATGTGATCACATTGAAAAATGTGGGACGGCTTCCAAGAGACTCTATGTGATGGCACACACGTCTATGCGATCGCATAGAGGAAAGGGTCTGAGTAAAAATTGCAGAAATTTCTGATGACATTCTAAGTGTAAAAACACCCCGAACCACCCCCGAAATCACTTCCGAGCCCTCGGGGCTCCCAACCAAACACACACTAACTCAATATCATCCTACGAACTTGCTCGAGCGATCAAATCGCTAGAATAGCATCAAAATCAAAGAATTGGCCCCCAAAACTCATAATCTCATTTCAAAGTTCATCAACCTTTAACTTTAGATATCTAGGTCCAAAACGCGTCAAATGACGTCCGATTTCGACCAAATTTTACATGAAGTGCATAAACCACATATATGATATGTATCGGGCGTTGGAACCAAAATACGAGCCCGATACCATTATTTTTTGATCAAGTTTTAATTTCATTCTCCTTAAATATTTTCAATAAACAATTTCATGGAAAAATTCTTTCCTCAGGCCTAGGACCTCGGAATTAGATTCCGGGAATACGCCCGAGTCCCATATTTTCCTATGGACCCTCCAAGAGTGTCACATCATGGGTCCGGGTCCATTTATCCAAAAATATTGACCAAAGTCAACTATATCAGTATTATTATCAAAACTCATAGTTTTTAACACAAAATCCATATAATTCCACATAAAAAATTTCCGCCTTCGTGGCAGGACTGTGCACGCAAATCGAGGCGACCATGTGATGACCCAAAGGGTCATCACTTGGTTTTACTAGTCATTTCGAGCTTTCGAGGCCTTGAAAACCTCACTATTAGTTGCCTCAATTTGCGTGCGCAATCCGCACACGAAGCCAGAAATTTTTATGTTGATATATATGAATAATGTGAAAAATTTGAAGAATTTTAATATTAATATTGATAAAATTGATTTTGGTCAATATTTTTGGTGAACAGACCCGGACCCATGATTTGACAGTCTCAGAAGGTCCGTAGAAAAATATGGGACTTGGGCGTATGGCTGAAATCAAATTCCGAGGTCCCGGGCCCGAGAAAAGAATTTTTCCATGAAATTGTTTTCTGAAAATATTTAAGGAAAATAAAAATAAAATTTGATCAAATCGTGATGGTATCGGGATCGTATTTTGGTTTCGATGCCCGGTACAGGTCATATATGTTAGTTAAGCGCTTCCTGTAAAGTTTGGTGGAAAACGGACGTCATTTGACGTGTTTCGGCCTTAAATTGGAAATTTTGGAAGTTATGAAATTTTGAAAGAATTTCTTGGATTTAAGGCTCAAATCATTGATTTTGATGATATTTTGGCGATTTGATCGCTAGAGCAAGTCCGTATGATGTTTTTGAGTCAGTGTGCGTATTTGGTTTGGAACCCGAGGGCTCGGGAGTATTTTGGAGGTGCCTCAGAGTGATTTGGACTTAGGAAAAAATTATGAAACTTTTAGAAATAGTAACCCCGTGAACAGTATGTATGCACAGTACCCCCCGAACAGTACAGATGAACAGTACCCCCATGAACAGTATCATATAAACAGTAATACGGGTGAACAGTACACACAGGATGAACAGTAACACGAAAATTCTGGACAGAATATTTTCGAAGTTCCGAAAATATTTTGCCATTTTTGGCAATTTGCAGCTCGGGTAAGGCGATTTTTTGAGAGTTTTTCAAGGAAATCATCGGGGTAAATGTTCTTAACTTAATTTTGGTTATATTACTCGAATCTATTGCAAGTTTTGGCATTAAATCCGTGAATTTAGCGAGAAAAGCTTAGAAACCCTCTCGAATAGATTTAAGGATTTGAGGGTCGAATGTTATCAAAATTTAGTATTTTTGGTTTGGTTGAACTCGTATCAGAATGGGTGTTTGGATTTCGTAAGTTTTTCCGTGATTCGAAATGTGGGCCCCACTATTGAATATTAAAATAAATTTCGAATTGAGTATTTCGAATTGTTTGTGAATAGATCTGAAGCATCTGGAGACGAATTTAAAAGGAAAAGCAGTGCATAAGGATTGAGTTGGTGATAAACCTTTGAGGTAAGTGTTTGATCTATCCTAACTTAAGGGAATAGGATTTGATTCTATTTGTTAATTGCTATGTGCGGAGTCCGAAGTATAGCCATGGTGATAAGTATATATACGTCGGGGGTCTAGTATGACCGTGAGTCTTTAGTCCTGATTATTTGATATTGATGTAACTCTTCCACATCTAATTGTTTATTTCTAAATAACGGGAAAAGTGTGAGAAGGAAATTATGAATTATGAATTCCCTGGAGCGTTGGCTCGAATGATGATATGATATTGAGTAAGAAGTGAATGAAAGATAAAGAGATATAATTATTCCCTTGATGGGACATGTAAACTGTCATTATTTTACTCTCCCCTGACAGAATATTTAGTACTATCTACTTATTTCCCTCACCCTTATTGGTTGTTATTATTGATTTGGTGAGGAAGAAAGATTATGCACGACAGGTCTTTCCGTGCTATGTTTTGAGTGATTATGCACGGCGGGTCTTTTCATGCCATGTTCTGAATAATTAAGCACGATGGGTCTTTCCGTGCCTTGATATGAGAGTTTTCTAGTAAAAGTACGATGGGTGATGTCCTACATTTTAATTGATTATTTGGTGAGAACGAGAGTAAAAGCACGGTGGTGTATATATATATATGTGTGTGTGTGTGTGTGTGTGTGTGTGTGTGTGTGTTTGTGTGTGTGCACGACACCGTTCTCCTTATTTGAGATTTCTTTATTTTACATTCTACCATTATATTTTGTGCTACACCATAACATTTTCTCCCTTCCCAAATATTTAATATTGCTTCCTGCCATTTCTGTTGTATATATGTATTTTGAACTGTACATGTTTATGTGAGTGTCTGGTCCTAGCCTTGTCACTACTTCGGCGGGATAGGCCGGACACTTACCAGCAAATGGGATTGGTTGAGTTGATTCTACACTCTGCGCTCTTTTTGCGCAAATACAGGTTTTGGACAACAGTAGCAGCAGTAGTGCGGGTGTTATATTTGGATCACTAAGACACCGAGGTAGCCTTTCAGGCATCCGCAGAACCCGGCGTCTCTTCTATCTTTACTTTCAGACTGTTATCTCAGATATTCGAGACAAACAGTATTTTTATTCTTTCATACAGTTATGTGTATTATTCTTAGAAGTTCGTGAGTATTGTGACACCAGTTCTTAGGTAGTATTTTATGTTGGGATTACCGTGTCAATCTAGTAGAATTTATTAAGTCTTCTACTAAATTTATTTATTTTGTAATGATATTATTATTGCTAATGACAAAAGGGGTTGCTCTGATGGTAAGAAACCCCCACTTCCAACCGAGAGATTGTGAGTTCGAGTATCTCCAAGAGCAAGGTGGGAAGTTCCTGGAGGGAAGGATGCCGGGGGTCTACTTGAAAACTGTCTCTCTACCCAAGGGTAGGGGCAAGGTCTGTGTACACACTACCCTCCCCAGATCCCACTAAGTGGGATTATGCTGGGTTGTTGTTGTTGTTGTATTATTATTGCTAATGGTTTTAAAATAAGTGTTGCTAATAATGGAAATATAAGTAAGAGTTGGCTGGCCTAGCTCCGATTAGTAGGCGTTATCACAACTCCCGACGGTGGGAAATTTGGATCGTGACAAGTTGGTATTAGACCACTAGGTTACATAAGTCTCACAACTCACGAACAAACTTAGTAGAGTCTGAGGGATCGGTACGGAGACGTCTATATTTATCCCCAGAGGCTACAGAGTTAGGAAAAATTTCACCTTCATTCTTTCCTGTCGTGCGAATCTGTTCTTCAAATACTAATTAAATGTCTACTTTGTTCTTCTATAGATGGCAATAACACGTGTTTCCTCGTCTAATGATCAGCAGTCCGAGGCCCCAGCAGCAGCTCTAGCTAGGGGTAGTGGCCGAGGTCGAGGCCATACTAGAGGTCGAGGTAGGGGTAGAGCTAAGCCCCGAGCAGCAGCACCAGTGGCGGAGCCTCAGGTTCAGATTGAGGAGCCCCAGCTGATCCAATTATCCCAACTCAGGTCCCAGAGGGGCTTATTGCCACCCCTATTCTTTAGGCACTAAAAGGGCAGAAATTTCCCTAAATAACGCGCTAAAATTAGGGAGAGAATCTTGATGTTAATTGATTCTACATTAAATTTAATTTTTAAAAAGGGAAAGGAGATTTCTCATATGCATATTTTTTTCCAGAACTACAATTCAAATTCTCAAAAAAAAACAGCTACTAAAACTATGAACAGATTCAAGTACTAACAGCTTCGAAGATTTGAAATCAAATTGTAGTGTCACAACCCAAACCCGGTCGTGATGCCACCCAACCTAAAGCTAGGTAAGCCTGACCATCAATCGCTTTAGACTTAACGCTAATTATCAAAATCGACAATTCAAGAATATAATAGTAATTTTATAATAATAATCCAAAAATATATAAATAGAGTAATGTGGATAAATCCGAAGAAACTAATAAACAAACCCATAAGATCTGGGGTCACAAGTCTAGATCCTTTGAACAAAAATGGAAAATAATATCTGAATGGAAATATAAAAATCTAAAAAAGTATATAATAATAAGAAACTGGAATTTGAAGAGCAGCCAGGTCCTGCGAACGTCAAGCAGCTACCTCAACGACTCTGGAAAATGTCTGGAGACTACGAATTTCAGCTAAGCCTCTAGTGTACCTAAATCTGCACGCAAGGTGCAGGGAGTATGGGTGTGTACTACTGACTCAGTGAATAATAAGCATAGAAAAATGTCTGAAAGTAAGTAATCAACGAAATTTCACAAAGCAAAGCTAAAACTAACAGTCCTATACTTTAGCTACGAACTAACAGCAAAACAATATCAAAATACCAATCAAGTATCAGATAAAGATGCAATGCAATGCACATGAATACGCTGCGGTGTGCAGCTTGATCCGTTTAACGCCGATGACGCTCACTGGAAGTGTGTACAGACTCCGGAGGGGCTCCTTCCGCCCAAGCGCAATATCAGTCATGTATCGGCATAGAACAGGCTCTAGACCTCAATATCAATATATGATAATCGCTACAGTGTATAGCCCGACCCAGATTCAATCCACAGTATGCATATTAGTCACATAACAAATTCAATCTAATTTCTTAGTTCCAATTATTAAGGCGAATATAATTAAATTAGTTAATTTCATAAATAAGGTGACTTAGCAATTAATATAGTGATTAAGCACATGACTGTGATTAATGATTATGTAAATTATGTCATCACACAAATATTTACCCTAGTCGGGTACTACAGATCGGCACAACGCCCCAAACATGGCATTAAGCCAAATTATCAACAATACAATATGCGTATCAGCTGCCTATAATTTATATTCAGCTCTCGAGATGGACCAAGTCACAATCCCCAACCATATACCATCCCGCACCTGCCATGGGGTGCGAGCCACACCCTAACATAGCATCACGATGTGATAAACCGGTGTTTCAAACCCTCAGGCCATCATCTATACAAACTACTCACCTTTAACCAGTCGTAGACTGGTCTGCAATGCCTTTTCTCTTCGAATATCCCTCTACGAGCGTCGAATCTAGTCAAAATTACAACGAATACGCTATTATAGGCGAAATAAACACAACCCAATTGAAATTATTCAAAAAATGCTAAAAATCACGAAGTTGGTAAAACCTGAGCCCCCGGCCGACTTCTCGAAAAATCTTGAAAATCACATCTTTGGATTCCTCGTCTCTCTATGAGTCCGTACATATAAATTTTGTAAAAAACGGAGCTCGAATGACCTTTAAAATCCCCGAAATTCATTTCTAAAAAACTAAGCCCTAGTTCTTCGCAACTTCTACACAATTTCATGGAATTAAGGGTTGATTGTTCCTAAAAAAGGCATTTTTAAGTCAAGAGACTTACCTCCAATCAATACCCGTTGAAACCTCGCTTCAAATCGCTCATAAAACTCTCTTGGTTGCTTAACAATGGAGGAAATTATGTTTAGTTCGCGGATGAAATATTATTAAAAACCCTTCTCTGCCCAGCACTTTTCTTCTATGCGATCGCGGCCCAAGGAACACGATCGCGGAGAAAAATTTCCAGAGCCTAGATTTTCCTTTTACACGATCGCAGAGACCAATTTAGCACACCCTTCCGATCTTTATATGCGATCACAGCCCCTGGCTCGCGATCGCAGAGAGCAATTTCTGCTATGCAATTTCTGCTGCACTTTTTCACTTCAAAAATCCCCATTAGCCATCCGAAATCACCCCGAGGCCCTCGAGACCTCAACCAAAAGCACAGATATGTTCTATTGCTTTATTCAAACTTGCTCGTAATATAAAAACTCTATCATTAATATCAAAATCATCAAATTACCACGGATTTAAGCCTAAGTTAAACTAAAACTTCTGAAACTTGCATTTGATCCAAAACCTGAACTAAACACCTCCGAATGATCTGAAAATTTGCACGCATATCCAAAATCACCTAAAGGAGCTACTGCAACAGGCAGAATTTCATTCTGACCCCCGGATCAAAATCTCACATATCAACCAGACCTCGCAAAAATTCTAATTTAGCCAATTCAATCCTAATTCTACACTGGACTTCAAAATTCAGTTCCGATTTCACTCCTAAGTCACAAATCACCATCCCAAAACTAGTCGAATCATCGAAAATCCATTTCGTGCCATCCAACTCATATGTGAACTTTTGGTTGACTTTTCCAAAGTAACCTTCTCATAAAGAGGCTAATTGTCTCATTTCTACCCAAACTCTATCCGAATTACTTCGAACTCTCCAAACTTATATAATGGAACATATGGAATCATAAAATGGGGAAACGGGGCGATAATTCACGGGACGACAGGTCAGGTCGTTACATCCTGCCCAACTTAAACAATCGCCCGTCCTCAAGCGGGTCAAAAACATACCTGGAGTATCAAACAAGTGAGGATATTTGCTGCACATCTCCTACTCAGTCTCACAAGTGGCTTCCTCCATGGGCCGACCTCTCCACTGCACCTTCACCGTAGCTATGTTCTTTGATCTCAGCTTTCGAACCTGACGACACAAAATAGCCACCAGCTCCACATCATTGGTCAAGTCTTCATCTAACTGGATCGTGCTGAAGTCTAACACATGAGACGGGTCCCCAACATACTTCCGGAGTATAGAAACATGGAACACCGGGTGAACTCCCGACAAGCTAGGTGGCAAGGCGAGCATATAGGCCACCTCCCCAATCCTCCTAAGTATTTCAAAAGGTCCAATGAACCTTGGATTCAACTTCCCTTCTTTCCAAACCTCATAACGCCCTTCATAGGCGAAACCTTTAACAATACCTTCTCGCCCACTGCACAAGATATTTCTCAAACCTCTTGGTCTGCATAACTCTTCTGACGCGACTGAGCTGTACGGAGTCTCTCCTGGATTACTTTCACCTTTTCTGAGGCATCCTGAACTAACTATGCCCCAAATAATCTAGCCTCGGTGGGATTGAACCAACCAACAGGAGATCTACATCGTCTCCCTATAAGGCCTCATACAGCACCATCTGGATGCTGGATCGATAGTTGTTATTATATGCAAACTCCACAAGTGGTAAGAATTCATCCCATGAACCTCCAAAGTCAATAGCACAAGCATGCAACATGTCCTCCAATATCTGGATAGTACGCTCAGACTTCCCGTCTGTCTGTGGATGAAATACGGTGCTCAACTGCACCTGTGTGCCCAAATCCCGATGAAAAGTCCTCCGGAACTGGGAAGTAAATACGGTACCCCTATCTGATACAATGGAAACCGGAACCCTATGCAACCGTACAATCTCCCGAATGAAAATCTCTGCTGACTTACTTCGCAGAATAGGTAGTGCATACTGGAATGACGTGCGCGGACTTGGTCAGCCTATCCACAATCACCCAAATCGAATCAAACTTCTTCGACGTACGAGGAAGACCACTCACAAAGTTCATAGTAATATTCTCCCATTCCCACTCTAGAATATCCATCCGCTGGAGTACACCACTGGGTCTCTGGTGCTTCTATTTGACTTGCTGACAGTTGAGACACCTGGCCACGTAATTCACAATATCCTTTTTCATCCTCCTCCAACACTAATGTTGTCTCAAGTCCTGGTACATCTTCGCAGCACCTAGATGAATTGAATACCGCGAGCTGTAGGCCCCCTCCAATATCAACTCCCGAAAGCCATCCACATTGGGCACGCAAATCCGGCCCTGGATCTGCAATACACCATCGTCTCCAATGGTCATGCTGGACCTTGTCCTTTAGGACAAGCAAATACGGGGCATCATACTGGCGCTCTCTGATGCGGTCATACAAAGAAGATCGGGAAACCACACTAGCCAGCACCCGACTGGGCTCGGAAATGTCTAACCTCACCTTTTGATTGGCTAAGGCCTGAACAACAACAGCAAGGGTACTCTCCCCAACTGGAATGTACGCCAGACTACCTATGCTGATAGCCTTCCGGCTCAAAGCATTGGCCATTACATTGGCCTTCCCGGGATGATACAGAATGATAATATCATAGTCTTTGAGTAACTCAAGCCATCTCTGATGTCTTAGATTAAGATCCTTCTACTTAAACAAGTGTTGAAGTCTGTGATGATCCGTATATACCTCACAAGATACACCATAAAGATAACACCTCCAAATCATCAAGGCATGAACAATTGCAGCTAACTCTAAGTCATGAACAGGATAGTTCTTCTCATGGGGCTTTAGCTGACGAGAAGCATAAGCAATAACTCTACCCTCCTGCATCAATACACAACCGATCCCAACTCTCAAAGCATCACAATACACCGTGTAAGAACCCAAAGCTGATGGTAATACTAATATCGAAGTTGTGGTCAAAGCTGACTTGAGCTTTTGGAAGCTCTCCTCGCATTCATCCGACCACACAAATGGAGCATTCTTCTGAGTAAACTTCGTCAAAGGCAAATCAATAGATGAAAAGCACTGAACAAACCTGCGGTAATAACTTACCAAACCGAGGAAACTCCGAATCTCAGTAGCTGAGGACGGTCTGGGCCAACTCTGCACCACCTTAATCTTCTTTAGGTCAACCTGAATACCATCACTGGACACCATGTGTCCTAGAAAAGCCACAGTACTAAGCCATAATTCACATTTGGAGAACTTTGCATAAAGCTTCTCCTCTCTCAATCTCTGCAAGACCACCCTCAAGTGATGCACATGCTCCTCCTGGCTACACGAATACACCAGAATATCATCAATAAACACAATCATAAAAGAATGCAGATAAGTCCGAAATACATTGTTCATCAAGTGCATGAACGCGGCTGGGGCATTGGTCAGCTCGAATGATATCACTAGAAACTCGTAGTGCCCATATCTCGTCCTGAAAGTCGTCTTCATAATGTCTGAATCCCTAATCTTCAGATGGTGATAGCCTGATCGAAGGTCAATCTTAGAGAATACCCTTGCTCCCTGGAGCTGATCAAATAAATCCTCAATACGGGGTAGTGGGTACTTGTTCTTCACTGTCACCTTATTCAACTTCCTGTAGTCAATGCACATTCTCATTGTACCATCTTTCTTCTTTACAAATAATATTGGTGCACCCCAAGGTGACACACTCGGGCGAATGACCCCTTATCTAGGAGTTCCTGAAGCTATTTTTTCAACTCCTTTAGCTCCGTTGGTGCCATACGATAGGGAGGAATAGATATTGGCTGAGTGCCGACACCAAATCAATACCAAAATCAATGTCCCTGTCTGGTGTCATGCCCGGCAAGTCCGCTATAAATACATCAGGGAAATCCCTAACAACGGGAACCGAATAAGGGCTAGGAGCCTTAGCTTCCACATCCCTCACGAATGCCAAATACGATAGAAAACCCTTTCCAACCATCCATTGGGCTTTTAGGAAGGAAATCAACCCTGATGGGTATATAATCAGTCACACCTCGCCACTCGATCCTCGGAATACCCGAAATAGCTAACATAATTGTCTTAGCATGACAGTCGAGAATAGCATGGTACGGAGATAGCCAATCCATACCCAGAATCACATCGAAATCTACCATGCCCTAGCAATAACAGGTCAACTCGGGTCTCCAGACCCCCAATAGTCACCAGACAGGATCGATAGACATGATCCACAATAATAGTATCACCCACCGGGGTAGATACATGCACGTGCAAGGCAAGAAAACCACGGGTCGTACCCAAATAATGAGAAAAATAGGAAGATACATATGAATAGGTGGATCCAGGATCAAATAAAACATAAGCATTCCTGTGGCAGACTGAGACAATACTTGTGATGACTGCATCCGAGGCAATAGCGTCTCTCCAGTCTGGAAGGGCATAGAAACGAGCCTGGCCACCGCCAGTACGGTCCTCACCGCTGAGGCGAACTCTGGCTACGTGGACTCCACACCTAGCTGACTGAGTGGGAGCCGAAGAAACCTGTGCAGAAGACGAGGGTTGATCCCTCTACTGAGACTACCTATTGCGGGGTCGAGGACACTGTCTCCTCATGTGACCCAACTCACCGCAGTCATAGCAATGAACTGAAGCTGGAGAAGCGGACTGATGAGAACCCCTCACTACAGACGAACCCCGAGCTGAAGGAGCAGGAGCATAGCTCTGAGCTGGAAGAGCACTCAGTGCAGGATGACTCTGCTGATGACCCTGGCCTGAAGAGGCTCCACTGGACTCTGTGCGTCCGGACTGAGGAGGCCTGAAGGAACGACCTCTACCATGCTGGAACTGGCCTCTACACGGAGCACCACTGAAATTACCTAAACCTCGAGGCCTATTGGCCTCCCTCTTCATATGCTTCCGACGGCGATCTGTCTCAATCAGTCGAGTCGCATCAACAACCTCCTCAAATGTAGCAATTGTAGCCCTCTCTCTAGTAATCAATATACGGATCATATAGTTGAGGCCATCTATAAACCTCCTGATCCTCTCTCTCTATATGTCGGGATAATCCACATAGCATGCCTAGCCAGTTGTGTAAACCGCAACTCATACTGAGTCACTGAAATATCTCCCTGAGTCAACCAATCAAACTAACGATGCAGCTCCTCTCTGTGAGGCTGGGGCACATACTTCTCCACAAATATCGTGGATAACTGCTGCCAAGTGAGGGGCGCTGCCCCAATAGGCCTACGCCTCTCGAACTCTTTCCACCAAGTAAATGCAGCTCCTGTGAACTGGAAGGTGGTAAAAGCCACTCCATTAGACTCCAGAATACCCGCAGTACGAAGCATACATTGGCATTTATCCAGAAAATGATGGGCATCCTCGACCTCAACACCACTGAATGTCCGAGGCTGGAACCTACCGAACCTCTCCAAGTAACGCTACTTATCATCCGGCATAAATGGAACCAGGTGAGCTGGAGCAGGTGCACCCGGTGCAACTGGAACAACCGGTGCAACTGGAGCAACTGGGTGAACTGGAGGAACTGGCTGAACTGGATGAACTGGAGCTACCTCAGGTGTCTGTAAGCCCTGAACAACCTACTCGGGAGTGCGAGCATCGGGGGTCTGATGACCACCCCCGGTCTGAGAAGTAGCTGCTATGATAGTGGCTGAAACCGCCTGAGCCAGGCCAGTGCAGACGGACAAAATCTGAGCCAGGCCAGTGCAGACGGACAAAATCTGAGCCAACGATGGGAACTACTAATGCCTGAGTAGGTGCTGCTGGAGCATCCACAGTTGGAGGTTGATCCTAGACCTAGGCAGCTGGTGGGTCTGCAGGTGCTGCCTTTGCTAGTCCACCTCTTCCAGCACCACGACCGCGTCCACGGCCTCTAGCGGGTGGTACTGGTGGTCTACCTCCACATCTGTTAGCACGGGTTCTCGCCATCTGCGAGAGAGTAGAATACAGAAATTTAGTTTTCACGTTAACAAACCGCACGATATGAATTTCAAGGAAGTGAGGTGTTTCCTAAAAGTTCAGTAGCCTCCTGCTTATAAGTGTGGTGCATGACACACCCATAAACAAAACTATACTAAACCTGCTCAGAACTCGTGAGGCCTAGTAACCTAGGCTCTCATACCAACTTGTCACGACCCAAACCCGGCCGTGATGGTACCCAACCCTAAGGCTAGGTAAGCCTGACCATCAATCGCTTTAGACTTAACGGTAAGTCTCAAAACTGACAATTCAAGAATATTATAGTAATTTTATAATAGAGTCCAAAAAATATAAATAGAGTAATGTGGATAAATCTGAAAAAAACCGATAAACACACCAATAAGATCTGGGGTCACGAGTATAGAGCCTCTAAACAAAAATGGATAATAATATCTGAATGAAAATATAAAAATCTGGAAAAGTATATGATAATAATAAACTGGAATATGAAGAGCAGCCAGGTCCTCCAAACGTCAAGCAGCTACCTCAACGACTCTATAAAATGTATGGAGACTACGAAAGTCAATTAAGCCTCCGGAGTACCTGAATCTGCACGCAAGGTGCAGGGACTCTGGGTGAGTACTACCGACTCAGTGAATAACAAGCATAGAAAAAGAATGAAAGTAAGAAATCCACGAAATTCCACAAAGCAAAGCTAAAACTAACAGTCATTTACTTTAGCTACGAACTAAAAGCAAAACAATATCAAAATAACAATCAAGTATCAGATAAAGATGCAACGTAATGCACATGAATACACTGCGGTGTGCAGCCCGATCAGTTTAATGTCGACGGCGCTCACTGGGGGTGTGTACAGACTCCGAAGGGGCTCCTTCAGCCCAAGCGCAATATCAGCCAGGTATCGGCATATAACAGGCTCTCAGCCTCAATATTAATATATGATTATCGCTACGGCGTGTAGCCCAACCAAAATTCAGGCCACAGTATGCATATTAGTCACATAACAGATTCAATCTAATTTCTCAGTTTCAATTATTAAGGCGAATATAATTTAATTAGTTAATTTCAAAAATAAGGTGACTTAGCATTTAATAAAGTAATTAAGCACATGACTGAGATCAATGATTATGCAAATCATTTCATCACATAGATATTTACCCTTGTCGAGTACTACAGATCGGCACAAGGCCCCAAACATGGCATTAAGCCCAATTATCAAAAACACAATATGCGTATCAGCCGCCACTAATTTATATTCAGCTCTCGGAATGGACCAAGTCACAATCCCCAACCATATACCATCCTGCACACGCCATGGGGTGCGTGTCACGCCCTAACATAGCATCACGATGTGATAAACTGTGGGTTTCAAACCCTCAGGCCATCATCTATACAAACTACTCACTTCTAACCGGTCGTAGACTGGTCTGCAGTGCCTTTTCCCTTCAAATCTCCCTCTACGAGCGTCGAATCTAGTCAAAACCACAACGAATACGTTATTATAGGCTAAATAAACATAACCCAATTGAAATTATTCGAAAAACACTAAAATTATGAAGTTGGTAAAACCCATGCCCCGAGCCCATTTCTCAAAAAATTCTGAAAGCACATCTTTGGATTCCTCGTCTCGCCACGAGTCCGAACATATAAAGTTTGTTGAAAACGGAGCTCGAATGGCCTTTCAAATCCCCGAAATTTGTTTCTAAAAACTAAGCCCTAGTTCTTCACAATTTCTATACAATTTCATGGAATTAAGGGTTGATTCTTCCTAAAAATGCATTTTTAAGTCAAGAGACTTACCTTCAATCAATACCCGTTGAAACCTCACTTCAAATCGCTCAAAAAACTCTATTGGTTGCTTAACAATGGAGGAAATTATGTTTGGTTCGCAGATGAAATGTTATTAAAAACCCTTCTCTGCCCAGCACTTTTCTTTTATGTGATCGCGGCCCAAGGCACGCGATCGTGGAGAACAAATTCTAGAGCCTAGATTTTCCTCTTACGTGATTGCTGAGACATATTTAGCACCCTTTTCCGATCCTTCTATGCGATCGCATCCTCTGGCTCGCTTTCGCAGAGTGCAATTTCTGCTCTGCAATTTCTCCCTTCGAAAATCCATGTTAGCCATCTGATATCACCCCGAGGCCCTCGAGACATCAACCAAAAGCACAGATATGTTCTATTACTTAATTCAAACTTGCTCGCAACATAAAAATACTATCACAAACATGACGTCAACTGGATAATTCTTCTCATGGGTCTTCAACTGCCTCGAAGCATATGCTATGACTCTTCCATTCGGCATCAACACTGCGCCAAACCCAATATGGGACACATCATAATATATGGTATAAGGCCCTGATCCCGTGGGCAAAACCAATACCGGTGTCGTAGTCAGAGCTGTCTTAAGCTTCCGGAATCTCACCTCGCACTCATCTGACCACCTGAACTGGGCACCCTTCTGGGTCAATCTAGTCATTGGGGATGCAATGGATGAAAACCCCTCCACGAACCGTCGGTAGTTACCTGCTAACCCCAAGAAACTCTGGATCTCTATAGCTGACGCAGGTCGAGGCTAGTTCTTGGCTGCCTCAATCTTATTCGGGTCTACGTGAATACCCTCTGCTGAAACAACATGACCTACTAATGCAACAGAACTCAACTGAAACTAGCACTTTGAGAACTTGGCGTATAACTGACTATCCTTCAGAGTCTGAAGAACCACTCTGAGGCGTTGCTCCTGCTCCTCCTGGCTGTGGAAGTATATAAGAGTATTGTCAATGAATACTATAACGAATAAATCCAAATAGGGACTGAAAAATCTGTTCATTAACTCTATAAATGATGTGGGGCATTGGTCGACCCAAACTACATGATCAAAAACTCATAATGCCCATACCAAGTGCGAAATGCGGTCCTAGGGACATCAGACGCCCTAATCCTCAGCTAATGATAACCAGATCTCAAATATATCTTCGATAACACCCTAGCACCCTGAAGCTGGTCGAATAAATTGTCGATCCTCGGTAGTGGATACTTGTTCGTTATCGTCACCTTATTCAATTGCCAGTAATCAATGCACATCCTTATCGACCCATCCATTTTCTTCACAAATAACACTGGAGCACCCCAAGGTGATACACCAAGTCTAATGAAACCCTTATCAAGCAAATCCCAAAGCTGCTTCTTTAACTATTTCAATTCTGGCAGGGCCATGCGATAAGGAAGAATGGAAATAGGCTGAGTGCTCGGAGCCAGATCAATACATAATCAATATCCCTATCGAGCGGCATACCCGGCAGGTCTGAAGGAAAAACCTCGGGAAACTCCTGAACAATAGGAACATAATCAATAGATGGAACCTCTACGTTGGAGTCACGAACATCCGCCAAATATGCTAGACACCCCTTCTCGACCATGCGTCGAGCCTTAACATATGAAATAACACTGCGGGCGGGATGACCTGGGGTCCCTCTCCACTCAAGTCGGGGAAAATTCGGTAAAGCCAAGGTTACAGTATTGGCTTGACAATCCAAAATAGTATGATACGGGGACAACCAATCCATCCCCAAAATAATGTCAAAGTCCACCATATCTAAGACAATAAGTTGACACGAGTCTCAAGACCCTCAAAGACTAACACATATGAATGATGCACTGGATCGACCATTGTATAAATACCCACTGGTGTAGACACATATATAGGAATACCCAAGGCCTCACTAGGCACAACCAAATAGGGTGCCAAATAGGACGACTCATATGAATACATAGATCTGGGATCAAATAGCACAGAAGCATCCCTATCACAGACCAGAATAGTACCTATAATGACTACATCCGAAGATGCAGCCTCTGGCCTGGTTGGCAAAGCATAACATCGGGGCTAGGCCCCACTTCCCTGAACTTTGTCTTTGGGATGATTGGCTACTAGCTGACCCCTGCCTCTGGCGGTCTGAGCTCCACCTTTACGGTATCTCCCTCCACCTCTATGATCCCTACCCCCGCCTCTTGTTGGATGGGCAAGCTGTGGATCACCCAATACCTGAATCATGGGCGAGGACACTACTGTTGAGAACCACTCGATGCTCGAGGGAAAAACCTGACAATATGACTCGGGTCACCACAACCATAACATGCCCTCGGCTGTTGAGACTGCTGGCCTTGTCGACCTGTATGTCCTCCCCTGAAGCTCTAAAGTGGCAGTGCATTGATGGTGGTCGGTGGTTCACTGAAGGACTGTTGATCTGAATAATGCTGCTGAGGCCTACCATCGCCTGGAGTACCATGAGAGATCTGGAGTGCTCACTGAAAGGGCCTCAGTGGATGGCCTCCACCATAAGAATCCCTACCTCCAGATGAGGTACCGCTGAACCTACCAGAATGATGAGGCCTCTTGTCTGATCTCTGACCTCCTCCTCGTGCAAGTGCCATCTCTATCCTGCGGGCCATATTGGCCGCCTCCTGAAAAGACATATCACTACCAGCTCCCATAGCCATCTGAAGCTGAATCGGCTGAATCAACCCATCAATGAATCTCCGTACCCTCTCCCTCTCAGGGGAGAGTATAACAATAGCATGGCGTGCCAAATAAATAAAACGAGTCTCATACTGTGTGACTCTCATAGTACCCTGATGAAGACTCAAACTGCATGCGTAGAGCATCTCGCTCAATCATCGGGAGAAACTTCTCCAAGAACAACTCTAAAAACTAATCCCAAGTCAATAATGGCAACCATGCTAGCCTAGATAAACAATAGTCCCTCCACTAAGCCTTGGCGGATCCTGCCAGCCAAAAGGTGATGAAGTCGACCCCATTAGTCTCCACAATACGCATAGTCCTGAGAACCTCATGGCAGTTGAATAAGAAGTCCTGGGGGTCCTCCGTAGAAGCACCACTGAAGGTGGTGGTGAAGAGCTTGGTGAACCTATCAAGCCTCTACAAAGTATCCGCGGACATCGCCGCACCATCGTCGGTCTGATCTGGAATACCCTGCTAGGATGCCACAGCTAGCTGAACTGCTGGAACCTGAGGTTGAGAGTTGCCTACTCCGGAGTACGCGTAGTAGGAGTTTTAACTCCTCCCCCAGCCTGATATGTGGCTGGTGCTACGGGAAGCAAAGCCGCTCTAGAGATGCTCTCGATAAATCTTACCAGTCGGACCAAAGCATCCTGGAGTACTGGAGTGGCTATGAAACCCATTGGGACCTGAGCTGGGCGCACCGGAGCTGCTGGTGCTGGGACCTCCTCATCGTAGTCAAAATGAGGCTCCACCTCTGGGACTGGTGCTCAGGGCTGAGCTCTGCCCCAGGCCTCAGCCTTTGGCATGGACTCGGCCTCGCCCTCTGCCCCTAGTAGGAGCTGCTTCTGGGGCTCAGGCTGCTGTGCGGTAGAAGAGAAAGCACGTGTTCTCGCCATCTGTAAAAGAACAGAGTAAAGTGACAATCAGTATTTGAGAAACAGAATCGCACGTTAAGAATGAACAAAGTGAAATTTTCCCTAACTCTATAGCCTCTAGGGATAAATACAGACATCACCGTACCGATTCCCTCAAACTCTACCAAGTTTGTCCATGAGTTGTGAAACCTATGTAACCTAGTGCTCTGATACCAACTTGTCACGATCCAGATTTTCCACCATCGAGAGTCGTGATGGCGCCTACTATCGGAGCTAGGTAAGCCAAACATTTCAACATTTCTACTGATTTCATTTAAACAATTATCATAAACTGTAATAATAATTAAAGCTGAAGACTTATAAATACTTAATTAACCGCAAACAAAAATGCGAAAGGTTAAAAATACACTGCTACCTAGTATCTGATATCCCTACTCACGGACTACTACTGAATACTACAAACAGTGTCTGAAAATAAAATGCATAGTGTTTGTCTGATACAAGATGAACAAACAAAAAAAATAAGGAAAGGGACTTCGGCCTGCAAACGCCAGCTAGGCTACCTTGAGAGTCCCTGGACTGAAGATAGCTCCCAGAAATCCTACTAATGTAATCTGTAAGCTACGTCCAGATCTATGCACAGAGTGTAGCATCAGAACAACCGATCACATGTGCTCATAAGTGCCTGGTCTAACACCGGTGAGGTAGTGACGAAGCTAGACAGGACCTACCACAAATAACATGTACATATACATATGCAATAGCAGGAAAAATATACATAATTTAAACAACTAATAGGGAGGGGAGCATGCTATTGTGTGTAACAATTCAGATATAGGATCAACGAACGAAGAGATGGAACTGTACAACAACATCAATTAAAGAGAATAGGTAAATCAAAAACTACACGGCACCAACGTTCGTGCTTTTACCCTCTTTCTCACCAAAATAGTCAAATAAAGTGCACGACATTGCCCTTCGTGTTTTTCCTCACATAACTCTCATATCAAGGCACGGAATGACCTTCGTTCTCAATTATTCAAAACATGGCACAGAATGACCCTTCGTGCAAAATTATCAAAATATGGCACGGAATGACCCTTCGTGCATAATCGGTCTTCCTCACCCAATCAACAGTCACAACCAATCGGGGGAGGGGATAAATAACAATATTAAACATCTCGGCAAGGGAGAACAAATCAACAAATAAGTCCCGGCAAGGGAATAATACAACACTTTCTCTTTTAACTCGTTCCCTTCCAACTAACACTTTATATGGAATTATAAATTAAACACGACAATCGTGTCACATATTTCGAATTAAAAGCAATTATGACTTACGGTCATGCTAGACTCCGGTGCCTAGATAACCATCACCATGCCTATACACTGTACTCCATACTTAGCACATAGCAGTTAACACCCTAATCCTAATCCCTCAAGCCAGAGTTAGATCAAACACTTACCTCGAAAGCTCCAAACTCAACTCAAGCCTCTAGTATAGCTTTACCCTTCGAATTCACCTCAAATCTGTTCGAATCTAGTCACAAATTGCTCAAATGTATCAACAAATGCAAGTTAAATCAATTTGAATGCATAAGAATGAATTTCCCAAAGTTTTACCCCAAAAATTCCCAAAATACCCCCTTGCCCGCATGGTCAAAACTTGAGGTTCGAACCAAAACTGGTTCACCATTCCCCCACGAGTTCATATCTATTATTTTTTTTGAAATCGTATCTCAAATCGAGGTCCAAATCCCCAATTTAGTGAAAACCTAAGTTCTACCCAAAATCCCCATTTTCACCCATGGAAGACCTTAATTTTAAGATGAAAACATGATAAATGATGTTAAAGATTGAAGAAATTGAGTAAAAGTTGACTTACTAGTGATTTGGAGAAAAGAGAGTTCGTAAAAAATTGCCAATGGGTGTTTAGGTTTTGAAAATATGGAAAATGAAGCTTCAAAATAGTCTAAGTATGGGATATGCAGGTGCAGGTATCGCAATTGTGAAGCTGGTTTTGCAATTGTGAACCCGGCAGGCTTGGGGTTTGCAAGAAATCAGTACACATTTGCGAACTATATCCAGCCCAGGGGCTTTCTCATTTGTGATGATGTCTTCGCATTTGCAAAGATTGGGATAAAGGAAGAGAATCGCATTTGCGATCGATTTCTTCGCATTTGCGAAGGAAGATGCCCAGGGGATATTACGCACTTGCGATAAAAAGCTCCCATTTGCGAGTGTTGGCTTTGCAATTGCGAAGCCTGCAGAACTGAAGCACACCAGGTTTTTCAACAATGAGAAATGTAATCTGATGCATATCCAAAACTCTCCCGAGCCATCGGGGCTCCAAACCAATTATGCAAACAACTTCAAAAATATCTTACGGACTTACTCGTGCGATCAAATTTCCAAAATAACCTCAAAATCTATGAACTAAGCCTCAAAATACCAAATTCTCCTTTCAACTCTCATAAACTTCAAATTTCCCATTTCTAGTCTGAAATACGTCAAACGACGTCCTTTTTCAACCAAAATTTACAGATAGTGCTTATCACCTATTTAAGACTTGTACCGGCTGTTGAAAGGAAAATACTAGCCCGATACTTATATTTTTAACTCATTTTCTTTTCAAAATTTCATATGATATTCAGAAAAACAATTTCTTTCAAAAATTGCATACTTGGACTCGGGACCTCGGATTTCGATTTCGGGAATACGTCCGCGTCCCATATTTTTCTACGGACCTCTCGGAACCGTCACATCACGGGTCCGGGTACGTTTATCCAAAATGTTGACCAAAGTCAACTATATAAATATTAATATCAAAACTCTTCATATTTTTCACAGAATTCACATATTTTAACATAAAAATTTTCTGGCTTCGCGCCTACACTGTGCACACAAATCGAGGCAACTAAAAGCAAGGTTTTCAAAGTCTCAAAAGCAAAAATAAGAGAGAATTACGGTGATGATCCTTTGGGTCCCCACATTGGTCTAGGCAAAAACCTTATAAATTATGTTGGATAGGCCTTTTTAAAATCATTATTTATCATAAAAGTTAGGCATTTTTACATTCATATGCACTTTATGAAACTATTATATCCCCCTACTCAAGTTTTACTATAATTATATTTTATAAATTCAATTACCATTTATGTACACTTTAAAGGGGATTAATGATAATAATTAATGTCCTAAAATTACTCTAACATATCTTCCACTCCCCCACTACATTTGTGATGACCCAAAGGGTCACATATTTTCTCATCTGTTCGTACTTCCGATGCCTTGAAAATCTCATGTATTGTCGCTTCGATTTACGTGCGCAATCCGGGCACATAGCCGAAAAGCTTAAATATGAAATTCTATTAAAAATACTAAATTTGGTGTTAAGATGAATAAATTTGACTTCGGTAAATATCTTGTGCAAACGGAGCGGACCCATAATTGGACGGTCAGGAATGGTCGGTAAGAAAATATGGGAGTTGGGTATATGCCGATAATCGAATTCCGAGGTCCCGAGCCCGATATTAATTTTTAAAGGAAATTATTTTTTTGAAATTGATAAGGAAAATTCAAATCGGACATGTGATTAAGATGTTTTTACATGTGAATTAATATGTCTTTGTAAAGTTTGGTTGAAATCGGACGTCGTTTGACGTGTTTTGGACTTAATGTTTCTAATTTGACACTTAATGGAGATTAAATAAATACTCTTGATTTTGAGGTTTGATTCATCATTTTTGATGTTATTTTGGCAATTTGATCACACGGTTAAGTTCGTAAGATGTTGCTGAGATAGTGCATGTGTTTGGTTAAGAGCCCCAAGGGCTCGGGAGTGTTTCGGAGTAGTTTTGGACTTATAAACACAGCAGATTTTGCTTCAGCTGTTGCAGACCCCATTTCTTCTTTGCGTTCATGATCCATTTCTCGTGTTCCCGAAACTTCTGAATTTTCTTTCTTCGCGTTCGCATTCTGCCCTCGCGTTCGCATAGTGGTATTTGACCCTGGGGGCTTAGCCTTCTTTTCCTCTTCACTATCGCATGATGGCCCACGCGTTCGCATAGAACGATTTCTGGGACACAGCCATTTTACTCTCCACGTTCACGTCTTCCTTCTCATGATCGCGATGTTCTATAAGTGCTACCCTTCGCGAACGCGACCAGCCTGTTGCGAATGGCAACTTTGCCCAGTTATTTTTAAAACCCAAAATAGAACAAGTGAAAAAATTTTCATAATACTTCACAAGCTCCTTCTTCTCCAAGGTTCTACGGCGACTCTTGGAGCATTTCTTCCCCAAAACTTCTTGGATAAATATTTTTTAACTTATTTTCTTCATTTTCCATCATCATCCTTTGAAATTCTAGGCCTAAAATATGTAATAAAGTGTAGAAATTGGGGGTTTGGGTGGAGTTAGGGCTTTTTTATTTTTCTTGATTTAGACCTCATTTTGGGCTCGAATTTAAAAACAAATTATATATTTGGGCTTGTGGTTAAATGGGTGTTATGATTTTGGTCTGAACCTCGTATTTTGACCAAGCGGCCCAGGGTCGATTTTTGGGTTTTTGGAAATAATGCTTGAAAAGATATAATTAGGCGTTGGATTAGATTTGTTTAGCATGTATTGATGTTATGAATGCATTTATGTATAGATTTGATTGATTTATAGCCAAATTCGAGAGGAAAAGCGGTAATTGTGGATTGGTTTGGCCGAGGAAGTTTGAGATAAGTGTTTGGTCTAAACATAGCTTGAGGGAATAGTATTTGAGTCTTACTTGCTAATTATCGAGTACGACGTACAGGTGTGGTGACGAGTATCTATACCTTGGTGTCTAGCATGACCGTGAGTCGATATATTGCGAATATTCTGATTTTGTTGTATTTTCCATGCTTAAATGATGATTTCTATAAGTTGTAAAGTGCATATGAAAGAAATTGTGATCTGTGAACTACGAGGAGCATTGGCTCGAGTTTAACAATGAATTGAGAAAGTATATGAGATGATTGAACCCTTTGGAGCATTGGATCAAGTGGTGGAGTGAGTTATGAAATGAAAGTGAAAGAAAGAGAAAGAGATACTAAAATGTACCCTTGTCGGGTTATTGTTACTTTATTGATTTTCTTCCTTTCCGAGACATTGAGATTATTGATGTTTTTCCCTTGCCGGATTTAATTGTTTAATTGTTATTCCCTTGCCAGGATTTCTATCATTATTCTATTTACTCCTTTTCCCCTTGTTTTTGATTGTTGTTTGGGTAAAGAAGAGTGTTAAAGCATGAAGGGTGATGTCGTGCACTGTTTGCTATTGTGAGGAAAGAGTGTAAAGCACGAAGGGTGATGTCGTGACATACGATGTACCATTCCATACCGATATTCATTGACTATATTGTGAGGAAGGAGAGTAAAAGCACGAAGGGTTATACCGTGCACCTTATTATGACATGATTGATTTGGTGAGAACGAGAGTACGAGAACGAAGGGTGATGTCGTGCACATTTTTATTATAAATATTGTTTGGGTGAGGACGAGAGTAAAGCACGAAAGGTGATGCCGTGCAACTTGCCGATTTCTTATTTTTGTTGATACTCTGGATTTGTTGTTTCTTTCCCTATTTGATGTTTCTATTCGTAACTGTTATCTCTCCCACAACATGTTTTCCCTCCCATATTGACTGGTTATTTCATGTACTTCTTTTTCGCTGTATATATTTGAACTGCACAGTTTATTTGGTAGTTTGGTCCTAGCCTCATCACTACTTCGCCGAGGTTAGGCTAGGCACTTACCAGCACATGGGGTCGGTTGTGCTAATACTTACTTTGTGCTCTTTGCACAGATCTAGGTGTTGGACAGCAGCTGCAAAGTTGGAGGGCTTCCTTAAGTCCACCCGGAGACCCACCTGCAGGCATTCTCGGCGCGTCTCCCTCTATCTTTATTCCCTATTTCATTTTACCTATTTCAAAAATAGCTTATTGTATTTTCTTCGAACTTTGGTTGTTGTGACTCTTAGATAGTCTGTGACACTGTGACACCATTTTTTGGGTATTAAGGTCTGATAGTTGTAATAGATGTAGTATTGAGTTATAAACATTGTTAACTTTCGCTTATTTATTTAATTTCGGTGTTTTCCATGCTATTACTGATAATTGCTAAAAGAAGTAATTTGATAATATAATAAAAATACAAAAAGGTAGTTAAGGGTTGGCTTGCCTAGCTCTCATCAGTAGGCGCCATCACGACTATCGGGGGTGGAAAATTTGGGTCGTGTCAAGTTGGTATCAGAGCTCTAAGTTGAATAGGTCTCATAGTTCACAAACAAGATTAGTTGAGTCTGAGGGATCGGTAAAGAGACGTTTTTATTTATCCCCTAGAGGCTACAGAGTTAGGAAAATTTCATGTCCATTCTTTCTAATCGTGCGAATTTTTTCCTCAAATGCTAATTGAATTTCTGCTATGTTCTTTCGTAAATTGCGAGAATACGTGCTTCCTCATCGCTCAATAGCCCGAGCCCCCAACAGTAGCTCCCACTAGGGGCAGAGGGCGAGGCTGAGGCCGTGTTAAAGATCGAGGTAGGGGCAGAGCTCACCCCCGAGCAGCAGCACCACTGGCGGAGCCTCAGGTCGATTCCGAGGAGTAAGTCCGGCCCCAGTAGTTCTAGTGGGTCCAGCCCAGGTCCCACAGGGGTTTATTTCCTCCCCAGTTCATCAAGATGCTCTAGTTCGATTGGTGGGCCTCATGGAGAGTGTCAGCCAAGCAGGTTTGCTTCCTGTAGCACCAGCCACTTATCAGGCTAGAGGAGGGGCTCATACTCCTGCTACTCATACTCCGGAGCATGTGACTCCCCAGGTTCAGGTTCCAATGATTCAGCCAGCTATGGTAGTTCAGCTGGATGTAGTGACTCGAACCGACGATGGAGCGACTATGTCCGCCGATGCTCTATGGAGGCTAGATAGGTTTACCAAGCTCTTCACTTCTACATTCAGCGGTGCATCTACTGAGGATCCAAAAAATTATCTGGATAGCTATCATGAGGTTCTTCGGAACATGGGGATCGTTGAGACCAATGGATTGAATTTTGCTACTTTTTGTATGTCTAGATTCGTGAAGACTTGGTGGAGGGATTATTACTTAGCTAGACCAGCCGGTTCGCCATCTTTGATATGGCAGCAGTTTACAGTGTTGTTTCTGGAGAAGTTTATCCCCGTTACTCAGCGAGAGGCATATCGAAGGCAGTTTGAGTTCCTCCAATGTTCCATAATGGTCACCCAGTATGAGACCAGGTTCATTGATCTAGATCACCATGATTTTGTCATATTTCCCACCGAGAGAGAGGGTTAGGAGGTTTAATGATGGTCTTATTCAGCCGATTCATCTTCAGATGGCCAAGGAGGTCGGGAGTGAGGTCAACTTTCAGGTAGTGGCCAATGTGGCCTACAGAGTTGACAAGGTTATGTCATAGTGAGGTGGTCATGAGTCGTATAAAAGGTCTCGTCATTCATGCAGATTCAGTGGTACCTCGTGAGTTTTCTTAGGTTTTCCCTTGAGACCTGCCGGGATGCCACACGACATGGATATTGATTTGTGCATTGATTTGGCTTTGGGCACTCAGCCCATTTCTATTCTGCCATATCGTATGTCCCCGCCGGAGTTGAAAGAGTTGATGGAGCAGTTGCAGGATTTGCTTGAGAAGGATTTTATTAGACCCTGAGTTTCGCCTTAGGGTGCGCCAGTGTTGTTTGTGAAGAAAAAAGAGGGTTCGATGAGAGTGTGCATTGATTACCGATAATTAAACAAGGTTACAATCAAGTATAAGTATCCACTACCGAGGACTGGTGGTTTATTCGATCATCTTAAGGGTGCCAAGGTATTTTTAAAGGTAGAGTTGAGATCTGGCTACCATCAGTTGAGGATTAGGGCATCTGATGTCCCTAAGACAGCTTTTCGCACTCGGTACGGGCATTACGGGTTCTTGGTTATGTCATTTGGGTTGACGAATACCCCAACAGATTTTAAGGATTTGATGAACCGAGTGTTCGTGACTTATTTGGACTTATTAGTGATAGTCTTCATTGATGATATTCTAATATATTCCCACAGCCTGGAGGAGCACGAGCAGATTTTCAGAGTGGTTCATTAGAGTCTGATGGATAGTCAGTTGTATGCAAAATTTTCAAAGTGTGAGTTTTGGTTGAGTTCAATTGCATTCCTAGGTGATATCGTATCAGCAGAGGGTATTCAGGTTGACCCGAAGAAGATTAAGGCAGTCAACAACTGTCCTAGGCCAACATCTGCTACTGAGATTCGGAGTTTCATGGGATTGGCAGGCTACTATCGTCTGTTTGTGGAGGGGTTCTCATCTATCACAGCCCCGGTGACCAGGTGACCCATAAGGGTGCCCAGTTGAGATGGTCGGACAAGTGTGAGGCAAGCTTTCAGAAGCTCAATACAGCTCTGACTACGACACTAATATTGGTTTGCCCTCAGGATCACGCCTTATACAGTTTATTGTGATGCTTCCCGTATTGGGCTTGGTACAGTGTTGATGCAGGATGGCAAGGTTATTGCCTATGCTTCAAGGTAGTTGAAGGTTCATGAGAAGAACTATCCAGTGCATGATTTGGAGTTGGCAACCATTGTTCATGCATTGAAGATTTGGAGGAACTTTCTGTATGGCGTGGCATGTAAGGTGTTCACTAATCACAAGAGTCTTCAGTACTTGTTCAAGCAAAAGGTGTTGAATTTGAGGCAGAGAAGGTGGTTGGAGTTATTGAAGGATTATGATATCACTATCTTATACCACCCGGGGAAGGCTAATGTGGTGGCCGATGCTTTGAGTAGGAAGTCAGCCAGTATGGGCAGTCTTGCTTATATTCCAGTCAGTCATAGGCCGCTTGCTTTGGATGTTCAGGACTTGGCCAATCGATTTGTGAGATTGGATATTTCTTAGCCTAATCAGGTATTAGCTTGCATTGTCGCTTGTTCTTCATTATTGGAGCGTATCTGTGATCGGCAGTTTAATATTCCCCATTTGTGTATCCTTAGAGACACGGTGGAGCGAGGAGGTGCAAAGAAGGTTACATTAGAAGCTGATAGAGTATTGAGATTGCAAGGGCGAGTTTTTGTGCCCAATGTGGATGGGCTTCGAGAGTTTATCTTAGAGAAGGCCCATAATTCTCGGTACTCTATTCATCCGGGCGCTGCGAAGAGGTATCAGAATTTGCGGCAGCATTATTGGTGGCGTAGAATGAAGAAGGATATTGTTGCATATGTGGCTCGATGTTTGAATTGTCAACAGGTTAAGTATGAGCATCAAAGGCCTGGTAATTTATTTCAGAGGATTGAGCTTCCCGAGTGGAGGTGGGAGCAGATCACTGTGGATTTTGTTACTGGATTTTTGTTGACCCGGAAGAAGCTCGATGTAATTTGGGTCATTGTTGATATGCTGACCAAGTCAACGCATTCCACTCCTGTGGCAGTCTCCTATTTATCTGGGAGGTTAGCTGAGATATATATCCGGGAAATTATTTGCCTTCATGGTATGCCGGTATCTATCATTTCAGACCGAGGTACACAGTTCACATCATGTTTCTAGAGGGCATTTCAGCGAGAGTTAGGCACCCAGGTTGAGTTGAGTACAATATTTCATCCTTAGACGTACAGTCAGTCCGAGCAGACTATTAAGATATTGGAGGATATGCTCTGAGCATGTGTTATTGGCTTTAAAGGTTCATGAGTTCTTGCCTTTAGCAAAGTTTGCCGACAACAACAGCTACCAGTCGAGTATCCAGATGGCTCCTTATGAAGCTTTATATGGTAGGCGGTGTCAATCTCCGGTTGGATGGTTTGAGCCGGGAGAGGCTCAGTTGTTGTGTACGGATCTGATTTAGGAGACCTTGGACAAGGTCAGGACCATTCAGGATAGGCTTTGTACTGCTCATTCCAGGAAAAAGAGTTATGTAAATCGTAAGGTTAGAGATTTAGCTTCCATGGTAGGTGAGGGGGTATTGCTCCTAGTGTCGCCTATGAAGGGCGTGATGAGATTTGAAAAGAAGGGCAAGCTTATCCCTTGGTTCATTGGCCCGTTTGAGCTTCTTGATCGAGTGGGAGAGGTGGCTTATAGACTTGCATTATCGCCGAGTTTATCAGCCGTACATCCTGTTTTCATGTGTCCGTGCTTCAGAGGTATCACGGCGATACAGCCCACATGTTAGATTTCAGCACTGTTCAGTTGGACAAGGACATGTCTTACGAGGAGGAGCCGGAGGCAATTTTAGATCGCATGTTCGTCAGTTGAGATCCAAGGGTTTCCTTTCTTTTTGTGTTTAGTGGAGATATCATCCTCCCGAGGCATCGACCTTGGAGTCCGAGTCCGATATGCGGAGCCGTTATCCTCATATATTCCCCGACTAAAGTACTTCCTTCTTCTGTCCATTTGAGGATGACAGTATTATAGAGGTAGAGAATGTGATTAACCAAAGGGTCATCACCTATTTTCTCATTCTTTCCGTACTTCTGAGGCCTTGAAAACCTCATGTATAGTTGCCTCGATTTGCATGCCCAGTCCGGGCGCGTAGCCGGAAAACGTAAATATGAAATTCTGTGAAAAATGCCAAATTTTGGTGTTAAAATGAATAAATTTGACTTCTGTCAACATTTTGGGAAAATGGACCTGGACGATGGTCTCGGAGGATTTGTAGAAAAATATGGGACTCGGGCATAAGTCCGAAATCGAATTTTGAGGTCCCGAGCCCGAGAAATGAATTTTTAAAGAAAATTATTTTTTTGAAATTGTTATGGAAAATTGAAATGAAAATTGATGAGAACATAATGGTATCGGGCCCGTATTTTGGTTTCGGTGCCTGGTAAAGGTCTTATATGTGATCTAAGATGTTTTTGTAAAGATTAGTTGAAATCGAACGTCATTTGACGTGTTTCAGACTTAAAGTTCTAAATTTGGAACTTAATGAAGTTTGAAGAAAAACTCTTGATTTTGAGGTTTGATTCATCGTTCTTAATGTTAATTTGGTGATTTGATTGCACGGTTAAGTTCGTAGGATGTTTTTGAGACATTTCATGTGTTTGGTTAGGAGCCCCGAGAGCTGAGGAGTGTTTTGTAGGTGTTTTGGATTGGTTTTGGACTTATGAAAATAGCAGATTTTGCTTCAACTGTTGCAGTCCCATTCTTTTTCGCGTTCGCATCTTGCCTTTTCGTTCGTGTAGGGTTATTTGACCCTGTGGGCTTAGCCTTCTTTTCCTCTTCGCATTCGTGTGCTCCCACTCGCGATCGCCTAGGTTTGCAGGATTCCTTCATCGCGTTCGCGTGATGGCCCACACGTTCACATAGAACGATTTTTGGGCCACTACCTTTTTACTCTCCGCGTTTGCGTACCCCTTCTCGCGATCGCGATGTTCTGTAAGTGCTACCCTTCACGAACGCGACTAGCCTATCGCGAAAGCAAAGGGTAATTTTGCCCAGTTATTTTTAAAACCCAAAACAGAACCAGTGATGGGATTTTCATAATACTTCACAAACTCCTCCTTCTCCAAGTTTCTAGGACGATTTTTGGAGCATTGCTTCACCAAAGCTTCTTGGGTAAACATTAACTCATTTTCCATCATCATCTATTGAAATCCTAGGCCTAAAATATGTATTAAGGGTAGAAATTGGGGATTTGGGTAGAACTATAGCTTTTTGATTTTTCTTGATGTAGACCTCATTTTGGGGTCGAATTTGAAATAAATTATATATTCGGGCTCGTGGGTGAATAGATGATATGATTTTGGTATGAACCTTATGTTTTTACCAAGCGGACCCGAGGTCAATTTTTGGAATTTTGGGAAGAATGCTAGAAAAGCTATAATTAGGCGTTGGATTCGATTTGTTTAGCATGTATTGATGTAATGAAGTCGTTTATGTATAGATTTAATTGATTTGAATTCGAGGGGGAAAGTGATAATTGTGGATTGATTTGGCCGTGGAAGTTTGAGGTAACTGTTTGGTCTAACCTTAGCTTGAGGTAATACGAGTTGAGTCTTATTTGCTACTTGTTAATTGTCGAGTACGACATATAGGCATAGTGACAAGTATCTATATTTTAGTGTATAGCATGACCGTGAGTCATTATATTTCGAATATTCTGATTTTGTTGTTTTTTCCATGCTTAAATGATGATTTCTATATGTTGTAAAGAGCATGTGAAAGAAATTGTGATCTTTGAACTACGAGGAGCATTGACTCGAGTTGTAACACGAATTGAGAAAGTATATGAGCTGATTGAACCATTTGGAGCATTGGCTCTAGTGATAAAGTGAGTTATAAAATGAAAGTGAAAGAAAGAGAAAGAGATATTTAAATGTATCCTTGCTGGGTTATTGATGCTTTATTGATTTTCTCCTTTGCTGGGACGTTGAGATTATTGATATTGTTCCCTTGCCGGGATTTAATTGTTTAATTTTTTTTCCCTTGCCAGGATTTCTATTGTTATTCTGTTTACTCTCTTGCCCCTTGTTTGTGATTGTTGTTTGGGTGAGGAAGAGTGTTAAAGTACGAAAGGTGATGCATGTATTGCTTACTATTGTGAGGAAAGAGTGTAAAGCACGAAAAGTGATACTGTGATGTATGATGTACCATTCCGTACCAATATCCATTGACTATTGTATGGTTCAAAACTTGACCTCGTGATAATGAATGAGATCAATGCATTTATTAAAGTCTATTTATGGCTAATAAATGGTATGGCTATTTATTCACAAGATTATCGGGTAGTTATCCAATTTGACAATCGAAGCCACGGTTTGGCCGACCTCACGAGGGCGTACCCTCTATGTGGCCCCAACTCCTCGACACCAGCTGGCAGATCTCATAGCTATAAATACTAAGAGAAAGAACCCTAAAAAGGGGGCTGCTTCTTCTTCTTCACATCTATTTCTAAAAGAGGAGAGAATACAACATTGTAAGGCTCTGAACCTCTCCATGGAGAGGCAGATCAAACAAAAATAATTAATAAAAGATTCTCACCCCCACTTCCTTTATCTAATATCAATTGCCTCTTGCTTCTTATTCTTTTAAATCTCCCACATCCGCCTATCCACATCGAGCTGGGCCGAAGCATACATCCAAACCTCGCGAACAAGACCAAAAGCAGCGGCTTGATCCCTCAAGCATCGGTTCTCGGCCACCAAACCCGCATTCCGATCCGCCGCAGCACCAACGTCCCGATCGCAGACGGCAATGCGCCCCTCTAGCGATCGTTCTCGAAAAGCAGCGGCATCCCTCTCTAATCCGCGCTCCCTTTCCTGGGCACGGCTAGTCGCCTGCAGTGCTTCAACCCTCGCCAGGGCGTCCTCTGCCTGCCTCCTTGAAGTGGCGACCTCAGACTCCAGGGCAGCCACCTGCCTGGTATAAGCCTCGGCGACCTCCACCGCTGCAGCCAGATTTTGGTGCTCCCTCTCAGCAGCCGCCCTTCTCTCAACATCCGCCCCTTCATTTGCTTGGTGGAGCTGCTCCTCAAGAGTGGTTACCCTGCTGAGGATCTGTTGCATACGAAGCTCCCTTCGTGCTAGCTCTTCTACCAGCTCCCGGTTCCGGGGGTCGTTCCTTATGCGTTCACGCAAGCCACGGCACCAGTCACGGTTGCCGCGGAACAGCCGCGCAAAAATCACCGAACCGATGTTAGAACGCCTAATGCTCTCCACCTCCAGCAAAAATGTCTACCACGAACAAGAGTAACAGTTAACCCGAGAAGACATGCTAAGTAAGGTAAAGAACCAAAGTTTTGCACATACCTTAATGCTCAGGGCGGCCACCTTGCCCATCAATCCAACGTCCGAAATACCCCTCAAGGATGTGCTCTCCGCTTCTGAGCATAGGACCCCGAACATCGTTACTAGGTTCTCCTCCTCAAGCAGCAAGTTCAGGCCGTTAGGAATCTCCAAGTAACGATAATTCCCCTCGGCCTGCATGATCGAGCGGGAATAATCCTCCTAAGCAAGACGGGTGTCCTCGGGATCCATGTCAGACTCCGAATCATCCCCCTCTCCTGAAACGCCCCTTCCTTCTGCCACCATGGAAGTTGAGGCTTCTGCCGCCGGAGATGTCGAAGCGCTCACATCCGCCATGACGTCGATGCCTGCCATCTCCACCAAAACAGCTACCGAGGAACTACCTTCCCTCGCAGCAACAGGAACAGAAACTTGAATCGCCAAAGCGACTGTGTCGACTTGGCCTAAGCTAACCAGGGCGACCCCCATTGATCGCTCACCCTCTAGTCAATATCCGTTGCACCCCCTCCTCTGCCGACGGTAAAGAATCTAAACTAATCACCACTGGGAGAGCCGGGGTACACGTCACCCCGCGCCGAGCCAGCGGCCTCCCGTCTTCTTCTTCATCTCCATTCAACGATCGCTCCTCCATGGAACACACGACCCCTGGAGACTCCTCAACTCAAGGCACAGGCCGTACCGGAGAGTGTGAAGCAGAAGACTCCACCGAAGTCACCCTCAGAACCGGACAAGGAACCGGCATTGTGATCATTCGGGCAGTTGCCCCCAGCCTGCGGAAAGCAAGCTGAGGGGCCCTCATGTGCCATGGTCGTTCTGACCGGCCAAAGAAGAAGGGTTAGGCCAGAGGAACTAAGGACTACGAAGAAAGAACAATAAACAACAAATCAGATTTTTACCAGCAGTCGGCCTACGGCCATGGACCTACAAGAGAGACGCCCACGTATGAATCCCCGTTGTAACAAGGAGCATGGCCTCAACCCACTCGCGAATGCCTGAAATTGGCGCCGCTGGCGCACTCCCCCTACGACACAAAAAGAAGATGATTACGCACAAACATAAAGCAGAACATTTAGCTCAAAAGAAATCAAAGCCAACGTAAAAGAAACGTACGTGCATGGTTCCACTCCTCTTGGAAGTCAGTGGTGCAAGCCACCAGGTGCTCGGTCCGGATGTAGAAGAAATACTCAAAAGGACGGGTAGCAACCTTGTCATCGAGCTCCACAGTTAAGCCGTCAGTCCCACAAGGGACCAACCGAATCATAGTGCCGTGCACCCTATGAGGAGCCTACAGGGTCAACACGTGCCCAAGTGTAACTTCCCTCAGTGCCAACTCCACATATTTGATAAGTATCGCCAATAATTTGTAGCATGAGGGGGGAACTGACCAGGGCACACCCTGTAGTAGTGGCAAAGGTCCACCACCAACATGGGGAGATGAAGACTAAATCCCACCCTAAAAGGGTAGGCGTAGAATACGCAGTACCCTCGGTTGTCGACATGCACCCTGTCGCCGCTGATGGCCAGGACGATGTCAGCAAAGCGGGGAATCTCACATTGCTCCTTCAGTTGATCAATGCCCTGTACGAGCTGACCATGGCACACCCTGTAGTAGCGGCAAAGGTCCACCACCAACATGGGGAGAGGAAGCCTAAATCCCAGCCTGAAAGGGTAGGCGTAGAAGACGCAGTACCCTCGGTGGTCGACATGCACCCTGTCGCCGCTTCTGGCCTGGACGATGTCGGCAAAGCGGTAAATCTCACATTGCTCCTTCAGTTGAGCAATGCCAACTTCCCCCATCAATGGAGACTCGTCCACTTGATCTTCTCCCTAAGGGTCGATAAAATAGGTCACTGGACCGCCGAGCAGGGAAAGAATGTCGGTCACCGATGAGAACCGATTAACGATCGGAGACTTGGTGACTCCCGCCATCGTAGATGGACCCTCTACCACCGCAACTGCATCGGAATGGGAACTGCCCACCATTATCAATATAACAGAAAGAAGATGGTAAGATTCACTGGAAAAAAAGAGAATACGAAGATCCGACGATAATGACAGAGAATGAATCAACAAAGAATGAAAAACTAGATAATCTGAAAGCAAGAAAGCCTATCTCTCTCAGAATTCCACTTAGATAGATATCGGAAAAGTGAGAACTGAGCAAAACAACCCCTTATTTATAGTCAAAGCATAAATGACCCTCAAGAATCTCAAAGGTCACCATTTACTACCCGACCAACCGCAAAATGGTTCAGACCTACGGTAACAGGTACCATTATGACAGATATCATTGAACGGTCATTCAACCGTCAATTGGTACGTCCCCCATAAAACGGTTGTGACGACCTTAAGATGCCATGGGCATGCCCCATGCGTCACCATGCATATGGTGTTCCCCTCATATATGGTAAGCGTGATCATACTCTCTCCATGCACGCAAAAAATAGCTACGGCCATCTCCAAAAGTAAAAATGGCTACGGCCATCTCTAAAGTAAAAAGGGCTACGGGCATCTCCAAAAAGATAAAAGGCTACGGCCATCTCCAAAGATAAAAGGCTACGGCCATCTCCAAAAGTAAAAATGGATATGGCCATCTCTAAAGTAAAAATGGCTACGGCCATCTCCAAAAGATAAAAGCCTACGGCCATCTCCAAAAGTAAAAATGGCTACGGCCATCTCTAAATTAAAAATGGCTACGACTATCTCCAAAAGATAAAAGGCTACGGGCATCTCCAAAAGTAAAAATGGCTACGGCCATCTCTAAAGTAAAATGGCTACGGCCATCTCTAAAAAGATAAAAGGCTACGGCCATCTCCAAACTATAAAAGGCTACGACCATCTCCAAAAGTAAAAATGGCTACGACTATCTCTAAAGTAAAAATAGCTACGGCCATCTCCAAAAGCAAGGGCTTCGGCCGTCTCCGAATTAAAAAATGGCTACAGCCATCTCTAAAGAAAGAACGGCTACGGTAGTCTCCGAAGAATAAAGGACCACGATTGTCCCCAACGCATAAATGGATAAGGTTATTGGTGGAATCCGCTCATCGAGCTCGACCTGAGCTCGACCTCAATAAGCAGAGGGACTATCAGTATGGGTCAAAACTTGACCTCATGATAATAAATGAGATCAACGCATTTACTAAAGTCTATTATGGATAATAAATAGTATGGCTATTTATTCACAAGATTATCGGGTAGTTATCCAATTTGACAATTGAAGCCACGGTTTGGCCGACTCACGAGGGCGTCCCCTCTATGTGGCCCCAACTCCTCGACACCAGATGGAAGATCTCCTGGCTATAAATACTAAGAGAAAGAACCCTAAAAGAGGGGTTGCTTCTTGTTCTTCACATTTATTTCTAAAAGAGGAGAGAATACAATATTGTAAGGCTCTGAACCTCTCCATGGAGAGGCAGATCAAACCAATATCATTAATAAAAGATTCTCACCCCACTCCCTTTATATCAATTGTCTCTTGCTTCTTATTCTTTTGATCTTCAGATTTAATACGATCTTCTATGATTGGCCCTCCATTTATTTTAATTATTTTATGCTTATAAAGTAACTGAAAACTTTGAGCCAAACAACTATATTGTGAGGAAAGAGAGTAAAAGCACAAAGGGTGATGTCGTGCACCTAGATATGATTGATTTGGCGAGAATGATAGTAAGAGTACAAAGGGTGATGTCGTGCATGGTTTTATAATAAATATTGTTTGGGTGAGGACGAGAGTAAAGCAAGAAGGGTGATGCCGTGCAACTTGTCGATTTCTGATTCTTGTTGATATTCTGCTTTGTTGTTTATTTACTTATTTGATGTTTCTATTGGTAACTGGTATCTCCCCTACATCATGTTTCCCTTCCCATATCGACTGGTTATTTCCTGTACTTCTTTTCTGTTGTGTGTGTATGTGTGTGTGTACATATATATATATATATATATATATATATATATATATATATATATATATATATATATATGTATATTTTGAACTGCAGGTTTATTTGGTAGTCTAGTCCTAGCCTCATCACTACTTCGCCAAGGTTAGGCTAGGCACTTACCAGCACATGGGGTCGCTTGTGCTGATACTACACTTTGTGCTCTTTTGCACAGATCCAGGTGTTGGACAACAACTGCTGTAGTTGGAGGGCTTCCTTCAGTCCACTCGGAGATCCGAGGTAGACTTGCAGGCGTTCGCGGGCCTTGGCGTCTCCCTCTATCTTTATTCCCTGTTTCATTTTACCTTGTTCAGAAACAACTTATTGTATTTTCTTTGGACATTGGTTGTAGTGAATCTTGGATAGGCTGTGACACTGTGATACCAGGTTTGGGTATTGAGGTTTGAAAGTTGTAATAGACGTAGTATTGAGTTATAAACATTGTTGACTTCTGCTTATTTATTTAATTTTGTTATTTTCCATGCTATTACTGATAATTGCTAAGAAGAAGTAATTCTTTAATAAAAAGTAAAAATAAAAAAGGTAGTTTAGGGTTGGATTGCCTAGCTATCATCAGCTGGCGCCATTACAACTCCCAAGGGTGGAAAATCCGGGTCGTGACAATATTTCTCTATCCACATTCCACCCCCTCCCCCATGTATCTTGCACCCACCCACGATTCCACTATTGATAACCATTAAAAAGCTTTGAATTCGAATTTGGCTTTTTATAAAACATTACTTGTTTGAATTGGATGTTGTTGCAAAGAGTTGAGAATTTTCTGTATCTCTCAATTCCCAATTTCAATAATATAAAGCAAAGGAAAAGAGAGCAGCAATTCCACCATTGACAGCCATTAAAAAGCTTTGAAGCTTTGAATTCGAATTTGGGTTTCTACAAATTATTATTTGTTTGGATCGGGTGTTGTTGCAAAAAATTGGGAATATAGTTTGGAGTTTATATCTCAATTTTGAGGGGCTTTGGTGAAGATTAGACTTGGTTTTGGCTTAATTTCATATTGAAACTCGAAGAAGCCATAATATACATTATATTTATAAAATAGTAGTAAAATTGTATAAAAATTGTATTGTGTTATCTATATATTTTTTTTATTTATTTAACTATTTTATGAAAGTTGAACAATATTTTATTAAAATTTTATTTAAGTTATATGATATTGTAGTTGTATATGAGTAGAAATAATGTATAAAAATTGTAGATAAGTTGTATGAAATTTGTTTTTTATTATGTATAAATCAGATACAAAATATACAAAAGGCATATTGTATAAATTTTACAAAAAATTGTATTTAAGTTGTATGATATTGTAGTTGTATATAACTGGGAAGAAATAATGTATGAAAATTGTAGATAAGTTGTATAATATATAATTAGTTTTATGAAATTTATTTTTACTATGTATAAATTAGATACAAAATATACAAAAGATATATTGTATAAATTTTGTATACAAATTGTATTTAAGTGGTATGATATTGTATTTGTATATAATTGGATAGAAAGAATGTATGAAAGTTATAAATAAGTTGTATAATATATAATTAGTTGTATGAAATTTATTTTTATACTAAAAGTGAAAAAACAAAAAGGAAAATATTAGATGTTATCAAAAAAATAAAAATGTTCATTATCTTATTCCTCATAACATAACTTATGAAAATGCACAAAATCATCCAAACGGGTCAGTAAAGTTGTAAAATTTATCTCCCTAATAAAATCCCAAAAGCTTCTAGAGGATATGTAATGGATTTGCAAAATTGGAATACCAATTTAACTCGAAACAAACACGGAATTGAGTAGCAATGGTTTTATTGATTGAATTTGAGCTCAACTACATTGAACAATTACAATCTGAAAGAGAGAATAGAAACTGTAATTCCAATTAAGCTTAAACCTGAAAATAGAATGAAATTAGAAGTTAGAAAGAGAAGAAGAAGGTTGAGAACGGAAAGAATGATAAATGTTGAGTGAGAGGGAAATATTGGTCCAAAACTCATTTCTCTAGCCAACTGAATTAGTGATAACATCCCACTTTCACTACTCTAATTACCTCCACTGTTGGATTTATTTTATCTGGGTCATTGCAGTTAGCTTCCTTCAGCCGTTGGATTTTATTCTCTGATTCTTAGGATTTTTGCCACGTGTCTTATTTATTCTTTATACTAATATATGCTTATATCCCCTTATCTCTTCAGATATAACATTTCCAAACCCTAACAATACCACCTCGTTCAAATCGACCTTGTCCTAAAGGTCGAAACTGAGCAGCAAACACCGTAAATTGACCTTTTATGTAACCCCAATCCTCCCAAGTAGCTTCTTCTTCGCTTAGATTGGTCCATTGCATCAGAACCTTCGCCGTTGCGACATTATTGAACTTGACCATTCTCCTCTTCAAGATCGCTAATGGCTGGACCCATGCACCGTTTGAGCTGGGGGATGTGAAATACATGGTGGATTTGAGATCCTTGTGGCAGATCTAACTAGTAAGATACTGAACCCACCTTTTTAAGTACAGTATATGGTACATAGTACTTAGCACAAATCTTTAGATTCTTTCTCATAGCTATCGATACTTGTCTGTAAGACTATAGTTTCAGATAGACCAAATCCCCTTCATTAAAGGACGTATCAGTCATGTTTTTGTCTGCATAGAACTTCATACGAGCTTAAGCTTGTACCAAATTATCCTTGAGGTTCTGCAGAATCTGCTGCCTTTGTGTTATGCATGCTCCCACCTGTGAGTGTGTTGAGTGAGGTAGGGACCCCAGTGGTATCTGTGGAAGACTAAATCCATAGAGTGCCTAAAAAGGTGTAACCTTGAGTGAGCTATGATGGTTGGTGTTATACCACCATTATGGCAATGGTAACCATTTAACCCAGTGTTTGGGGTATGAAAACATCATAGATCTTAGATAGGACTCCATGCATCTGTTGAGTCTCTCAATTAGACCATCTGTTTGGGGATGGTAAGATATAGACATGGTGAGTCCTTACCCATAGTTTTGAACAACTACTGCCAAAATTGGCTGGTAAAGATGGGGTGTCTGTCAGATACAATGGTTTTAGGTAGTCCATGTAGCTCATAAGTCCCTTTCAGAAAAGGATTAGCAACATCCACTGCTGTATAAAGGTACTTAAGGCCAAAAAATGACCATATTTGGTTAGTCTATCAATCACCACAAGAATAGCATTTTTCTGATTAGAAGAGGGAAGACCTTTAATGAAGTCCATGGCTATATCTTGATATGGCAAGTCTGGTATAGGTAAGGGATGTAAGAGTCCAGGAGGATAGACATGTTTTGTTTTGACCATTTGGAAAGTGTTACATTGAGAAACCCACTTGTTTATAGTAGCCTTCATGTTTGGCCAATAGAATATAGAATTGACCCTCTTATAAGTGCCCTGTTTACCAGAATGATCCCCCAAAGGTGATAGATGTAAGGCTTCAAATATTTTAATCCTTAGGTCAGTCCCCTTGCCTACATAGATCATGTCTTCAACCCTTAAGACCCCTTGAGTCGAGGAGAGCTTAGTTCTAGCCCCACCGAGTTGTAATCAACTCAGTTATGTTGTCAAAGCTAGATCATGCTCATATGACATCTCTATCTCCTTCTTCCATGTAGGTTCCACTGCAGAAATGGAATTTAGTGTAGGCTCTTCCTCCATTCTTCTAGACAAGGCATCTGCCACTCTATTTTCAGCCCTCTTTTTGTACTGAACTTCATAATCTAATCCCAAAAGCTTAGTCAAAACATTTTGTTGTAGTTTAGAAGTTACGCTTTGCTCCAGTAGAAATTTCAGACTATGATGATCAATTTTGATAATGAAATGACTGCCCTGTAAGTAGTGTCTTCATCTATCCACAGCAGATAGTACAACCATATATTTTTTCATAGGTTGACAGCCCCAGATGTCTAGGGGCTAATGCTTTGCTGAAAAAAGCAATATGTCTGCCTTCTTGCATCAATACTGCCCCCATACCCTTTGTACAAGCATCAATCTCTATGACAAAAGGTTTGGTAAAGTCTGCTAGAGCTAGTACAGGAGTTGTGTCATGGCTTCTTTAAGTTGGACAAAGGCTTGTTCAGCTTCTTGACTCCAGTGGAATGCATTCTTCCTCAATAGGTTGTTTAGAGGTTTACTAACAGTATCCTGTCAGCCCTAAAAAACCCGTTAAGTATTTAATAGATTTTGGCACAGGCCAAGTAGACATAGTTTTAACCTTAGAAGGGTCAGTAGCCACTCCTTCCCCAGATATGATATGGCCAAAATGTCATCAAAGAACACAAAACAAACTTTCTCAAATAGGGCTTAAAGACATGGTTCATTAAGGATTGAAAAGTGTTGGGGCATTTGTTAGACCAAATGGCATAACTCTAAATTCATAATGCCCGAATGGGTCCTAAATGTTGTTTTATATATATATCTCCTTCACCCATTCTAATTTGATGATACCCTGCCCTCAAATCAATTTTAGAATATATGCTAGACCCACACAACTCATCCATGAGATCATCCACTAAAGGTATAGGAAACTTATCTTTTATAGCCAGGTTATTTAACTCTTTGTAGTCAATACAAAACCTCCAACTCCCATCTTTCTTCTTAACTAAAAGAATAGGAGAAGAGAAGGGAGAGTGACTGGGTTGTATAAGGCCATTTTGTAACATGTCACTGATCTGTTTCTCTATTTCATTCTTCTGAAATAAACTGTACCTGTAAGGTCTGATACTAACTGGATCAGCTTCTGCTTTTAGAAGAATGTAATGTCATGTTGCCTTTTTGGTGTAAGAGTTGTGGGCTCAACAAAGACATCTAGGAATTGTTGAATGACTACCTTGATAGTTGCAGATGTACTTCCTTCACTCTGAACTTCAATAGCTGATATAGTGAATAGATGAGCCCAAGCTAACTTCCCCTTTTTAATAAGCTGTTTGACCCCATAAGCAGACATGTTCCTCAATTCTCCTTGACTGTAGATGCCCTTCAATTCTACCATTTTCCCTTTATGAGTAACTTCTACTTTATACTCCACAAAGTCTAGAAGTACAGGGTTGTGTTTCTTCATCCAATCTCCTCCTAGGATCATTTAATTACCCCTAATCTTAGGAGCCTCACAAAATCTTCAAACTCCACCCTTTGAATCCTCCATTTGAAACTAGGACAAGTATGATAACTCATCACAGGGTTCCCATTAGCCACAGTAACTCTCATGGGAGATGTATCTTTAATCACACCCCCCCCCCCCCCATTTTCTTAGTAGTCTCCATATCTAGGAAGCTGTGAGTGCTTCCTGGATCCAACAGTATGGACATACTGTTCTTTTTGGATTCACCTTTCAACCTGATAGTGTTAGGAACTTTTGTTCCTGATAAGGCATTCAGGCTAACTGCCTCATCTACAGTTTCCTCATGTACTTATAAATTGACCCCCTCATACTCCATCTCTAATTGTTCATCTCATTCCTTCTCAGTAGTTGCAGAAATAACATTCAACTATTTTTGTTTACGCTGATGGCATGGATGGTACTTATCCCCACACTTATAGCACAACCCTTGAGCTCTTCTGGTCTCAAACAATTTATTTGCCTGACTACCCAGGGAATTGGTAAATCTACTGGTTGGGTTCATTGCCTGACTACCCAGGGAATTGGTAAATCTACTAGTTGGGTTCACTTGACCTGTATTCACCCTTTTTTTCCTTAGTAATTTATCCTTCTTACTCAAGGATTCCAACAAATTCTCCTCATGCCTAGCTTTCTCCACAACTTTACTAAAATAATAGGGATCTAACATTTTAACTGAATTCCTAATTTGTTCTCTTAATCCTTCAATAAAGACTTCTAAGAAGAATTCTTCTAGAATAGTAGGGTTTCTAATCAAAATACATGTCTTTAGTTCTTCAAACTCCTCCAAGTATTCATTCCAGTCCCCTTTTGTACAATTTTTTCGAACTCCCCAATTAGATTTAATTTACTATTATTTGCCCCTTTAAGTCTTACGAATTTCTGTGGTAAAATCTTCCCATCTAACTATGCCTTTACTGATATAATAGGAGAAAAACCAAGATTCAGCGTTACCATTAAGATGAAGAACAACCTCCTCCAATTTCTGATGTGGATCTGTGATATGGTTGTACTGGAAGTACCTCTCACACTTGTGTAACCAAGCACAGGGACCTCCCCTTCAAAGTATGGAATGTCCCATCTAGAGTGAGAGAAATTCCCCTGTGATCGACCCAGTGAAGATTCACCATTCTCACCGGCTTGAGTGCAAGTACCAGATCCCATAAGTTGCAGTCCTTCAGCTGGTGCGCTTCTGAAAATTCCTTCTCGTGGACAATTTGTCAATTTTATTACCCAATTCTTCAATTTTTGAGTCATTTGACAGCATGTAATTTTGTAATTGTGCTTCCAGTTTTTTAACTGATTCATCTGTAGTCTTCGATCTGTTTCTGCTCATGTCATATTGAATTGGCCAGGAAATTGCTCTGATACTAATTGTAATGGATTTGTAAAATTGAAACACCAATTAACTAGAAACAAACACGGAATTGAGTGGCAATGGTTTTATTGATTGAATGTGAGCTCAACTACATTGAACAATTACAATATGAAAGAAAGAATACAAATTGTAATTTCAAGATTAAGCCCAAACCTGAAAATAGAATAAATTGGGAAGTTAGAAAGAGAAGAAGAAGTTTGAGAAAGGAAAGAATAAGAAATGTCGAGTGAGAGGGAAATACCGATACAAAACTCATTTCTCTGACCCAACTGAATTAGTTATAACAGGCCACTTCCACTACTCTAATTATCTCCACCATTGAACTAATTTAATCTGGGTCATTGAAGTTAGCTTTCCTTAGCCGTTGGATTTCACTCTCTGATTCTTTTGATTTTTGCCACGTTTCTTATTTATTCTTTATACTAATATACGCTTATCTCCCCTTATCTCTTCAGACATAACATTTTATGATCCTAATATGATAACATGTTAACTGACGGAATCCACATTCCAATTTTGCCGCCAAACTCGTCTCTTCCTCTTTAACTGTAAGTTCCCATACTTAACTCTATCGATCTGTAATTGTTATTGGTTTCTTCTATTGTTTGTGAGAGATATTTTTATTTTACCAATATTGGAAACTAAAATCAAGAAATACAATAATTAGCTTAAATTGCTGCAAAGTTGGAAGATCTGAAAAAGAAAAGAGGAGAGAATAAAGGATAAATGTATAATTAAACTAATAATGGATTAAGAGTCTTTTAAGGTGGAATGTATATATTTTGTAAATAAAACTTGTTTAGGTCGGATAATTAACTAAACGTGAATAATTTAGTAATAAAATTTGAAATAATGCATAGGAATGTAAAAATCCCTAAAAGTTATGAAAAACTAATCTCGCGTCAGAATTTTAAAACACGTTCGTTAGAATTTTGAAACATCAAAAAATCTGGCGATTACAAGAGATTTCAGAGCTTGAATTTTGAAGCACTAAGGTTCTAATGACCACTAGAATTTTCATCCACACTACTAAAATATTTAGGTGATTCGTGACAAAATTCTGATAGTCATTATAATTGAAGCGTGCTTTAAAATTTTGGCTATCGAGAAAATTCCTGCCAATGAACTTTAAAATCTAGCATAAGGCTTTTTTCTCAATAATTCTGTTACCGAAAAACCAATAATAGCATCGAAGTAGCATATTTTTATCATTCTCACCAAGCTTAAACTTCTTATTGGATTGGTCCATTAGATGTATCAGCTGAGGATGAAAGTACATGGATGCAATCTAGGCGAACAAAGTATTTAACGGCTAGACTTGACTAATATGTGAATCTAAATTGAATTAGATTGCCATAATATTTTAAAAATTATATAAAATTTTGGAATTTTCAATTCTTCTTATTTTAATATGATGAAACAATATATTTTAAAATGTTGGTCGAAGTTATTTGTGACGACCCGGCCAGTCGTCTCATGAGTTACTGCTCCGTTTCCCTCATTTTTGCTTTTTTATGCTTCATTATCCGTGTTTTGTAGTATCAGGTTGGTCAGATCGAGTCCGGAATGATTTTAGTAAGGTTTGAGTCACTTAGTCCCTTTTAAGAAAGTTTAAGTTAGAAAAATCAACCGAATGTTGAATTATGCATTAGAGGGCTCAGATGTGAGTTCTGATGGTTTGGTTAGCTTCGGAAGGTGATTGGAATGGGTTTTGGAGGTTCGGAGTAGAATTAAGTTTGAATTGGCGAAGTTGATATTTTGACGATTTTCGATTAATATACGAGATTTTGATATAGGAGTCGAAATAGAATTCCGAGAGTTACTACAAAAAAGGGACCCATGAAAACAGTTATTTTGGCAACGGTTTATAGATTGGCTATAGTAACCATTACAACCATTACAATAGAATTCGAATGGTATCAACACACTTTTACCATCAAACCGTTACAATTGTACCAAAACCATTGCCATAGAGATCTTTTTCACAACGGATGTGCAAATCGTCCCAATAGACAAATTATGGCAAACGGTTTTGGAAAAAAAATCTATGGAAACGGTTATATTTTTCCTCCTTATTTTTTCCCTTGAAATTTGCTGTGCCGGCCAAATGAAGCTTCATTTTATATATTTTAATTAATTTTAATAATGTAAATAAATTAATTTTAATAATATAAATAAATTAATTTTAATAATATAAATATAAAGTTAAAACTTTTTTATCCTTTCCCAATAAACCCACATGCAGTAGTATGTCGATACATCCAAACTCTTTGCCTCTCTCTTTTCTTTTTGCCTTAGAATTCCAGAATCATCTCCTAAATCCTCGTTTACCGAGTTTCATCCAAATCTTTATGATTTACTTTCTCAATTTCACTCTCTCTATATCTATGCAAATATTTTTTTTATTGCACCACCATAATCATCAAACCCTATAGTTCCCAAAGCCCAACTAACATTTCACTATTTTCTGTCATTTTTTTCGGCACTTCTCCGATTAATCGGTTACAAATCTAATAAACTCAGATACCCGCTTCTTCAAGGACAAGTGCTAGCCTTCCCCAAATTCTAAAATCAGATTTATGCTCGAATCAGAGAACCAGAGAAATTTAAAAGGTAGTGAGTCAATGATTACAGGTAAGAGATCGAGTTCAATCGCTAGAAATTTTCAACCCATAAGATACTTTGTGAGAAACCAACTTCAGGTGTATGTTTCTTTTTCTTTCTAATTTGGGTTTTTTTTTAAATCGTTCCATTTTCTTTAATTTTAGGGTGTGAGTGGTGTCATTGATACTGTTTTTATGTTGATGCTTTGAACCCCAATTGTTAGGGTTTTAAATTGGTTAGGCTATGGCTAGTATGGGTCTAAATTTCTGAAAGTCGTATCTTTTTTATTAATTCTAAATCAGTTAATTTGTTCAGGGTGCCTTGTTGTATGTTATTTGCTGATGACTAGTATTGATAGACGAGACCAGGGTCGGTGCGAATGAGAGGCTAGAGGTATGGAGACAGACTCTCGAGTTTAAGGGTTTCAAAATAAGTAATCTAAGACTGTATACCTAGAGTGCAAGTTTAGCGCCGAGCCGAGCGAAGCAGGCAGGGACGTCAAGATTGAATCTCAGGTCATCGCCAAGAGGGACAGTTTCAGATATCTTGGGTCGGTGATTCAGGGGACGGAGAGATTGACGAGAATGTCATTCATCGTATAGGAGCGGGGTGGTCGAAGTGGAGGCTTGTATCAGGAGTCCTGTGTCACAAGAAAGTAACCACAGAAACTCAAGGGAAAATTTTATAGAGTTATGGTTAGACCTGCCATGTTGTATCGGACGGAGTGCTGACCGGTGAAGAACTCTCATGTTTAGAGAATGAAGGTTGCGGAGATGAGGATGTTCAGGTGAATGTGCGAGCTCACCAGGTTAGATAAGATTAATAATGAAGTTATTAGAGGGAAGGTGGGGGTGGCCCCGATGGATGAGAAGATGTGTGAAGCAAGGCTTAGGTGGTTCGGACATGTGAGAAGGAGAAGTCCTGATGCCCCGGTAAAGATTTGTGAGCGACTGGCGGTGGTCGGCGTGAGGCGAGGCAGAGGGAGGCCTAAGAGGTATTGGGGAGAGGTGATTAGACATGACATGGCTAGAATGCAGATTTTCGAGAACATGGCCCTTGATAGAAAAGTCTGGAGGTATAATTTCAGGATTGTAAGATAAGGGCTCCTAGAATTTCACGCACTCCTTTCCGAGGTTGGGTGAGGCTTAATAGGGCTATCCATAGATGATTTGTGCATTGGATTATGTCCCCCTTATGGTAGCTACTGTTTGATATTATTACATGCCATTTATTTATGGTTCTTAAATTTAGATAACTATTTACGCTATTTCTGCTGGAGTTACTAATGCTCTTTTGTTTTTGTTTTTGTTTTCCCTTCCTTCCCTGAGCCGAAGGTCGATTGGAAACAGTCTCTCCGCCCTTTCGGGTAGGGGTAAGGTCTGTCTACATATTATCCTCCGTAGATCCCACCTTGTGGGACTATACTGTGCAGTTGTTGTTGTTGTTGTTAATTTGTTCAGGGTCTTAATCCACTTTGGGTAGAATTTTGTATCCTCATTGGTGGCCTGTTTCTGGATTTGCTAATATCCATTACGCTCGGAGTCTCTACACTACCTGTGAACATCATAATCGGTACATGCTCTTGCTCTTTTCAACTTCTCATTAATCGTATGTTGTAGCATTAAGCAAATAGTATTTACATTAAAACAAAAAAATAGAAGAGCTTAGTCCATATTTATCAGTACAAGAGCCTGCACGTTTTTTGCCAAAAGGATACATGAAAACAAAACAAGATGAATATTTCGTATTTTACATGAAAGGTCACTCGAAGTCATTGAGGAAACACAACCAATTCGTTCTTTTTTTTAGTGCTGGGATTTGCGTTCTTGCTCTTTGGTTCGAGCATTCCGGTTGTTTGATGTTCATATCATCTATTGGTATTTTGCTAGCAAGTAGCTTCATTATACATAAAGGTACCTTAAAAGGCATCTTTCCCTTAGGAGGGAAAATCACATATAATAGATGTGGGGGCATAGAATGAATAACTAATTTAATCAAAACAACCCTCTCCCCAGCTGTTACTAATTTACTTTGTCATCACTTAAGAAATATTGTTAGATCTACTGAAAATTTATCAATAAAAAAGGAAGGAAAGAGTGGAAAATGCAGTGTAGGTTTTAAGAAGAATGGTATTATGGGTCACTTAATTAAAGGTATAATTATTTAAAAGTTACTTTACATTTTAATCGTGATGAAGGTATTTCTCCATTTAGACTTTATGTTGGTTGTGTATGTATCATTTTCTTTTGGTTGCATGCGTCAGTTTTTCTTTTGGTTGTGCATCTGGTTACTAGATCATTGGTTTTTTTAGTTTGGTTGTGCATGTATCAGTTTCTTTTGGTTGTGCATGTATCAGTTTTTCTTTTGGTTGTTCATCTGATTACCAGTTCATTGGTTTTTTAGTTTATGAGTCGCCTAACATGATGACAATGCCATTTATTATCTAGATGTGTCGACGAGAGTATATATAAATTTTAATCATAAAATTAACTAACAATAGTGATGGATGATTATCTTTGCTTTATACTATTGTAGGCCCCTCCTCTCCAAAAGAAAAAAGAGGTCGTATTCAAATGCCAAGTGTTCATTGAAGAAAGGAGCGTAAAAGAATCATTCTAAATGAGTATAATCAACATGTTGTCCTACTGACCAAGTTGTAAAAGAGTTGGGTAGCTTCCTCGGCACATTGGGAAGGAGTGAGAGTTTTTGTTCTCTTATTGTATTTAATTGGAAGAAGTTAGACGGAAAAGATGATATATATTGAAATATGAGGTTCCCAATGTTCAATAAATATGGATGATATTTCTTATTTTTTACACTAACCCAATTACTAAATTTGTAGGAAAAATATGATATTCCTGACGAGACGAAACAATTAGTTTTTGAATCAATCGGTACTGCTTGGAAAAAGTATAAGAATCAATTGAAGATAAAATACTTTAAAGCCTATGCGAGTGATGAGCTTTGAATGGGGAATAGGCTAGTAGATGTTCCGGAATCTCACTTTAAAGATCTTAAATATTGGAAATCCGATCCTCACAAGGTAATACATTCATTCTTGTTTCTTATTTTACTTTATGTGAAGGAATGTAGGTTGGCACTCCATCTAAGCTAATTCTGTTTGTTAAATTAGCCTAGAAATGAAGAAACAGAGTTTATATGCATCCTAGATGCCATTTTTACCTGCATGCCTGTTTCAAGTTGTTGTAGTCTATCTATTTGTGATTAGGTTGCTGGATTTATCATCTAGTACTTATCTATTTGTGAAGCCTTTTTCTGACACTTTTGGTTCAGTCATGATGCTGTTGTACATGTATCTTTTAGCATTGTATAACTTGTCTTCCCGAAGCAATTGGAACAAAAGATCTACCAGCCGCAAGACTAGTAAACAAATCTAGCCTGGCTGGGTCTTTGGACTGCATTTGGCGAACAGTATCAACCCACGACTGGGAGCAACAACAACAACAACCCAATATAATCCCACTTAGTGGAGTCTGGGGAGGGTAGTGTGTACGCAGACCTTACCTCTATCCTTGGGAAGAGAGGTTGTTTCCAAATAGACCCCCGGCATCCTTCCCTCAAAGAACTTCTCACCTTGCTCTTGGGAAGACTCGAACTCACAACCTCTCAACTGGGAGCATTGTGCCTAATAGGAGAGCAAGTGCTGTTCACATGTACGACTTGTAGTGTTGAGCGTTTGTCTGCTTGGTGAAAGCTTCTGCCACATTTGGGGTTGGTCTGCCCTTGGGCTAGAGTGAAAAATACGAGAACAGAGTGAAAAATGATGGAGTCCCCCATTGTCTTGTGAGAGTACTTTGGCTTTTGGTGTGGTTTAAGAGATCTGCTTACATGTATCCCCTCAACTATAAGAAATAGAATAATCAGAAGGAATAAGGAAATGATAATAAAATAAGATAACTGACTGTAACGCCCTCCAATAATGCAAATGTGTTTGCTGTAGACAAAGAAGCAGACCGCCAACTCCTCTCCTACACCATCATTTCATTTTTCACTGTTATTACTCTTGGCACAAGTATTCTTGTTTTTATCTAGTTCCTTTTTCTGTTGATTGTCCTACTGTGAAGAATAGTTATTTGAATAAGTTTGGTTATGTTGATATTAGACCCTTTGAACTGATTGATGCTAGTGATAATATTTTAGACTTGTAATCATTTGTGACTTTTCTTTATTATTTTGATGTTTCAAACTCTTTTATCAATTAGTTGAAGATCACATGAACATTAATCGTGATACGTCAAACACCATCTAGTGCTGCACATTCAGAGAGTAGACGGATTTGGTTTACTATGAAATTTTTGTGCTCAAATTCTCTTATTGTAACAATTGTTGAAGTCCCAAGTCTTTTAGGTATAACATAATCGTGATTTTAACATAATTCAAGGCTTCAAACCTCACAGCCCTGCATAATGTGCTATGCTAACTTAGAAATGAGCTTATTGAGATCTGCTTATGGTTGAGGAGGTGAACTTCCTTTGATTATTTCCTTTTACAATTTGCGCTTTTAGTTTCTAAAATTTTTATAAGTTTTGATAGTTATCAGAATAGATAAAGTAATGAGTTTATTTATCCGCTTTTGTAGGTGGATTAGATCAAGAAATAGAAGAAGATGATAGTAGTGAAGAACTAGACCTTACTTGAGATAGAATTTTGAATTGATATAGATGAATGTTTGGTAGGAATCTTTTGTTATCTACATTTTTGGAACTTACTCTGTTGAAATGTATTAAACTTATGCATTTTGTTTTATGAATATTATTTGTTTGATGGATAATTTATATATTTAATAGTTTCATTTCATTATTTATTTAAATTTTAGTGTTATTATAATTTATTATATATATATTTATTTATTTATTTATAACTACGGCTATATTTTTGTTTTAACTAAACTGTTACAATAGCCTACCGGAACTGTTGCAATATGATACAAATGACGTTCCATAATACAGTACAAACCGTTGCAATAGGTCCTATGGCAACGGTTTAAGAGTCTTTGGGAACGGTTTTTCGTGCGTAACGTAGGCCAATTTTTCAGTAGTGGTTGCAGTAGTTTCACTGGGTCATTTGGGATGTGTGTGCAAAATTTCAGGTTATTCAGACGTGGTTTGGTTGGGTTTTTTATCAAAAGCAAAATTCGAAAGATTTTAGAAACTTAGGCTTGAATTTGAGGTATTTTGATTGATTTTGATGTTGGAGATGATTTGATGTTTGGAACAAGTTTGAATAAGGTATTGGATTATGTTTGTGCTTTTGGTTGAGGTCTCGGGGGCTTCGTATGGTTGGAGGAGTTGAAATGTTATTGCAGCTGCTGAAGTTTGCTGCTTCTGGTATTTTCGCACCTGCGTTTTGGGGACCGCAGGTGCGGCGACGCATATGCAATGGAATGGCCGCAGAAGCGGACAGGATGGCCGCATCTGCGGAGTCGCATATGCGGAAGACTTATTACAGATGTGACTTTTGGATTGTTAGTGATTTCCGCAGAACCGGAGGATTTAACCGCAAATGCAATACCGTAGATGCGGTTGAAGTGTCGCAGATGCGGAAAGGTCTGGGCAGAACATATAAGTTATTCCATTTTGCGAAATTGAGTTATTTCACCATTTTTGGACTTCGGCTTGGAGCTTTTTTGGCGATTTGAAAAAGAGATTTCAAGGGAACGTCATTGAGGCAAGGCATTAGGACTTAAAACTCATTCCTATGCTATTATTTTATGGATTAGAGCTAAGAATTAAGGAAATTAAATGTGAATTTTGGGAATACCTAGGGTTTAAAATTGGAGAGTTATGATTGAGGATTTAATGGACCATTTGGGATCGAATTTCTGAACTTTTGATATGTATAGACTCATGGGGAAATAAGGATAGTGTTGATGTAATTTTTATCGAGTTTCGAGATGTGGGCTCGAGGGTCGGATTTGGCAAATTTGGGATTTTTTGGTATTTTTCGATTGTTTTCGCTTGGGCTTCATTCCTTTAGCATATTTTGATGTCGTGATTCTAATTTTGAATAGATTCGACATGAGTATAAGCTGGTTCAAGGGTCAAAGGCATCGCAGAGTAGTATTTTCACCGATTTGAGGTAAGTAATCATTGTAAATATGGAACTGAGGGTACAAAACTCCGGTATTTGATTTGATTTGATAAATGCGGTGGCGCACATGCTAGGTTACGAGCGTGTGGCGTGCACCGGTAGGGATTGTGACTTGGTCCCTCCCGTAGCGACTACTAAGCTGCGTATTTGATTTGGAAATATTATATTATCCCGTATTTTGGATCCTTATACTGTATTATGGACTATATGCCATGTTTAGGGCCTTGCGCCGACTTGTAGATACCTTTAGAGGCATTTTGACTGTTTTCCTCACTTTACTTGCTAGAAGCATATCATCAGTCATGTTTTACCTGCTCAAATGTCTAAAACTGGTTATATTACTCTACTCCTAATTGTGAGAATTGTTTGGGCTGAGTTCCCTAATTTCTATTATTGTGCCAGAGAGACTATTAGGTTAAGTACTGAGAGAGGTTGAGAACCCAATTGTTAGGATACTTATATATATATATATATATATATATATATATATATATATATATATATATATATATATATATATATATATAGTGTGTGTGTGTGTCTGTGTGAGTTATAAATCGGACTGCACTCCACAACGATATGACGTTGGGGCTGTAGGAGCCCCTCCGGAGTCTGGACACCCCCAGTGAGCATAGTTGACTATAAATATATGGATCGGGCTGCATGCTGCAATAGTTACTATGATTCTATTATTATGAGATAAAAGAGCCGAATGCTGAGAGTAAGAGCTGTGTGATAAGAGTTGAGTCACGAATAACTGAGAGGCTCCCCGAGAAGCCATATTTTGAGTGATTCCTTGCTCGAGAGGCCTTGTTATGATATTTTCATTGATTTCACTCTCCTTTTAAATAAACCTCTATTTTAATATATTGCTAAGTATTTGATTCCAAATGGTTAAACTGGAAATGTGATTTTATAGAGAAGACTGACTTTAAACTGTAAAAATGACATGTTATTCTGTTGATTATTTAGTTATGTATTTTTGAACTTATGTATTTTTGAACTGCTTCTCGCTGCTTTTAGCCCTTATTTACCTTTGTTACTTACTGAGTTAGCATACTCACGTTACTTCCTACACCTTGTGTGCGGATTCAGGTGCTCGAGCGGTCAAGTGAGGGCTTTCAGTTGTTTCTGCATTTGATGGAGACTTCGAGGTAGTTGCATGGCGTCCGCAACCCTGTTCTCTCCCTCCTATCTTATTATTTTCTGAATTTTATAAACTATTGATGTATTAGGTATTCATACTTGTATCAGAGGCTCTAGACTCGTGACACCAAATAATTAGGGTTGTGTAGTTATTGTTATTTGGACCTTCCGCATATTTTTGTTATTTTAACGCTTATAATGAATTTAGTATTTAAAACTTAGAAAATGGCTTAATATTAAAGGAAAATGGGTTGTGGTTGTTGATTGGTTGGCTCACCTAATAATGTGAGAGGCTCGCCTAATAATGTGATAAGCTCAATCACGACCGGTATTTGGGATTGTGACAAGTTGGTATCAGAACCTAGGTTGCATAGGTGTTGCGAGTCATGAGCCGATTTAGTAGAATCTCGCGGATCGGTACAGAGACGTTTGTATGTATTTATCCTCGAGAGGCTGCAGAACCTTTAGGAAAAACTTCATATTCTTGAAATTCTTATCGTGCGAATTTGTTGATCCGAGTACTAAACTTTTGTTATTCCATTCTCTGATAGATGGTGAGGACATGTGCTACCGGGTAGGATGGACGACTGCCAATACCACCAGCTGGGGCCATCAGAGGCTGAGGTAGCGGTCGAGGTCGTAGTAGGGGCAAATCGGCTAGAGCTGCCCTAGTTCCCGATAAGGTCCCTGTTGTGGACGCTACAGCAGCACCAGCCCATGCATCAGTTGTGCCTATTGTGATTCCAGACCTTCAGGAGGCTTTAGCTCAGATCTTATTAGTGTGTGCCGATTTGGCTCAGGCGGTCTTAGTCACTACAGCTACAGCCACTTCCCAGGCCGGGGGAGGCACCCAGACTCTCGCTGCTCGCACATTGAGCAGGTTGTGCAGGGACTCCAGACACCGGGGGCACCTCCAGCCCAACCGGTTGCACCAGCTCAGAAGTTTGTGGTACCAGTTATGCTGGATGATTAGCAGTGTCGATTTGAGAGGTTTGGTAGGCTCCAGCATCCGTCTTTCAGTGGTGCAGAGGGCGAGGATGCCTAGGATTTCTTGGATAAGTGCCAGCGGATGCTTCGTACAACAGGGATTCTTGAGACCAGTATAGTAGCATTTACCTTTTCTAGGGCTGCCTTCACATGGTGGGAGGCGTATGAGAGGCGTAGGCCGGTTGGTGCGGTGCCCCTTACTTGGCAGCAATTATCTGTTCTCTTCCTGGAGAAGTATGTACCACAGTCGCACTAAGAGGAGTTGCGCAAGCAGTTTGGGCAGTTGCATTAGGGGGAGATAACTATAATGCGGTATGAGATGCAGTTCTCTGAGCTAGTCTATCATGGGTATGGTTGGTTCCCACAGATCGAGAGAGGGTCATGAGGTCTGTTGATGGCCTCACTTATTAGCTTCGTATTCTTATGACTTGAGAGTGTGTGGCTGGTGCTACATTTAAGGAGGTTGTTGACATCACCCATGAGATTGAGTCGGTTCGCCGTCAGGAGCGAGAGGAGAGGGAGGCCAAGAGGCCTTGGGGATCTGGTAGCTTTAGCAGTGCTCATTCGAGGGGTCAGTTCCAGCAGGGCAGAGGTTGTCCCTTCAGACAGGCTCATTCTGCTCGCCCAGGTTATCGTGAAGCATTATCAGGTCATGGTTTACACAGTTCTCATTAGGGCCACTTATCACTTAGTGTCATTCCAGCTCAGATCTCGTCTCGTGCTCCATCAGTCCAGGGTTCTTCCATGCCAGGTCATTCTGTTGGTCATTCCGGTGCCAGGGTTCCCTTCAGTCCCCATCTCCAGCATTGGGGAGTTGTTATGAGTGTGGAGAGTTTGGGCATATGAGGAGGCAGTGTCCTCGTCTTCATGATATTCAGTCTCAGTAGAGGGGTCATCCCTCGACTTCTGCTGCAGTTACTTCACCACCCGCCCAGCCAGCTAGGGGTCGCCCTAGAGGGGGAGGTCGACTAGGCGGTGGTCAAGCTCGTTTCTATTCTATCCCAGGTAAACCGTATGTTGCTACTTCAGATGCCGTGATTTTAGGTATTGTTTTGGTATGCCACAGAGATGCCTCTGTATTATTTGATCCCGGTTCCACCTTTTCTTATGTGCCATCGTACTTTGCTCATTGTCTGGATTCGTCCCGTGAGTCTCTTGTTTCACTTGTTCATGTATCTACTCCAGTGGGCGATACTATTGTTGTAGACCGTGTATATCGGTCGTGTGTGGTGACTATTGTGGGTTGGAGACCCGAGTGGATCTTTTGCTGTTGTGCATGGTGGATTTCGATATCATTTTGGGCGTAGATTGTCTATCTCCACTGTCATGCTATTATGGACTGTCATGCTAAGACAGTCACATTTGCTATACCGGGTGTGCCACAGATAGAGTGGCGAGGTTTGACCTATTATGTTCCCAGCAGAGTGATCTCGTTCTTGAAGGCCCAGCGTATGGTTAGGAAGGGATGTCTTTCGTACCTAGCCTTTGTGAGGGATGTTGTAGCTGAGGCTCCCAGTATTGAATATGTCCTAGTTCTGAGGGACTGTCCAGATGTGTTTCCTGAAAACCTGTTGGGCATGCCGCCGGACATGGATATTGGTTTTAGTATTGATTTGGTGCCGGGCACTCATCCCATTTCTATTATGTCGTATCGTATGGCACCAACGGAGTTGAAGGAGTTAAAGGAGCAACTTTAGGAACTCCTTGATAAGGGGTTCATCCGGCCTAGTGTGTCACCTTGGGGTACGCCGGTTATGTTAGTGAAGAAGAAGGATGGCACAATGAGAATGTGCATTGAATATAGGCAATTGAACAAGGTAACAATTAAGAACAAGTATCATTTGCCTCGCATTGATGATCTATTCGACCAGCTTCAAGGAGTGAGAGTGTTCTCCAAGATTGATCTCCGTTCAAGTAATCACCAGTTGAAGATCAGGGATTCGGATATTCTTAAGACGACTTTCAAGATCATGTCATTATGAGTTCTTGGTGATGTCTTTTGGGCTGACCAATGCCCCAGCATCGTTCATGCATTTGATGAACAGCGTGTTCTGCTTATCTTGATTCATTTATCATAGTCTTCATTGATGATATTCTGGTGTATTCGCATAGTTAGGAGCATTTGTGAGTTGTATTGCAAAAATCGAGGGAGGAGAAACTTTATACAAAATTCTCTAAGTGTGAGTTTTGGCTCAGTTCAGTGTCTTTCTTGAGGCATGTGTTGTCCAACAAAGGTATTCAGGTTGATCCGAAGAAGATAGAGACGGTTCAGAGTTGGCCAGACCGTCCTCAGCTACAAAGATTCGCAGCTTTCTTGGTTTGGTAGGCTATTATCGCTGGTTTGTTCAGGTATTCTCATCTATCGCATCGCCCTTGACCAATTTGACTCAGAAGGTTGCTTCATTTGTATGTTCGAACGAGTGTGAGGGAGCTGTCAGAAGCTCGAGATAGCTTTGACCACAACTCCAATGTTGGTTTTGCCATCAGTTGTGATGCTTCGAGAGTTGGGATTGGTTGTGTATTAATGCAAGAGGGTAGAGATATTGCTTATGTTTCTCGCTAGTTGAAGCCCCATGAGAAGAACTACCCAGTTCATGATTTGGATTTGGCTGCCATAGTTCACGCTTTAACAATTTGGAGGCAATACCTATATGGCGTATCTTGTGAGGTTTTCACTGATCATCGCGGTCTGCAGCATTTGTTCAAGCAAAGGGATCTTAATTTGAGGCAGCGGAGATGGTTGGAGTTGCTTAAGGATTATGATATCATTATGTTGTACCATCCGAGAAAGGACAATGTGGTGGTCAATGCTTTGAGCCGAAAGACAGTGAGTATGGGGCTTTTGGCATATATTTCAGCTGGGGAGAGATCTCTTTCTGTATTCCATTCATCCGGGTGCTGCGAAAATGTATTAGGATTTGAGACAACACTATTGGTGGCGGAGAATGAAGAAAGACATTATGGGATTTGTGGCTCAGTGTCTCAATTGTTAGCAGGTAAAATATGAGCATCAGAGATCGGGTGGTTTACTTCAGCGGATGGATATTCCAGAGTGGAAGTGGGAGAGGATCACTATGGAATTCGTAGCTGCACTTCCACGGCCTTTGAAGAAGTTTGATGCTATTTGGCTGATAATGGATCGGGTGACCAAGTCCACGCACTTCATTCCTGTGTGTACCACCTATTCTTCAGGGTGGTTGGCAGGGATCTATTTCTGAGCGATTGTTCGTTTGCATGGTGTTCCGGTTCCATCATTTTATATAGAGGTACCCAGTTTACCTCGTAGTTTTGGAGGGTCGTGCAGAGAGAGTTGGGTACTCAAGTGGACTTGAGCATAACTTTTCATCCTCAACTGGACGTGCAGTCCGAGTGCACTATTCAGATATTGGAGGACATGTTGCGTGCTTGTGTCATTGACTTCAAAGGATCGTGGGATGAGTTTATGCCGCTTGCAGAGTTTGGTTATAACAACATCTACCAGTCGAGTATTCAGATGGCTCCATATGAGGCTTTGTATGGGAGGCAGTGTAGGTCTCTATTTGGTTGGTTCGAGCCCGGTGAGGCTAGGCTACTGGGGACTGATTTGGTACAGGATGCTTTGGAGAAGGTGAATGTGATTCAGGAGAGGCTTCGTACAGCACAGTTGAGGTAGAAGAGTTATGCTGATAGGAGGGCTCGAAATGTGTCCTACATGGTTAGCGAGAAGGTTCTATTGAAGGTTTCACCCACGAAGGGTGTTATGAGATTTGGGAAGAAAGGAAAATTGAGTCTGCGGTTCATTGGCCATTCTGAGGTGTTTCAGATGATCGAGGAGGTGGCTTATGAGCTTGCTTTGCCACCCAGTGTGTCGAGTGTGCATCCGGCAGTTCATGTTTCTATGCTCCAGAAGTATATTGGGGATCCGTCTCATGTTCTGGATTTCAACACGGTTCAGTTGGATGATGACTTGACCTATGATATGGAGCCAGTAGCTATTTTGGGTCGTCAGGTTCGGAAGTTGAGCTCAAAGGATATAACTTCAGTGAAGGTGCAGTGGAGAGGTCGGCCAGTGGAAAAAGCTACTTGGGAGACCGAGCGGGAGGTGCAGAGTAGATATCCTAACCTGTTTGAGGCTTTAGGTATGTTTCTTGACTCGTTCGAGGATGAACGTTTTTTTAAGTTGGGGAGGATGTGACGACCTACCAGTCGTCTCATGAGTTACTGCTCTGTTTCCCCATTTCTATTTCTTTAAGCTTCGTTATCCGTATTTTGTGGTATCAGATTGGTCGGATCGAGTCCGGAATGATTTTGGTAAGGTTTGAGTCACTTAGTCCCTTTTAAGGAAGTTTAAGTTGGAAAAGTCAATTGGATGTTGATTTTAAGTGTTAGAGGGCTCGGGTGTGAGTTTTGATTGTTCTGCTAGCTTCAGAAGATGATTTATAACTTAGAAGTGTGATCGGAATAGGTTGTGGAGGTTTGGAGTAAAATTAGGCTTGAATTGGCGAAGTTGATATTTTAGCGATTTCCAATTGATATGCGAGATTTTGATATAGGGGTCGGAATGGAATTCCGAGAGTTGCAGTAATTTTGTTGGGTCATTCGGGATATGTGTGTAAAATTTCGGGTTATTCGGACGTAGTTTGGTTGGTTTTGATCAAAAGCGGAATTCGGAAGATTTTTTTAAACTTAGGCTTGAATCCGAAGTGTTTTGGTTGATTTGATGTTGTTGGAGATGATTTGATGATTGGAATAAGTTTGAATAAGGTATTGGGTTATGTTTGTGTTTTTGATTACTCCTTGCACCTTGTGTGCAGATCCAGGTGCCCAAGCGGCCGAATGAGGGCTTTCAATTGTTTCAGCATTTGATGGAGACTTCGAGGTAGCTGCATGGCGTCCGCAGCGCTATTCTGTCCCTCCTATCTTATTATTTTTCCGCATTTTCTGGACTATTGATGTATTAGGTATTCATACTTGTATCATAAGCTCTAGACTCGCGACACCAGATTGTTGGGGATGTGTAGTTATTGTTATTTTATCCGTCCGCATATTTCTGCTATTTTAATGCTGATAATGAATTTAGTATTTAAAACTTGTATTAGAAAATGGTTTAATGTTAAAGGAAAATAGGCTGTGTTTAGTTGATTGATCGGCTTGCCTAGTAATGTAATAGGCATCATCACAATCGGTATTTGGGGTTATATCTTTTAACAGTAAGTCACATCTTTTATGCGATGTATCTTACTTTTAATTTTATATTTATTTTAATAAATATAAAAGATAAGATCATATTCGGACATTGTTGACAGTTCAAATTGACAAACTTTTTTCACTTCGAACTTATAATTTCACTTCATTTATTTGACCTAAGAATGAAAGTACAAGGAATAAGAAATCAAGTCGCTCACAAGCCGGCAAAAAATGCTTTCAACAATTCAAAATCTCATGTTGTGTTAAATAAGCCATCGCCCCTAGTTATAAATAAGCTTGATGCATATATGGATGGTTATATTTACCTTATTACAACTCTACTACTAGTACCTATATTAATCTTGCCAACTTATGCAATATCAGTGTCTTTTAAGTCGTCTTCTTATGGTGGTGATGTAACAAACTCTATTTCATAGTTTTAATATATATATATATATATATATCCATGTTTTGTCAAAGAAAAAAAGTACAAGGAATATATCATTTTTGCATTTCACACTTCTCCAACTAAAGTTTTGGTTATGCGGAGTAGCAGAATTAAAATTTTAATTAAAATATAAACAACTAAATACACGAAGAAATCAAAAAAATTCATACATACATACATAGTGTAATTTTCATGACACCCTTAAACAAAGATCGACAGCCACTAACTTCACAGAAAGGTAAAAAACTTAAGGGAACTTTATAGATGAAAACTAGAAAAACACTCAAAAGTTACTTTCTTTGCTTATGGGCAAATTTTGCTACGCCGAAAAACAGAAGAAACTTCAATCTGAAGTAGCTAGGTTTTGCATTAAAGTTAAAGTGATTAATGTGAAAGTATCAATCCATAAATAAATGCAATTAACAAGAATAAACCATATTTAACTGTAATTACCAAAGCTGTCCACATCCACCAAACAATCAGGACCTACCTGTCGAACAAACAAGGAAATTTACGTCAATCTAACTTACAAGACAACAACGCCGCACCGCATTCAATTCTCGATCTGTTGTCAAGTCCATGACACATATTATTCGCTTTGAACCTAAATCTACACGAACTTATCCTTCGAGCTACGGTATAATATTAAAAAACGTGTGTATCATATAAATTTGTGTCGTATTTTATAAAACTCTTCATTTTTCTCGTCATTCTGATGTAGGATATATCGAAAATTATATGTGCTTCCCTTTTTTAGAAGCTTGCCAGCCTAGAAGTCTATCAACATATAAGGTAAATTCTATTTTTTACCTTTATATATTATATTTTGAATCCCCTTAACATAGCCCAAATATATAATTTAGTGGTCAAAAAGTTTAAAACCTTTATAAAGTCATAAGTTCAATTCACATGGACTACAATGATTTTTAAATTTTTTCTTTTGAACCTTCCCTGAAATCCTGCCTCCACAGCTGCACATCCACAAACTAAGAATTTGCATTTTATGAGAGTCCGCTAGTACTCAAAATCTAAGTTAAAGCTATTGAATGTATAAATTCATGAAATCTTATTCATGATTTATACACTAAATCTGAACCTGAATCCGAGGGCATATTCATGTACATGAATCTCTACGTCTTTATTAAATCAGACTAAACTAGTTCAGTTTTTATTATAATTCAAATATCCAGAATTTACACAAAAGAAGTGCGGTAAGTAGTAATATTTTCCATATATAAATAAGATAATCATAGTACTCCTATGATTTTGAATTTAATAATATTTACATAATGTTAATATCAAAAAGCGAAATAGGGAGAATTTCAACGGTAATGAAACATTATAATGTTTGCTTTATATTTTGAATTTTACATATCTATTCTGGGAATAGTTTAATACATCTATTAATGTACTACTAATAACATGAATATCGATTATATCCTAGTCTTAACACAACGAACCAAACGTTTAATTAAAAAATAGGAAATAATAACTACATACAATTATATTACCAGAAAACTACACGACATGTTTGTATTGGACAAAATCTGACCGCTGCGGTCAAGCCGACCAACATCCCATCCATGCGGCAAGGCAGCGAAAGACGATATGGTCTATTTCACATCCAGTACTCTCGATACCCAGCGAATGACGATGTGGTCTATTCTAAATCCAGCACTCTCGATACCCGTCGAGTCAGAAGAAACAATGTTTAGAAGACGACCAAGGCAGATTGATTACTTCTATTTCATCTCATGTACTATTTTTTCAAATAGCTCATTGATCTGAGATTTATTATGTTTAACTAAGATTTACCCCTTCTTTTTTCTTTAATTGACTTGTTTAAAAAGGTTCCAATATCTTTTGAGTCAAACAATTTGGCGCCGTCTGTGAAGATTTCTTAGTGAAATTTCCTAATCTCTTCCATATCAAAGACAAGAAACACGATTACCCACCGAAAATAGCACTAAGGCAAAGCCCAACCCACGCAGGGCAAAGGTGCAACATAGGAGGGGAAAGAGAGTGGAATACAGTCACCGAATTTCTGAATCATCGCCCCATCAACCGTCGAAATGACGGACAAAACGAGCAACGTTACAAACCTACTCTCATTCACTGATCCATCGGATAGGGGTAAGGAAAGTATCATTTTAACTCACCTTCTTCTCTTTGCTCAAGCAGGAACACAAGTGCCGCGCGGGCGAGCGAGCAAAGAAACATCTCAATTAGAGAACGGGAAACTACTACAAGACAACCGAAACATTGCTCCCCGATGACACCTCCAGGTCAGAAGGCAAGATCAGACAAGGAAACCCCAATGTGCGCGCAAAACTAACATAAGCGGAACATCAATGTTTAGTACTCTCCGACATTACACTCTTTGATGCGAACAATATCAAGCGAACTGGGACTCACCCAGAGGATGCCTAATTCTCCAAAAACTGGGACTGATGATGGGTTACTATTTCGATATGCTCGAAATAACACCCTTTAAGGCCAAGGCCCTTCGCCAAATAGAATAGTTTGACCTCGATCGACCGACGACGGGTTAACATTTTGGCAAGTTCGAAATAACACCCTTCTAAGACAAGAGACTTGCCAAAAAGAAGAGTTCGACCTCGATCGAACTACGACGGGTTAACATTTTGACAAGTTCGAAATAACATCCTTTAAGGCCAACGACCTTCGCCAAAAAGAAGAGTTCGACCTTGATCGAACGACGACGGGTTATTATTTCGATAAATTCTAAATAAACCCTTTAAGGCCAAGGGCCTTCGCCAGAGAGAAGAGTTCTACCTCGATCGAACGACGACATGTTACTATTTTGATAAGTTCAAAATAACACCCTTTAAGGCCAAGGTCCTTTTCCAAATACAAGAGTTCTACCTCGATTGAACGATGACCGGTTACTATTCGATAAGTTCAAAATAGCACCCATTAAGAGCAAGGGCCTTCACCAAAAAGAAGAGTTCGACCTCGATCGATCGACGATAGGTTAACATTTCAACAAGTTCGAAACAATACCCTTTAAGGCTAAGATCCTTCACCAAATAGAAGAGTTCGTCCTAGATCGAACGACGGCGGGTTAGCATTTCGACCAATTTGAAATAACACCATTTAAGGCCAAGGGCCTTCACCAAAGAGAAGAGTTTGACCTCGGTCAAACGACGACAGGTTAATATATCGACAAATTCGAAATAATAACCTTTAAGGCCAAGGGCCTTCACCAAAAAGAAATATTCAACCTTGATCAAACGATACCGGGTTAGCATTTCAATAAGTTCGAAATAACACCCTTTAAGGCCAAGGGCCTTTGTCAAAGTGAAGAGTTTGTCCTCGATCGAACGACGATGGGTTAACATTTAGGCAAGTTCGAAATAACACCATTTAAGGCCAAGGGCCTTCGCCAAAAATAAGAGTTCAACCTCGATCAAACAACTACGGGTTAACATTTCGACAAGTTCGAAATAACACCCTTTAATGCCAAGGGCCTTCGCCAAAAATAAAAGTTCGACCCCAATCGAGCAATGATGGGTTAACATTTCGACAAGTTTGAAATAACACCCTTTAAGGCCAAGGACCTTCGGTAAAGAGAAGAGTTCGAACTCGATCGAACGACCACGGGTTAATATTTCGACAAGTTCGAAATAACAACTTTTAAGGCCAAGTGCCTTCGGCAAAGAAGAGTTCGACCTCGGTCGAACGACGACAGGTTAACATTTTGACAAGTTTGAAATAACACTCTTTAAGGCCAAGGGCCTTTGCGGAAAAGAAGAGTTCGATCTCGACCGTGCGACGACATGTTACTATTTCGATAAGTTTGAAATAACACCATTTAAGTCCAAGAGCCTTCGCCAAAAAGAAGATTTCAATCTTGATCAAACAACGTGGGTTGATATTTTGACAAAAGTTCGAAATCACACCCTCAAGGCCACGATCCATCACCGAAGAGAAAATTTGAAATATTCCTAAGTCCAAGGATCGTCAGAAAATATAAAGGGAAAGAAAGACAGGGACTCGCCATACGGGAATCTACCTCGCACCAAAGTCACGAAAAACAAATTGAAAGATAAAGTTCAAAGCAAATAACAACGAAAAATTCTTCTTTATACAAAGGCAATACGCAAACAGTCGTAGATTACATATGGCCCAAGCCAACGATAAAGAAAAACAATATAAAAGGAGAAAGAAACAACAATGACCGACAACAAATAAAAAAAATACAAAATAGACAAAGACAACATTCTTTCACTCAGCGTTATCATCGCCACCATCATCACCACCATCTCCAGGAAGTCCACCCCCATCATCCGCGCCCCCATCGGCCTCAAGAGCCGTTATCATAACCACAATTGACGCGAGCCTCTCGCGCCTTTGGCCGTGCTCCTTCATATGCGGCCTAAGTAACATTGCTGCCTCCCACAAACTCTTGTATATATATCGCTGGGCTTCAACATGAAGCCAAAGCTCGTGAAAGTAGCGGGGGATGACAGCAGAGAAAGACTCGATTTGAGCCAACGGTTGCTCCTTTTCAGCCTCCAAAGCGGCAAATCGATCCCCCAGGACCGACGCTTCTCGATCGATCTTACCGATGTGTTTATCAAGCCTCGCCTTCCCTAGCGTAGTCATTTCCCTTTTCGATTACTGCTTGAAATAGAGGACGCAGATAGTATTTTCCAAGGTCGTCACCCTTGTCGTAGCTGAGGACCAGGCACTCTCGATGCTCTCTAACCCGGTAACCTTTCTCTCCAACTCGGCCAACTTTCCCATCCACTCTGCACTTATCGCCTCGACCTTGATAAGATTTTGATCCATTCCGGCCTGCATTGAGCTCTGTCTCCCCTGAAGATAGTCACACTCTGCAGCTATCCCCTTGCCCAACTCAAGCTCTTTGTCCTTCGTGCGAAGTTGCTCCTCGAGCACACTATTTATGCGAATGGCCTCCATAGAGTACTGTCTCTCCTCTCCAATTCCTTGCCTAGGGATTGAGCACCGGAATTCTCCCTCAGCCACTCGTGCATCTCACGACACTTGCTGCGATAGCGTCGACACTTCTCCAAAATCTTTAAGGAAATCTTGGCCCGAATGTCGGCCTTGCGCATACTCTCCACTTCCGCCATGTACGTCCGAAAATCGAGAAGATCCGTTAAAGCCATATCAACAAGAAAAATGAGAGAAGTATAAAAGAAAAGAGTAATGTACTCTCAAGCCCATGGCGGCCCCCTTATTCATCACATTGATATCAGGAACGTTCCGGAGAGCCTCGATCGTGTAAGCGAAGCACAAAACGATGAACTTTGGCACAAGATCCTCCGTGTTCCCCAGAAGATTAGCATCCAAAGATATCTCAAGAATACGGGTCGGGCTTCCTGCATGAACTACCGAGTGGGTAATACCCTCCTCAAATATCCTAACATCATCAGGATCGAGGTCTGACTCAGATTCATAGTCGTAGACCACAATGCCCTTTCCTTTAAGCAGCTAAGGAGGAAGCACGACCAGGTAGGGAGGACGAGGGTACGTATGAAAATGCAACGGCAACCTAAAAAATCTGGACCCACGTCACGGCAGATTGCTGATCAACGACAGTGGCTGGAATTACCGTCGACGGGGCCGATACGACGGCCAATTCTATCTCTACAGGCGGAGTGGTATCAATCATCGCCCCAGTTCCTATCAAGTGAGAGTCGTCCAGGTGTATTACAGTTGGAAGGGTTATCTCAAATTCCACTCGCCGCCTCTTAGACGACCATTCTTCTTTCTCAGCAAGGGGAGGTTCACTAGTCAAATAAACGACACGAGTCAGGACCTCAGCCTGAGAAGTGGCCTCCGCAGGAATAACCACAGTCGCAGACTCAACTGAAGAAACCCTCGACGAAGACCGAGGGGTAGGTGCTGTAGCAGGGCGAGCAGATGATGCCAGCTGATGAAAAGATAATGGAGGAGGCTTCGCTCTCCGCACTCTCCCTGGCATCGGCAAACATCACATAAGAAACTAAGTAAAAAGAGAGAAAAAACAACAAACAAAAACGACATCTCACATGTAAGGGGCATGCGTCCAAATTTTTCATAAAGGCCGATCACGTGCGAACCCACACCGTACGGGGAAGGATGACACTCACCCACTCTCGGAGACCTTTGACAAATAGAGGAGACAATTTCTCGGTTGCAGAGACATAACAGGGTTCAGTATTGTAACAGAAAGTGGTCGGGCATCTCACCGACTAAATACATAAGAAACTTACGTGCAAAGTTTCACTTCTCAGGGAATCCCGTTGGATCCTCCACAATGTGCTCGATAATTAATTCTCGTAGAAATGACGGTTAGCCATGTCATACATTTTCACCACCAGACTTTTCGACCCCTGAGGACGCATGTGAATTATCGTGCCATAAATAAGTTGAGGGGCGAAGATATTGAGCATGTGATCCAAAGTGATCTCATGACTAGCGAGTTACGTAAACTTGAGCAACATAAGGAACAACTTGTACAAGTACGACGAAAGTTGGGTGGGGCATACCTCGTAAAAATAGCAGAAATCCACCACCATGAGAGGGAGAGGAAATGTGTATCCAATAAGAAATGGGTAGGCATAGAACACGCAGTACCTGGGACAGTCAAAATGGACTATGTCATTCCCTACCGCCAGTCGCATGTCAACATAACTAGGGATTCCCCACCTAGCTTTCAACTCTGCAATGTCTTCTTCTTTTATAACAGAGGGGACATGTTCTGGCTCCACCTCGGTGTGACTGCAAAAGTGAGTCCACTCTTTTCCAGGACTAGGCAAGATCTCGGCTACCGACGGAACCTCCTCATCTTCCACCACTTCTACGCCTCCGGTGGCCATAGCAACATTTTTCGGCGCGGGAATTGTGACAGGGTGCGAGAAGAATCACCAGCCATTTTATCAAGATGGTGTGGCAGAAAGACAATGTAAAGGAAGGATGAAAGTTTTCGATCAACTAGGGGGAATGACAATTCGTATTAAGAAGAAAGTGCATTCGCAAAATTCTTTCAAGCAAAGGTCAAAGAAGTGTGTCAATCGAATGATGTGTTCCTTCTATTTATAAGAGACATAAATCCCCCAAGCACGAAACTCAAGAGTCACCAATCGAATCTGATAAGTCACAAAATGTTTCAGTTCCCCAGGAACATGTGTCATAATGGCGGCAACCATGAAACAACGCTTCAATACCAAACAATATTTTGGTTCCGAAACAGTCGCAACGGTCCAAGGATATCGAAAAGAGCACCGTCATCTCACTTGAAACCTAAGAAGCATAACCAAGGAACAAGCAGTCAGATTTTTCTCGAATTCGTAGCAATCATGATCCGTCTGCCTGGCCCCACAGGAGACGACCCCGACAGACAGAGGGACTAACTGTATTAGTCAAAATCTGACCATTGCGGTCAAGCTGAACAACATCCCGTACAGGCGGCAAGGCAACGAAAGACGACACGATCTATTCCACATCCAGCACTCTCGATACCCGTCGGGTGAGAAGAAACAACGTTTAGAGGACGACCAAGGCAGACATAGTGTAAGAGAGCGTCGGCCCAAGTAAATAACAAAGGTCCCATGGTTATATATAGTAGGGGAAACCCTTCGATTAGGGGGACGATTCTCTACTTCTTCCTCTCGCCTTAGTTCTCTCTTTTGTAATATTCATAATGAAAAGAAGAACGAAGCAATCTCCAGAAAAATATGTAAAACAACCCCATTGATTAATGGGAGCCACAATGAAGAGTTTCAATAAGATTATCTTTATTTCATTTCATGTACTATTTTTTCTATTAGCTCATTGATCTAGGATTTATTATGTTTAACTAAGACTTACCCCTCTATTTTTTTTAATTGATTTATTGAAAAAGGTTCCAATTTCTTTTGAGTCAAACAATATCCTCAATGGACTGATCTTGGTGGAATGTTTAGTTTTTGACGATTTGATTAAAGTATCTCGTTTTTCACTTAAACTACATAGTTCTTTTATATTTAAAGTTTGAAATTTTTATTTAGCTGTGGAAAGTTGAAGGTTAAGGATTCGTTATTATTAGAATCTTTTCAATATTGATCATTTATGCTTAACTTTTTAGTTTAAAGATCAATTTAGTGATTTAGTGAAAAAAGCTCAAAATTTTATTGTTGAACCATAAAAGTGTTAAAGAAGACAAAGTGGATCTTTTTGATTTGGTGTTATAACTAAATTAGTCATTGAGAATTATTTTTGTTGGTATTTGAAAGCTTTGTTTTAAATTTGAGACCATTCAAAGCATATTTGGATTGTTTGATCGAAATTGAAATTGCAAATTTAAAGAATACATTATTAAAATAATACAAAAACTTAAGCAATGAATAACTTAACAAATGGATAAAGTGAATATAACATAAACTCAACCAATTTGATAGAAAAGATCTTTAAAGAACAAAGTCATTACTAACGTGGTAGATTTTGATGAACAACCGAACAAATATATAGAGAGAATATAATATAAATTATACTAATCCAATAAAGAATACAAAAGATAACTGTGCATGTGTCTGGGTGCTATTTTTTAAATATCATAATTTTAGAGACATTAGGCTAAGAACAGCCAGAAGGCCATTCATGTCAGTCACCCTAATATTACTAATCTCTATATTAAACGTGAAAATAGCTCGGTTAGCCAATTGTCGAATTGATAATTGGAAAATAACCAATATTTGTAAGTTTATTGGAAAAATAGTTACTAATTTGTCGAAACACCAAAAATTCCAATATAATATGCCAAATTACTAAACTTAGCGCATTAAACGTAAAATAGCTCTGTTTTCGTGTGTATGCTCTCTGTTTTCTCCTTTCTGTACGTTCCTTGAGGAGGCTTCTCTCTCTCTAACCCATCCTCCTCCTCTCGGAACTTCATTCACTCTCTCTTTCTCTGTCTACATTTTCTCTCTCTACAGCCATGTCTTCCGATAACTTCACCGACAAAAACGCCGTTTTTCGCAAGCTCAAGGCCAAGCCCGACAACAAGGTTTAAATCTTAATTCATCAATTTTTTTTGGGTTTGATTTATCTTATTTGAATTTCTCTCTATTTTTTCATTTGAATCGATTGAAAATTGGGAGATCTGATTTAGATCTAGTGTTTTTGCTGAGTAAATTGTAGTTTCCGAGCGATCTAAGTCGGCTTTTGCTTTTTTTTTTTTTGATTGAATTTTATCAGATGTGTTTTGATTGCAATGCGAAGAATCCTACGTGGGCGTCGGTTACGTATGGGATCTTCTTGTGTATTGATTGTTCGGCGACACATCGTAGCCTTGGTGTTCACATCAGTTTTGTTAGGTATGTTTCAAAGTTTGATTTTTTACTCTTATTTTTGTTTCTCGATTCGCGAGCTGATTTTTATCTTGATAATTTTTTTTCATGGTGACTTATGAGTGGATTTTGTTCGGAGGAGTTGTATAAGACATGATCTTTTAGGTTTTATAAAAATAGCGAAAAAATGATTGAAATGTTGAAATCAATAGAATCAACAGGTTAGAGGCGGTGACTTACGCCTTATAAATAAGTGCTTGATTTAAAAATGTCGACCGAGGTACGTTCGGACCCCCTGTCTTGAGCAGGGGCAGATGTACAGTTCGGGGTACGGTTTGGTAGAATTCAGAAGTTTTGGCTAAGCCAGGTATGTTTCCTAAGGAATCCGCTTAGTATGAATAAATTATTAATTTAGAACACATTAACTCAAAATGGCCTAAACCCCGCCCGCACTTTTAAACTTCAAATCCCGGATCCGCCTATGGTCTTGTCAAGTTATATGTTGTTGAAATTTATTTAAAAATGTGTAGTTATAATAGGAGTAGTAGGGTGCAATGGTATTCTACTTGATTCTAAATCCTGAATTCGTCTCTGTTTATTGGATGTTGAAATTTTAAATTTTTTGCTAAGTTAAGGTGTTCCTTACGAGGTGCTTTAGCAATGGTCTTTGATATAAGGGAACAAATTCTATAATGTGAAAAGAATTATGTTAATGATGAAAGCATATTAAAGATCTAATCATCTGGCATGGTCCTAGGCCCTTAACTCCTCCTAATTGTTGAATATGTGGACGTTGAGCGACCATTGGGCTAGATGCAGTGAAATCCATTGGTTTCTCAATTATCTTGCTTTGTTTTCTCTCCTTGATGTGTGGTTTTTGGGGTTACATGTGGTCTGAGTTTTGGTGGTAGTTGATAGATATGTATTTCTCCCATTGCTTAATATTGCAATAGCATGAGCACGTATGAAAAGATTGCATCTTTTGATGAATATGTGTCAGACAATCTTGATTATGAATTGAGCTTAGGACATTAATCTTATGCTCCGTATTCGATTGCCATTGAAGCAAACCATAAATTTTGAACAAGAAATGGTCAACACCACATGATTTCCTTTATGGAGGATATTGGTGCCCAGGCCCCTTTCTTCTATATTTTTCGAGAAAGAGATTTGATATATGACCTCTTCGAAGCTGCCACTGGTATGCGAATAGGGATGATGTACTATGAATCCCATATGTGTTTCTAATACAATACCATACCCGCAGTTTCTGGTTCGAAACCATTTTCTTCATTTGAGATTACTGGTTTAGTGGATGAGAGGAACCTTAACCTCAAGAAAAACTGAGGGAGAATGAATGGTGTTATGTTAGCAGCATTTAAAGGTAATATCAGGAAATCTTCACATAGAAGTCGATTCACTCACCAATTAGTGTCCGGAGAATGGTTCTTGCAGATTGGTTAAAATTCAGATAATGATATTGATGAAAGAAAAAGGAACATAGTAGGTCATTGTGGGTGTCTATTCCACTTTGCATAATCTAGGTTTATTTCAAAAGAGAGAAACAATAAATGGTTTGAATATAGAAGAAAGACATTTCAGCAACTGAAATGAGTAGTTTTCAGCTTTTGTATTGTTGAAGTAAGACTATCGACATATACGCTATAGATGAAGTGTTAGACTATTTGACCTGCCTGCATAGTTAAGGGATGCTGTGTTTCTTTATATATCCTTGTACTATGCACTATCTTAGTGCTTTTAATAATAAAATATCTTGCCTTTTAAAAGATAAAGGCTCATGTTGTCATCTCTGTTTTACATTGTGCCACAACAACTTCATTTTGCCCACCACCTTAAGAGACTTCATGTGTTTGCTCCAAGGGCTTTGGTTTAGTGGTAAGAGTGCAATGTTTGATGTGTGGATTAGGTGCATGACACATATTTGAATCCCGTAGCAGACAAAAGCTTGGTGTTTAAGTGGAGAAGGGTAGAAGGTGACCCCTTTATCTACCGAGTTTTAGTGTTCTGAAACTGTTCGCCGTTGGCACTCGAGAATTTTTTGATTATTAGAGAAAGAGAGATTTTTCTTGTATTACTTGCAGTGCCCTACCTATCATGGCTAACTAAGCCGATAAAGTGAGCCATCATAACTTGGCTACTTTTATTCTTAACACATTTTCTTCCTTCTCATGGAAAAACCCATATTCTTTCTTTGGAGGAGGGTGTGAATGAAGCCTTCTCTTCTCATTGTGGTATCGGGGCCAATTTGCACGCACCTCAATTGTTCCACGTCGGGGCCAGTTTGCATGCACCTTCTAAGAGAGGAAGAACATAAAAGTAAACCGAGGAAGAACGGAAAATGAAGAGGAAGAATAGAAAAGGAAAAGTTCTAAATGGTCATGTCGGACTTCTTGGCTGACACGCGTTATTTTTATAACAAACGGCCTGACCACTGCATCACAGTTTGGGCCTCGTCAGTTCCATTGTTGCTCATCTCACCTCACCATGGTAGCTGGACCTTCCTACCTCTAACAATTAGCATGTCAGAATATTAGTCAAGCGAAGACAATAATAGCATTTTATTACCTTATGAAAAAAGTGATGATGACAATGGCATGGTTAGTGATTTATCTATACATTGTTAAACCTAACCTGATCATTTGATTGATTATGAGCACAATTGGCCATTGGAGATTATGGAAGTCCATGAAGGCTAGATTTTGAGGTATTTTTACTGTCTGTGTGGTCTTGCTTCAAAAGAGAAGGGGTGTGTGGGGGGGGGGGGGGGGAGTGGAATATAGAGTTTGAATGCATGTATCTGTTGGGGGATAACATTGCTTTACATTTCCTTTATCATGGTTGAGTGAGATGTTCATTATGGGCCGAGAGTTATCTTCTGACCCACCTCCTTTTCTTTTGTAATGTTTTGAGGCGAGAATAGGTATGGCCAACCGGAAACAAATAAATTCTGCATTTTCTTTGTTATTTTGGCATGACTAACTGTCAGTTCTCTGATGAATTGATTCTTGCAGATCGACAAATTTAGATTCATGGTCTCCAGAGCAGTTAAAGATGATGTACTTTGGTGGAAACAACCGTGCTCAAGTTTTCTTCAAGCAGCACGGATGGACGGATGGAGGCAAGGTTGAAGCCAAGTATACCTCCAGGGCTGCTGAATTGTATAAACAATTACTATCAAAAGAAGTTGCTAAAAGTAAAGCGGAGGATACAGGTTTGCCAGCATCGCCTGTTGCCTCTCAGGCTGTGCAGAGTACGAATGGATTTTCTGATGTTAAGACTAGTGAAGCTCCAAAAGAAACCTCATCATTTAAGGAAGAAACTCCTGCTTCGCCCAAAGCATCACAATCAGTTGTTACTACTTCAATTAGGAAACCTATAGGTGCAAAGAAATTTGGGAAGCCAGGTGGTGGACTTGGAGCTCGGAAACTTACTAAAAAGGTATTCTTAGTCTTACGAGCTAGAGAAATGGTTGCAGGGTATACATTGCATATTCTGAAATGAAGAATTATATGTGCAGTTTAGAATAAGCTGTTTAACAAATTTGGTCCACCAATTTGGAATTTATTAATTGATTAAGCATCTTTTACCGATGTACAGCTAAGTGAAAGTCTCTACGACCAGAAGCCTGAAGAACCGTCTGTTCAAGTTTCTTCCTCCAATTCTACAAGTAATGCATCAACTGTTGGTTCATCATTCGCATCTCGCTTTGAGTACACAGACAATGTCCAACCCGCTGAGATGAGTTCCGGAGGACCTCGTGTTCTTAATCATGTATCCGCTCCAATGTCCTCCAGCTTTTTTTCGGACTACGGAATGGACAGCGGTTTCACAAAGAAGACAAGTTCAAATTCGTCAAAAGTTCAAGTGAGTTCGTATTCTAGTTTTGTTTTCAATCATATAAGGATTCTAATGAACTGTTACAGTGAAACTTAAATGTTGACATGATTAAATGTGAGATATGAAGAAAGTGGTGCTGGACTTGGTTACAAGGTAAAGATATAAGCTTCATTTTTCACCTTGATATCCATATCCCCAGGAATATTAGTTCCTTGGTACGACTATACCGGTGTTCTGGAGAGCGCAAAGCGCAAAAAAGCGACAAGGGCTCGCCTCGCTTCAAAAGCGAAGCGACACTTTATTGAATTGAAGCGCAATTCTTAAAAAATATAATGTAAAATTATAAATAATCAAAAATATCAATTTAAATACATAAAAGTAGCTACTAGGTAGTACCAAGTCATCCACAAACCATCCACAAATCATAGGACAAGCAAAATCAAAGCTACTAAATTACTAGAACTTTGAAACATTAAATAATCAATAAACTGAAAATACATATAATATAATAATTAATGATATAAAGTTATAAACTGAAATATACATTTGAAAAATCACATAAACAAAAATAATACATATATATATAATTAATTTTATATGCTGAATAAATCATAAGCAGATCTAAGACTGAATATCTGGAGTGCAAGTTCAGTGACGAGCCGAGTGGGATGGGCAGGGATGTGATGCTTGGTTCTCAGGCCATCGCCAAGAGGGACAGTGTCCGATATCTTGGGTCTGTGATTCAGGGGGACGGAGAGATTGACGGGGACGTCACCCATCGGATAGGAGCAGGGTGGTCGAAGTGGAGGCTTGCTTCTGGGGTCCTGTGTGACAAGAAAATCCCACACAAACTCAAAGGGAAATTCTACAGAGCCGTGGTTAGACCTGCGATGTTGTACGGGGCAGAGTGCTGGCCCGTGAAGAACTCCCATGTCCAGAGAATGAAGGTTGCTGAGATGAGGATGCTTAGGTGGATGTGTGGGCACACCAGGCTGGATAAGATTAGGAATGAAGTTATTCGACAGAAGGTAGAGGTGGCCCCGGTGGACGAGAAGATGCGAGAAGCGAGGCTGAGGTGGTTCGGGCATGTACGGAGGAGGGGTCCCGATGCCCCGGTGAGGAGCTGCGAGCGGCTGGAGATTGTTGGTGGTCGGCGGGGTAGAGGGAGGCCTAAGAAGCATTGGGGAGAGGTGATTAGGCAGGACATGACTAAAATGCAGGTTACCGAGGACATGACCCTCGATAGGGGAGTCTGGAGGTCTAGAATCAGGGTTGCAGGATAGGGGCTCTTAGAGTCCTTCGTTCGCCTCACCCGGGGTTGGGTGTGGGATAGTAGGGTTACCCACCGATGCCTAGTGTTTTAGCCTAGGTCCCCTCTTGGTTGCGACGGTATTTATGTTCTTTATGTTTACATAACCATTTACGTTATTTCTGCAGGATTACTTATGCTTTGTTTTGTTATTTTGTTTGGTCTTGCCTTGGTTACTAATTTTGTCTTTGTTTTCCAATGCAGCTTTTCATTCTGTCCTATGCGCCGAGGGTCGCATGGAAGCAGCCTCTCTGCCCTTTTGGGTAGGGGTAAGACTGCCTACATATTACCCTCCCCAGACCCCACCTGGTGGGAGTATACTGGGTAGTTGTTGTTGTTGTTGTTATTGAATAAATCATAAATAAAATATATATAATAATTAAATATATATATATGCTGAAAATATAATAATAATAATACAATAATTAAATATATATATGCTCAAAATATAATAATAAATTTTATATGTTGAAATAAAATAATAAATGAAATACAATAAAAATATATATATGCTGAAAATATAATAATAATTTTATACTTTATATGCTGAAATAAAACAATAAATGCTAAATTAAGATACAATAATTAAATATACAATTATATGTATATTACATAATCGAAAAGGAAAAAAAGAGAGGAAAAAGTCGGCTGCCAGTCGAGGTCGACATGGTCTGAAACAGAGAGAGAGAAAGAAGAAGAAAAAAATGAAGAAGAAGAAGAAGATCGACTGGTCTGAAGAAGAAGAAAGAAAAAAGAAAAAAACGAGATGAAAGGGGAAGAAAATACTCGGAACCCTAGTTTCCGGCGACCGAAGAAGAAGAAGAGAGACCGTTCCAGCTTTGTTTTTGACCAAATTAGGTATTTCTGAGACCAATTGTTTTTTTAATCTCAGACACAAGTTTTTTTTAAAAAACAAAAGGCCCCGAAACGATTTTTTAAGAAAAGCGATCGATTCGTCGTTTCTGTCTCATCATCGCCTCGTCGATTTTTTCTCTGAAGCGTGCGCTTCTCCCGTTCGAATCGCCTTAGGCACAGAAAATCGACACTCCTTCGCATCGCGTCGCTTCGCGCTTTAAGTGACGAAGTGCACGCTTTTCCAAACACCGGACTATACCTTTTTCACATCCTATTACCTGTTATTCTTCTACATTTCATCTATATGAAGCAGGCTTGAGTTTTTCTGAACCTGCATAAGTGCTATCCAAGATAAGCAATTTAGTGTATACAGTTAAAAAAATGGCAGCATGTTGCACTATGCTCCTGCTATGTTTGGGTCAGGGAAGGGCCGAACCACATTGGGTCTAATGTAAGCAGCCTTACCTTGCATTTATACAAAACTCTGTTTCCATTGCTTGAACCCATGACTTCCTGGTCATGGCGGCAGCTTTTATTGTTGCACAAAGGTTTCCCTTCCATTGAGCTTCTGAAAGATTGGGGGCAGTGAATTGTGAAAGATTTATTGCTTTATGATCCTATTCCAGCATCCTGTGCTGTGAATGAGTACAAGGATTGTTACTCAATTGAAAAGTAATTGCTGCCCTTTGGAACTTTGGATGCTTCTCGACAGTGTATTTGCTTTTCTTTTTTTTTAAAAAAAAATGGAACTACCCATTAGCACTCTTGAAATACTTATTGCCCACTCCCTTCCCCACTGAAGAAACATTTTCTTTTGGTTAACCCATATCGCTAGTGTGTGTCTACCTTTTTAGTCATTCAAGAAAAAGTAATTGTTCAGCCCAGACATTACCAGTGCAAGTTTCAAGTGTCTGCTTACTAATGAAAAAGGAAAAGAAACAACTTTTGGATGTTTTCTTTTTGAAATATGCCTGGCAATATTCTTCGTTTTTTTTGAAACCTCATTTTGTGCTGGATTTGTCCTTTAATCTTTGATTTACTGCTCTCACTCAGTTCTTCTTTTGCTCCTGATAGATGAGTTGACTGCTTTGCCTAAGTTATTTCTGTAGTCTTCAAGTTTTCTTTTCTCTCTTCTCCTTTATCATCTTAACTGGAGTGTTTATTTCACTGTAACTCACATCCTATTTTAATCAGATTGAGGAAACTGATGAAGCAAGGAAGAAGTTTTCTAATGCAAAAGCCATTTCATCTGCCCAATTCTTTGGTGATAAGAGCAAAGCTGAAATGGAAGCTTCAGTTTCTCTGCAGAAGTTCTCGGTATGCTTGCTTATTGTTGTTAACATTCTCATACTTTTAGGGGCCTTACTGGTTTTTCAGTCAGCATGCAAACAATGAAAAACCCCCTCCCTTCCCTCATTCATTATGATAGTTAAGGTCTTGTCCTACTAATTAGAAATAACTATTATCGCAACAACATTATACCCCATGTTCTCCTTTTTCTTCCCATTCCCTTTTGTCCTTTAATGAACTGTACTTCTTCCCATGCTATCATTTTGCTGGGAATTTGTGGTAACTTAAAAAAGGACTGTTCAACGGTTACTGTGAGAGCCTTCTACAATGGAATTTATTAATTACCAGTACTTGGGTTGAAGAACCACATATATCTGTATGTTGAAGATACCTTATTGATGCTGTTTACTGAGGCGTGGATTGAAGGATATATGCGGGATAATTTTTGAAATCCATTCATGGAGAGAATGGTGTAGACCATTTGCCATAACTTGAGATAATGGTGTCTTGCTCACCTCTTGCTTGTTCGCTTCATAATTGCATATGTTCATTTGCATAACAAGTTATCTACTGGTCCGGCATACTGTGGAATAGTTAACCCCCTCAGGTCTTTTTAATACTTGAATCTCATTTTGAAGGAGCTTGTAATAGCTACTTCAGCAAATGAATATGATTTGTAAGCTAAAATGATCAGCACAGCTTATAGCATTAGTCCTAATCTGATCATTTACTTGTTACATTTGCCTGTCGGGTTGCTTCCGCTAGTGCTTATTGTATATTACTTGAGCTTGACCTGAAAGAAGGATAAGTTCACCTAGAAATGTATGAGTCCGTCTCGTGCTCCTGAAAATGTGTTTTGCTATCTATTCCTCAGGGTTCAAGCGCCATTTCAAGTGCAGACCTTTTTGGTAACGATGATAGAGCAGATTTGGACCTCACTGCTGGTGATCTTATTAACCGGCTCTCTTTCCAGGTATAGAAGCGCAATAGTAACACAAATGCAAACGCTTTTCAATTCCCATAAGCAAGTTTTGAACGGAATGCTCTTTCGTTTGTCTCTATGTTTTCAGGCACAACAGGACATCTCCTCTCTGAAAAATATTGCTGGAGAAACTGGAAAGAAACTTGGCTCCTTGGCAGCAACCTTTATGTCCGACTTCCAAGACAGAATCCTGTGAGGAAGTCACCTTGTGTTTAAAGTCATGAAGATTGGAGATTACGGGATTTGTATGAAATTTTTTCAGAAAATGAAAATAAGAGTAGAACTCATAGGGTTTTGAGGAAGCTGGTCTTGTCTTATTAAAAATTTCCTTATGTATGTTTTTCTTTTCTTTATTTAGTTTTTGACGAGGTTCGTAGAGCTTTGTTAAATATTTTACTGTGTACTAGACTGCGTCCGATTTGTGAAATCAGCGAATTGTAAACTAGTGAAAACTATTTTTCGATGTGTTCAATTAATTATAGGGTATCATTTTATTCTCTTTACGACCTGGCATATTTAGTCGATTGTGTATATTGCTACCACCATTGGCAACCACTACTATCATTCCCAACTAGAACCTTCAACCCAATTCGTTATTGCAATTGCTACCACTGCATAATTGTCAGTCAACTACCACCACACCTACATACATTTACCATCAGCTACGACTACCAAAAACCACCACTTTACAACCAGAGGCGTATCCAGAGAGTCTAGTATGGGTTCATTTGTCCCAAAAAAATTATTAAATATGTATAAATAATAAATTTTGAATCCGTTAAATTAGACGAGAAGTAGAATTGCGAATTTGAATCATAAAGTTCAAGTCTTGGATCCGTCTCTGTTTACAACTTAGTGGTATTTTATAAGTACTAAATCTTAATATATGTATTCAAATTCAGATATTTTAATTTTACAAAAAAAACAGATGTCCCTTTAAGATAATTTTATCTTTGTGAAACATTTAACAACAATATAAAATTTAGTGTAATCTCATAAGTGGAATCTTGCATAAGGTAATGTGTATGCAACCTTATGTTTGTGAAACATTTGAAGACAAAAAAAGAAAAAGAAAAATACGCTACTTCTCTTTCTTTGTCCCATTTTATCCGATATCAAATATTTTAAGATTTATTAAAATAAAATATATTAGACAAAAATTAGAACGGAGGAAGAATAACTTTACCATTTGGAGCAATATACTTATTGTTTTATATTTACAATAGAAAAACAAAATGACATTAGGCAAGTTTACTCCCACTGTCTCTTTCATTGGCTACATAAAAGGTCCCCTCCAATTGACGGAAATGTCGGTTCAACTTTCCCTCCCTTTTCAAAACCCTCCAATTATTAAATCCACTTCAATTTCCCTCCATTCTTCAAATCCATAACTACCAAATTTGTCTTTCCCTTTCATAGATTACAACAATCTAAATTCAAATCCCTATCTCAAATCTTCAATAAACCTACCTTCAAAACCCAGTTTTGATTTCTTTTCCCCCAAAAAACCCCTCTGCTCTCCGTTTTCTCAACATTTCAAAGCATACCAATTTCATAAAAAAGCGTAAAGATTCATTCTTTACCTTTAAAATCAGTCGATTTACACAAAATCTTAGCTGGGTCATCCCCAATCATACCCTTCAAAACCCTAGTTTTAACCCCAAAATTTCAAGAAAATCCTATTTCTTTTATCTGTTTGTTTGACATTTCAATGGAAACCCATCTCGTGGAAAACCTAAAGATTCAACCTTTACCTGTTAATTCAGTTGAGTTTCAAAAAACCCTAGATGGGTCGTCCCCAAATTCGCCGAATCAAGCTCAGCAAAGTGATGAAATGGAAAAAGATGGTGACGTTTTGGCAGAAGAAGATTCCAGAAGAGTTGAGAATGACAATGGGGAGAATTTGGATTTGGATTCTAATCGGGCCGATTCTTGGGCCAAAGTTACTGATTCAAGCCCATTGGACTCACAATGGTCTGTTGATGCTGCTGATTATGGGCCTTCGTCTTCTAATTGGGCTGAATGGCCTTCAGAAATTAAGCCATCGGACTCAATTGGGCCCGAATGCAATTTTCAAAAAGATGAGGAAACTAAGCCTGAAATCTCTGATTTGCCCTTTGAGAATCAGCCTTTTAAGCTGGTAAGAACTTCGTCAATTGGTCAATTTACACACACAAACACATACTATTATTTTAGTTTGAGCAGTTGGATGGACTCTTATTTAAGTTAATTCTTCTATAGTTATAATTTTTTTTTTTCAATTTATGTAAATTTATTTGACTTATTAAGTAGATTAAGAAAGAAAGTGCTCTTGAAATATGCCATAATATTTATGTGGTTACTATTCTTAGTGTATGCGCTCAGCGTGTATCCATATCTCATTGAGTAAATTTTTTTTTAAAAATATCACTTAAATATTCTATAATTTAAGCTAAGTTATATAATAAACATGTAAGTTTATAAAATGATGAATATTGATCCTAAGCTTAGTAATGAAGAACTCACCTCATAAAACAGCTTAATCATTAGTTTAAAAGTTGTAAACGTTTTTAGTAATTAGTTATATGCAAATCCTATGATGAGAAATATAACGTATCAATGACCTAGTTTTAGGATACGCGCTCTCTGCGTGCACTTTATCTCAATGAGTATAAAATCAAATCATAAATATTATTAAACTATGTAATTTAGTTATAAAGACAAGAGGGGCTTGGTCTGATGGTAACCAACCCTCACTTACAACCGAGAGGTTGTGAGTTCGAGTCTCCCCAGGAGCAAATTCTGGGGATTTATGCCGGGGGTCTATTTGGAAACAGCCTCTCTACCTCAGGGTAGGGGTAAGGCTGCGTACACACTACCCTCCCAGACACCACTGAGTGGTATTGTACTGGATCGTACTTTTTTTTTTAAATTTAGTTATAAATACTAGATTTTAAAAATGCACAAGCCCTTGAAAATACTTAATATTGATCATATTTAGCCAACCTAAGAAAGTAAAAAGCTATGTCACACAAAAGTATTTGATGTATTATTATAACTTCAATATATGAGTTGTGGATTTGTTTTAGTAGCTCAGACAACGTAGAATAATATGTTGACTTATACCTATTATCATGCAACAATACAGTGTTCTTCATGATCTTAAAAAATAAATTTTATTTTATCAAGTACCTAACATGAATTCCATCTTATTCATATTGGAAATCAAACAAAAATATACAAAAAACATTAGTAGACCCGAGTTGTTACTTTTAGTTAGAATACGGAGATTTTATTGGCTGGGTATTATTTAAACCCAACTATTTGTTTCTAGAAAAAATAAAATGATCGTTAGGAAGGATAAGGGATAAATTAATGCTTATTATTATTTATCCAACGCGAGGTATACAATGTGATATAACTCTCTAAAGGTATAAAAGTCTATTAATGTTTCATGCAGATTTGAAGTGTATTCATATAATCAATATTTTTTTTTGTAATTAAGGCTTTTTCATTAATCACCAATGAAGTAACATTACAAAACCACAGTCGAGCTTCTACTCAGCTGACTGTCTGGGAGATAACATACTGACTACACTTACTATCCTTACTGCCTAACTCTACTATATTCTAAGGTGTTGCAATTGTTGTCTAATTCTAGGGGTGCCTCTAACATTACAATTATACACTATGTCTCTCAGTAAAGCAGTATTACATCGAAAAACCTTGTTGAAAACTCTTGCATTCCTTTCCAGCCATATAACATATGCAAATTCAGCTGTAACCATTTTAAAAGTGGCTGCACGACAGGTTCGACCCTTGGCTTTGCTAATCAACCATTGCATTTTCTGGTTCCAATCAATACTAGGTGGGTATTGTTCCTGCAGCCAGTTCATTACTCTTCCCCATAGGTCCACAATGACAGGGCAGTTCATGAGCAAATGATCTCTTGTTTCAGGGTGGATTTGGCATAAAGTGCATTGCTGGTCAATGCTCATTTCCCAGCTGTGTAGTCTACCCTTTGTTGGTAGTCTGTCCTGTAGGAATAGCCATAGGTTGAACACTGCTTTTGGTCTGGCTTGGTTTTGTATGATTAAATTCTTCCATGGGACTGTCGGCACTTCTTGCATCTGTGACTGATACAATTGTCTAGTCGAGCATTTATGATGTTTCCAGTTCTGGAGCCTTTGTAGAGTATCTCTTGATTGGATGATCTTCTTAACCATCCAGCTAGCTTGGGTAGGAATTGGCATGGACTCTATTGGTCTGTCTTTGATATAATACACTGTGATCCACCTTATCTACAACTTGTCCTTTCTATGGGCTAGGTCCCAGCAGGTCTTTGCAATAACAGCCTTGTTCCAGAGTTTGAGGTTGGTTAGATTCATTCCACCAACTGATTTTGGGGTACACATTTTGTCCCAAGAGATGTATGCTTTCTTAGTTACAGTGTTCATCCCAGACCAGATGAAACTCCTGCAAATGCTTTCAATCATTTTAAGTACTTTCACAGGAAATATAAACAGTTGTGCCCAGTATGCTTGAATTCCAAAGATGACAGATTGCACCAGTTGTATCCTCCCAGAGTAAGACAGTGTTCTAGCAGTCCAAGAAGTGATCTTGGCTGTGATTCTTTCCACTAAAGGTTGCCACTGTAGTAGAGTGATTTTTTTGGTGGTCAGTGGCACTCCCATATACTTGAAAGGCAGTTGGCCTTGCTCATAGCCAAGATGGTCGAGAATCTGCTTCTGTATAGGCATTGGTACTCCTTCAAAATAGATTGATCTCTTGTTCAAGTTGGCCTTCAGTCCTGAGGCAGCAGAGAATTGGGAGAAGCAGTTGGATAATGCCTTGACAGATATAAGGTCTCCTTTAGCAAACAGCAACAAGTCATCAGCAAAACACATATGTGTAATACCCAGTTTTTTGCATCTGGGGTGGAATTGGTATGCTGGATCATTTTGTAGTGCAGTGCATGACCTGCTTAAATACTCCATGACCAAGGCAAATAGGAAGGGGGAGATGGGGTCCCCTTGCCTCAGTCCCCTGGCAGCAGCAAAGGGTACAGTAGGCTCTCCATTAACTAAGACAGAGAAGCTCACTATTGAGATACACTCCATAATCCATATAATCAATATTGTTTAAAATATATTTTTTTCAACATACATATTTTATGTTTTTGTTGAGTTATAAAATAGAAGTATAGTTAAGTAATTAAATTTATTCGTTAGTAACATTTTAGTGAAACACTACTCGAGTCCAACTGATTTGATGTTATCTCACTTTATTTTTGAATAATACAACAACAACAACAACAACCCAGTATAATCCCATTTAGTGGGGTCTGGGGAGGGTAGTGTGTACGCAGACCTTACCTCTACCCTTGGGTAGAGGCTATTTCCAAATAGACCCCCGACATCCTTCCCTCCAAGAACTTCCTACCTTGCTCTTGGGGAGATTCAAACTCACAATCTCTCGGTTGGAAGTGGGGGTTGCTTACCATCAGAGCAACCCCTCTTGTCTTTATTTTTGAATAATGTTGTTGATATATTCTCTTTTGTCATTTGAATGACTTTGTGAAGAAAAAAAAAAAATCTTAACTGTGAATCCAATATTTATCACGAATGTAAACCATTTGCTCGTACACATAATTAATAAGCATTATAAAACACCTAACATTAAAGGAAATGATTTAATAAGGAAAACAAAATTTTGTTGATTTAGAAGTCATAACATATTATGAAAATAAGAAAATGACTCGGTTATTCTTATCGTTTATCGCATTTGAATATTCAGCTTTGTTCAGCTCTTGATTAATATGTAAACAATACTCGTGGCGCTCAAATTATATATAATCTAAAAATACTTGAAACACTTATAGATACAATTCATATCATTAAAAATTCTTAATTTTCATGTAATAATTATATTATTACAAGATATTCGTGTATTTTCGTGAGAAAATACAACACAAAAAATACATGACATTTAAACGATAATCCAATTTGGTTTTGCTTAGTGGTTGAGTTTTCTATTCTCATTACTCCATAAATATAGTTGTCATTTGTTCTAATTATTGAGTTTAGATTTAAATTATTATGTAAAAATTGATAAATAAAAAATATTTAATATGAAACTAATTGAAATTTAATATAAAAATATGATATAGTTCATATTTATAGGTCAAAGGTAAACTAGAAGGAATTAAACACACAAGTGCCGCAATACATTCCTCATAATTTGATTGAACAAATGTGATTCAAAAAGATTTTAAATGTCTAAACTAATGATAGTTCAAATTACAGATAAAATTAGTTTTGTCGCCACTATTTTACCCAATTCTACGGAAGAATCTCTTACCAAAATATGCCATACTTGACTAACATCATAAAATTTTCTTGATTTTATTGTACATTGATAATAAAGTTTTGATCAATTTTTAGTCCTGTATTAGGACTTTTTACATAGTTCAAATAAGAAATACTTTAATAACCAAAATTTTAGGTGATGTTAAAATTTTTAAATATTAGGAAACTAATTAAATTACAATTTTATCAAATATATTTTTTTAAAGAAAAGAAAAATAGAATTTATTTTGGATAAAATTATAATTTAATTATTTTTCTAATATTCACGGTTTACATTTTAAAGGTTAAAAAAAGTGAATGATTATTTTGCTAAGGGGCTTCGTGCATTTAATATAATATTGACATAGATATAAACTTCTCATTAACGGTATAATGTGAAGTCTAAATTAAATTATTTCTAAATCTAGAAAGGTGTCATGGACTGAAAGAGAAATAGATTGAAATGGAGAGAGTATTTATTAAGATAAATTAGGCATTACTCTATTTGTCTGATATCTCGATCAATCAATTACATTTCAATCTCAAGCTAATTGGTGGTCGGTTATATAAAACTCATTATAGTTTTTTTGTTTTGGTCACGCCTTTTTTATCCAATGCTAAATAGTTTGTCTTTTAAGGCAAATTAGTGGTTCTTGTATGTATAAACCATTTCAATCAATTAACACATTATCAAACTAGTTGGTTCGGCTATATGAATTCTTTTCATCATTCCTCTTATCCAGTCTTATTTTTTTTTTCCAATACTAAATACTTATGTCTATTCAGGATCATGTGCATGCCATGAGTTCAAATAAAATCTCATTTATGCTCCTCTGAACTCACTGTTTTTCTTCTCCTTTGGTTATTGGCTGTTAATAGGGTGCTGGACTTGCTAATTTAGGCAACACATGCTTTCTAAATGCGGTTTTGCAATCTTTCATGCACACAGTGCCTTTGCTTCAGCTCCTTAAGTCGAATGATCATACATCGCCATGTGATAGTAAGGACTAACACAGAATTTGCCTTTGTTTTAAGCTGCTTTGAGTTATTTCAGTGTTTTTGATTAAAAAAGTTTATGCTTTTTCATTTGGAGTGGCTTTTTCTTTGTTTATTGTCAACGCGGATTATCATATCTTGTTTACGTATATTGATTGCAGGTTACCTTAGAGGATTCTGCGTACTTTGTGCTTTTAGGGAGCTTATTGATCATTCATTGGCTTCTGGTGGTGGTGTTGTCTCGCCGTGGAAACTTGTTAACAATTTGAACCGTATCCTTTCTCTTGTCTTGTTTGACATTTAATAAAATATTTCCTTCTACATACAAGAGCGGAGCTAGAAGCCTGTAGGTGGATTTAGCCGGTTTTTGTTCAAATAATATATTTATGTTAAGAAATTCATTACATATATACAAATATTAAATTTAGAACCCAATTATTAACACTTGAGGTCGTCGTTCTAAAATCCAGAACCCATAGAGTTGGAATCCTAGCTCCATACATGCAAATGTATATCTATTTCACTGTTTAGATGTTTGCTACTCTGCTATTTTTTGTTATGTTATTTCACTGTGCTTGTGCATGCCTTCCAATTTCTTCTAAGAGCTATGCTCTTTTCCAGATTATAAGAAATTGGCTCGACTTTTGTTATAGTACTGTAGACTATGATACATTCAAGTTTCTCTTTCTTTTCCTTTTTCACAATAATTGAAAAGGCCGGCTTGTGTGCGTCATGCCTTTGAGCCAACGTTGTACCTAGTATTTCTTTGTGGTCCTTAACTTTGTGAAAATATCAGATTTTTCATCCAGTTTTCATAGGTTCCAACAAGAAGACGCTCATGAATTCCTCCAATGTTTTCTGGATAGACTTGAAAGCTGTTGTAATGATTCAGGGCCGAAAGACGGGGCACCATCGGAAAGTGACAACATTGTGAAGCAGGCCTTTGGTGGTCGCTTTGTCAGCAAAGTAAGCACACAGGAGTACTATCTTATTCTTTTTATTTATTTATTGCTTTGAACATAAAATGAATAGATTAAATAAGTTTTCATACATTTAAAATTGCATCTGTGTGCCATACACAGAAATTTTTGTAATCACTGAATATTTGAAAAAGCGAACAAATAAATAATCACTGTAGCAACAAGCAATGTCATTTGTTATATTTATACCCAATATTTTATTTTTACTCATTATTTATAAATACAATAGACCCTTGTGGTCCGGGCCTTTCCTGGGCATAGCGGGAGCTTAGTGCACGGGGCTGCTCAATTTATAGATACATATTACGAAAAAATATCAATGAAGCGGTGTCATGTGACTACACCCCTGTTTGCATGTGTGTTCTCTAGGTATGTAGCTTCTGAATATGGAATTAATATTGTTTATATGTCTTTCTTAAACTGCAGCTGCGCTGTTGCAATTGTGGTCATTGCTCCGACACTTACGAGCCTCTAATTGATCTAAGTTTGGAGATTAAGGATGTTGACAGTTTACCCGAAGCTTTGGAGTCTTTCACAAAAGTTGAGAAAATTGATGATCCAGAGATAAAGTTTTCATGTGAAAAATGTAAGGAACAAGTGTCAATCGAGAAGCAGCTTGTGCTCGATAAGGCCCCTTCTGTCGCTGCCTTCCATTTGAAGAGATTTGAAAATGATGGTTCTTTTGTTGAGAAGGTTGACAAACATGTTTCATTTCCACTGGAATTGGACTTGCTTCCTTATACTGATAGCAACCAAATTGCTAATGTGAGTATCTGTTACTTATGCGAACCTACACTAGGAGTTAGCCTTATTTTTTGATAGAGGAATTTAAGTTGTTCTATGTGTGCAGTAACATGATGATAGTCTAATTTTCCCTTATCTCAACAGGAAGAAATGAAGTACGATCTTTATGCAGTTATGGTGCATAGCGGGTTTTCATCCTGTTCAGGGCATTATTACAGCTTCATTCGTACTGCACCAGATGAATGGTACAAATTTGATGACTCAGAGGTAAATAGCATACTGGAACCGATGTTCGGCAGTTATAGCGTCTTAGCATAGACTAATCCGTAGATTGTGCAAAATTTCTGAATATTTATGGGGCATGGCTAATCCATAGATTTTTGGCGTAGGAGTTAGGACTGATCCATATAAGCATTTACGACAACTAACTTGATTTTTTTATTTGATTGTTGTAGGTATTTCGGGTTCAAGAAGATCTTGTTTTGGAAGAGGAGGCATATATTATGTTTTATGCAAAGAGAGGCACTCCGTGGTTTACAGATTTTGTCGAAACGAAAAAGCCCTTCCTAGATCCGTCCATATTTAATACTTCTCCCAAGTCTGTTCTAGATAATGCGGATGCTATCTCCATAGCTTCTCCGTGCATGCCAAATGATCTTGCTTGCAATGTCAGTGAATCCAATAATGCTGCAGATGAAGCATCTCCTAAACCTGACTTCGAAAAGATTGAGGATAGTGAATCAAAGGATACTGAACATGCGTCTACTCCAGGACTAGCTGGTGCGATGGAATCTCTGGATTCTCATGTAGATGAAGTGGATGAAGTGTTTTTACCTTCAACACATGAAGAAAACTGTACTCGGGACATTGGTGCGGCCAAAAGAAGTGTAACTCTTACTCCCAAGACACCGTCTAGATCTCCAAGTCCAGAGATATACCGAGATGATCCCCCTGGTAAACTCATCTTCTATTTTTAGGAGTCATTTAGTTAATTGTATTGGCATAGTTAATCTCGGCATAAAATCTTAACTAGTACTATATTCCAGTAATTACCGCATATTTAATGCAGCATTTGCTTGGTGTTAATAAGTAAATTGCATTAAATTATGTGAGAATTATGTATTATTTTATGTGAGAAAGAATGTGGAATAAGACTACGTGTTAAATTATTTGAAGACAAAAATGACTTTAAACTAAGTAAATCTAATATAACGATTCCTTCATTATTAATAACTACATAAATAATTCTTTCATTTTTGTTTATAGTTCCCGCATAACTAATATGTGAACCAAACGACCCCTTATTTATTTGCGAGTCCATGCCATTGCCTTATTAAATAGGAAAAGCATAGTGCTAAATAATTGGTTTGCATTCGCAGAAAACACTTTCACCATTCCTCGTGGCCATCTTGCATTAGCAGATCAGACTTTCAAAAAACAATCTCAGAAGGATCAAGATCAGGACTTGGAAAGAAAACAGGCGGTATCTCTAATCAAGAAAAGAATTCCAGGGTCAAGAGGTCAACAATTAATGGCTGCTATGTGTGGATCGCGTAGTGAAGGTTCCGTGAACAAGAAAAGGAGAAAACTGGAAGTAGTTTCTCCAAGTAGAGACGATACAGGTTCGGCTGGTCGCCGTAGGTCCAGCTTTGGCTCTATGTTGCATCCTGTAACGGCGGGAAGTTCGAGATGAGTAGGTTTTGATTTTGCAAACACTTGTTGTTTGTACCTCTCTTTTGTTGTAACTGGAATATCTGAACCGAAAGAAAAGTCTTTTTGATTTAGAACTACAAGGGTAGTGTATCTTGAACTGGTTAGGGTAAAATGGGCAGCTCTGTGCACTAAGCCCCTATTATATGCGGGGTCCGGAGAAGAGCCGGTCCACAAGAGTTTATTGAACTGGCTAAGGTAGTTTTTGGATATTCAGCTGTTTAGTTTGTTATTTAACAATGTATAGTACAGACTACAGAGTGAATATTCATGTTATTTTCTCAGAGTTCAGAAGATAACATACATAAAATGAAATATTAGGATTTTGTCTATCCAGTTTTCTTTGGGGTCCGAAAGAAAGTTTAGGTAACGTTCAATGTAATGTTTTTTTGAATATAGTCTTAAGATTAATTAGTATTTTATTTAAATTCTATATTTTTTGTGTTTCACAATTTTTAAAATTTTTGTTTTATATTTTTATTTTGTTTTGTTGTTGATGTTGCTGTCTTTCAGGTTCTGACATTTTGCATTTATTTGTTGTACTTTACGATGCTGATACTATTTTTTTGGATTCTATTGTGATTACGGAAAGGAGGACAAGTGAGGAAGAAAGGACGGTGAACATGGAGAGCTACAAGGTGGAGAGGAAGGAAGCGAAGCTGGCGGTCACTGAAGCTAAAAATACGGCGTTTGGTCGCATGTACGAGGAAATGGGGGAGAAAGGCGGGGACAATTTTGTCATTAACCTGAAAATTTGGGCAATCTTGGTAAAATGGCCATAAAATCCTCATACGATGTCTAAATTTGACGATTCTTTTTTGCTACGGGTCCGTAATTACGATACGGATCTAATGCTTCATTCAAAACAGTACTTGGAGCTCATTTGTTCAATGTGATATCATTTATGCTTGAAGAAACGACATCGAAACATAAGAAAAACGAGCACAACACAGCCCGAGCCTATTCGAAACTCACCCGAGCTCCCCGAGACCACATACGAACACAATGACACGTCACGTATGATCATTCAAACTTAGTTGCACTCTCAAAACACCAAAACTAACATCAAAACACCAAATTTACATCGGATTCAAGCATAAGTTCTTCTAAAACTCCCGAAACACGCATTTGATAAAAAACCTAACCAAATTACCTCCGAATGACATGAAATTTTGCACACACATCCCAAATCACCTAATGAAGCTACAACAACTCTCGGAATTTCATTCTGACCATCATATTAAAATCTCACCTATCAACCGGAATTCGCCAAAATACTAACTTCGCCAATTCAAGCCTAATTCTATACCGGACCTCCAAAATCACTTTCGATCACACTCCTAAGTCAAAAATCATCCCCAAAGCTAACCGGATAGTCAGAGTCCACATCCGAGCCTCTAACTCATAAGTCAATATCCAGTTGACTTTTCCAAACTAAGGTTCCTTGAAGAGACTAAGTATCTCATTTCCTTCAAAATCCGTCCAAAACAACCCGATCACACACGGCACTGGTAATGAAGCATAAAAAAGCAGAAAAATGGGGGAAGTGGGGCGGCAATTCATGAGATGATGGGTCGGGTCGTCACATCCTCCCCAATTTAAACAAGCGCTCGTCCTCGAGCGTACCCAGAGTTGTCATAAAGCCCAACCAATACCTGAATGACCTTACCAAGTATATACCCGGGGTTGATCCCATGTCACCCTATCTCGCATAGGTCCGATAACACAACGTAGCTGAAATTTTACAATCCATCAGTCCATTAACCATAGAACCACATTGCACTTTCTGAAATCATACACCAGATCAGAACCTCACACTCAGAATAAGCCCGAACCAGCTGTAATAACCAATACCTACAACCTCAGGTGCAATCATATGATATACTACATAACCCAAACACTCGAAACAATAATTTCTATTCACTGCAGTTGCCCACAACACCCGAATACCGGTAGAAAACCTCTTATCAACTAAGGTCTTATCCTAACACTTTCATCTACTGCTAACGAAAAATGAAACACGCAATAAACCGTAACCATTTCTCAGATCAACCATTTATGAAGCCACTTCCCTTTTGACTAATACCACAGCAGATTCCGACCCGAACCTCGATATTATCTTTCCAACAAGCTGAAATCAAATTCGTTCGTATTCATAAGTGACCCCAACGATCACCTCGAATCCAATACACCACTCCGGTGATATGAAACCTTAATACAGGCCTAAGCCGTAACTTGCATAATACTCGCACTAATAAGAAACAGTTTGAACATACTCAAATCATGAAAAATGACTCAAACGAAAGAGTTGTACCTCAAGCTTATCAGTAGTTCAGTACCATCACAACACAAGGCTAAGACCCCATCTCACATCATAGAAATAGAACACCTGAATCTAACCCGAAAGTTCATCTCTCCATATGGCCTGGCTACAATGCGTGATCCTATCCAAACGCTGTTACTCATGAAACACCTCAAGTCACTATGCTCAAAATCGACAGCAACACACAATTTGATACCTGGAACAAAAGCAATTCATTACACCCATGGTGAAACAAATAACATACGTCAGGCAACCCGATAGGTCATAACCAATACTCCATTTACCGAGCAACACCCAATTACTCTTCCTGCTCGACTTTCAATATGAATCCCCAATAGAACAGCACCACATGCCCATATCCAACAAATCATAGCGTCTCACAACACCGAAAAGCAACTCATAGCTCTCCTTAGATCACTAATAAGTTCAATAATGATCGAATCAACCTATCCCTCAACAATACAATTCGGGGCCAACCAAGCCAACCAAGCTAAACACGTACCCACATTGGCGTACCAACGAACTCATTACTAAGAAAGCCTGAAGCTGCTCCTTCCACTGGTATAACTCCTGCCAGAGTTGTACGATATGATGCCCGACACCAAACCAATATCGAAATCTACAACCTCGCTCAGCGACATGCCCGACCACAAGAAATGCATCCGAAAGCTCCCTTAATATTGGAACAGAACCAATAGTGGAAACCTCTGCATTGACATACCTGATCCCAATTTTGCCGTCCGAACGCATACCACACCTTAAATACCCCATCACTCCACGATAGATACTTTAAAATTTTCTATGCCACCAGTTGATCCAATAGGAAAATGCTGCAATACTACCGAAGTAAACATCAGTTTAATCACATTAACCTTTTTTTGAGACATATACTCTCGTCAAATCGCTTCCAATTAGCAGCACCATTTCCTTGATTATCTGAGGCTATCCGTTGCCTAAGAGTTTTATGAACTTCTTTTCAGAACTGAACTGAAATCTCGTACATGCAAATCTCGATCCTCCACAACATACCACATATACCATACCATCCAAGGATAGCAGGAAAACTTTTATCTCCCTTCCGAGCTACATACATCTACGCACTCAACTAGTCAAGAACTTCCATTGATCCCATCTAGAAGAAAAATCATTACATATTCCATGTCTCTCATATTCGTAGCAAATGCACCCCTTCAACCATGGTAGAAATAAGTAAGAACTCTCTCAATTCCGTTCGCATAAATTAAACTGCCAGGACGGAATCCTTTTAACTCGACCAAGCTAAGTAAGTCATCAAAACCCAAGAGAATTGCTGCAAAATATTTGTAAGGGCTCATTACCTCGAACACATACGAAGAATTAATACCGATTCGATCTACTATCAAGCTATTCATCTATTTAATTTCCCTTCTGATTCATCATTAACTTGATATTCCCCCTTGCTGTAAGACCACAGTTCCTCAACCCAGGATCACTATACGAGATCCAAGCACAAGACCACACTGTCTAAGACTCATAATCTACCAAATCCTCTCTCAAATATTCCCAGAAATACCACATTCTAAAATACTTTACTCTGAAGAACTTCCTGCAAATCTAAATCCGCTATCTTTACGTTGAAGATACTGATATATAGAATCCCATAATTTAACATAAAAATACCACAAATCATGACCTTTTCCAATGAAAACACAGTCTTTAACCACATACACAACCTTAAGACACCTGATTGTTACATATAGAATCTTGAACACATTAAAACCATTCTCGAGGGTCATTTACTTCTTATTCAAACTGCAATTAACCTGATCAAACGAACATAACCACCCGTGCCTCATTAGCACTCTGACACTGCAGGATATGAACTCATCCCAATACAAACAAACAACTTCCTGCTCCATTCACCGAGCATTCTTTACCAACAACAACTTAAGACATCCTGTGATTCTTACACATCTACGAAGCACCATATAACCTTTGTCAAAATTTTGCTTCACTCGTGCCATCCTCGGCTCAATTTTCTCAACTAGAATGATTCTCCAGCATGCCTCAAATCAAAACCAACATAGCACATAACCGTACAATTAGCTAATCAATAGCAAACTCCCCAACTTGGCTCGAAGCCATAGATCAAAACACTCCCAATAACTCATAACGCACATACTCCATTGCTGCCTTAATACCATAGTGAGATTAAACTCGATCTTTCATAAGCTTGTGGAAATACAAATCATCTAGAATTTTTTAACTCTTCCATAAATCTCGTATGCACTCGCACAACAGTTAAGCCCAACCTCTAGGTGATCCAATTTAGATGTCAACACGTTTTCTTCACTTGTAAATGAGATCTTCTAATAAATAACATAAGGATCACACAACTTTAGAACACTTCGCAGGAGATGATCCACATGCTTTGCCTCCAACTACCATTTCTTTATACCTTCCACCGTCCTAAACTGTACGCAGTCACTAAGTCTTCCTGAGTCTGAACTCATACCGCAACATAAAATTTTTAGTTCACTCTCAACTAGAATTATGAAAAGATACTTCACGCGCCCATAACTCGGGCTATACCTCAAATTGCAATAGAATTCAAACACCTAATAGTTCTTCTATCATCTAGTATGCCTTCCTCATCACCTCAAAGTCACATAGATACACCTTGTAGCCCTAACAAACTCACCATATAGCTAACCAGTCATCAATCCCACTAATAGGGGCAATGCCAAACATATAAGTTCGAAACACCAGCTCACACAATCAGCACCTCGGTGCTAAAGCCATAGGAAAAGATTCAGCCTCAAGTCCTCCAGATTGGCCAACATGAACTCATAGAGATTACATCTCGCCTCTCGATCGGGGAATCACAAGCCATCAAGACATATATGATACTGAGTGCTCATGCGCGTGTACGAATACGTGGAAGGAGTTTCTTTTCAAGATGAATCAAGGACGCACGATAAGAATTTAAGAATGTAAAGTTTTCCTAAAGGTTCTGCAGCCTCTCGAGGATAAGTACATATGTCTCCATACCGATTTGCGAGACTCTACTAAACCGGCTCATGACTCACGAGACCAAGTAACCTAGGCTCTGGTACCAACTTATCACGACCCCAACCACGATCGTGATGGAGCCCAATACACTGCTAGGCAAGCCAGATCAATTCAACAATCTTAACCCTTTTTGTACAGTTGATGAGTCAATTAACATAAATAATTACAATGTCAAAATACTAAAACTCTGAAATATAGTTAAAACATGCGGAAAACCCAAGTAGAAATACTACTACAAAACCCGAAAAATTCGGTGTCACAAGTTTGAGCCTATAATACACGAGTATCAACCTACTACATATTGCTCTAAAGAAATGCGAAAATAAAGCAAATAGGTTAAATGGAAAGATAAGGACTGCGAACGTCATGCAACTACCTTGATGCTCTCAGATATGATCCTCGACAGAGAAATCCTCACTCAACCTCAGTGGGTGCACCTAGATCTGCACACAAGGTGCATGGAGTAATATGAGTACTTCCAACCTAGAGAGTAATAAACATAAATAAAGGCTGAGAGTAAGAAATCCTGAAAAGGAACAATGTAAGCTATAATTACATCAGTGCAATCCAGATAATATCAACTCAATAAACCAATAAAAATAATGATGCTGCAATAGATAAGTAAATGAACAACAATCAATTAAGAAATGCAACAAATAGTATGGTACTCTCTAATACCTGTTGTGGCGTGCAGCCCGCTCCATTTATTTATCATCGACGATGCTCACTCGGGGTGTGCAGACTTCAGAGGGGCCCCTTACGACCCAAGCGCAATATCAAGACATCTCATGGCATCCATTAGTCCCTAGGCCTCATATCAATATCAACATGGTACAGCTGCAGCGCGCAACCCGATCCCATACTCAGTTCATAATTATATAAGCTCCCCGGGCACAATAATATATAAATATTCAGCCCAAACTTCATTAGAAATGTTAATTAAGTTCCGAGTTTTGAGAAAAAGTGGCTAAGTTTGCAAAACAATATTAAATACTAGGACCGAGTTCAATTATCCGTAAATATGGTAAGAAACCAGTAAAAACAATCCCTGAAGGATTCAAGCAGTTGGCACGAAGCCCAATTATGATAATTAATCCATTTTTATAAGGATATCTACTAAGCTTCAATAAATTAGGTAGTAATTTTATTAAGAGGGACAAACCAAGTCACAAATCTCCAATGGTGCTCCACCCCACGCCCGTTATCCGGCGTGCAAGTCACCTTAATATAGCAATATGATGTGCAAATTTCGGGTTTCAAACCCTCAATACAACATTTACATCTATTACTAACCTCAAGCCGGTCAAACTCCTAGCTTGCTATGCCCTTGCCTCTCAAATAGACTTCCTTGTGCATCAAATCTGACCAAAACCACAATGAATACATGCATATGCTATAGGATTAATACCCAATCAAAAATAATAAAAAAATATCAATAATCCCGAAGCTGACAAAACCCGAGCCCTAGAACCACTTCTAAAAACTCAAATTTTTTTACATAAAAGTGTTCTTCATCTTCTCCCGATTCCGTACATATAAAGAACACCAAAATCGGAATTCGTTTGACCCCTCAAATCGACCCCTAAAGGTCTCATAATCTAAAGCCCAAAAATCCTACTTTTCTACCGTTTTCATAAATTAAAGGCTGGGATTATGGTCTATAATCACCCATAGACGAGTTTTAATAATCAAATCACTTACCTCTGTGATACCCACTGATTTTCTCTCTTAAAATCGCCTCAGAAGCTTCTTTCTGTTCAAAAATTGGAAGAAAACTCGACTTGCTCATTATAGGTATATTTTTCACGTGTTTTACTGCTTCCAATGAATTCCTTGTGAAATGATAATGAATTTAGGCTTTTGAATAACTCAATTTGCCCTTATAATGAAGGAGATATGTAGGTTTTAAGTGCAAGTTTTTAATACGCCGTCAAGGGCAATTTCGTCATTAACTGAAAATCTGGGCAACCTTGGTAAAATGGCCATAAAATCCTTATACGATATCCAAATTCGATGATTCTTTTTGTTACGGGTCTGTAATTATGATAGGGATCTAATTCTTCATTCAAAATAGTAATTGGAGCTTATTTTCTTAATATGATATCATTTATGCTTGAAGAAACGACGTCGAATCATAAAAAAAAACGAGCACAACGCATCCTAAACCTATCCAAAACTCATCCGAGCTCCTCGGAACGGCATACGAACATACTATATGTCACATATGATCATTCAAACTTAGTTGCTGTCAAAACACCAAAACTAAGATCAATACACCAAATTTACATCGGATTCAAGCTTAAGTTCTTCTAAAACTTCTGAAACACGCATTTGATCAAAATCCCAACCAAATCACCCCCGAATAACTTGAAATTTTGTATACACATCTTAAATCACCTAACAAAGCTATAAAAACTCTCGGAATTTCATTCCAACCCTCGGATCAAAATCTCACATATCAATCGGAATTCGCCAAAATACTAACTTCGTCAATTTAAGCCTAATTCTACACCGGACCTCTAAAATCACTTCTGATCCCACTCTAAGTCCCAAATAACCCCCCGATTCTTACTGAATAATCAAAATCCACATCCAGCCCTCTAAATCATAGGTCAATATTCGGTTGACTTTTCCAAAACAAGACTTCCTTATAGAGACTAAGTGTCTCATTTCCTTCCAAAAATCAATCCAATTCAACTTGTTCACACAAGACACTGATAATGAAGCGTGAAACAAAGTGGTTCTCATGAGACAACGGGTTGGATAGTCATATAACACAAACTTAATGGTTATTATTTTAGTCGCCTTTTGGTTAATGTAAACTTTTGGATGTGAAAGTTAGAAGTTTCAAAGTTCATAGGCTTGAATCCGAGGTGAATTTAGTATTTTTGTGTTGTTTTTGGGTGTTCCGAAGGTTGGAACAAGTTTGAATAATATTGTGCGACATGTTGATATAATTGGTTAAGGTTACAAGGGCCTTGGGTGGATTTTGGAAGGTTAACAAAATGAAATTCGAACCAAAAAGAAAAGAAAAAGCTGCAGAAATATTTGCTACAATTTTCTGCAGGTCTTTGGACAACAATCGTGGAGCGTACTTCGGAGGCCTATATCTTTTGATCTACAAGGAATTTTGAGATGATTGAAAAATGAATGTTGTAGCCCTTTATGTCTAGTTTTCAGAAAGCTAAAGAAATCGTAATTTGGACAACTGTAGTAAACGTTATGATTATTAAAATTGACTGGTGGAGCAATTTCTCCAGAATTTTCTAATTTCATGGAGCCTACTTTAGAAGCTCATATCTCGGGATATATAAAGAGTTATATGGTGTACGACCTATCAAATTAAAGATCTTCGAGTCTAGTTCTAAATCTTCAAACCGTTATTCATTTGGATATTAATAAGAGACATTATATGTGCTTAAACGGAATGTGTCCGGCAAGGATAAATTTTTAGTGGATGTACAACTTGTATAGCACAAGTGCAAGGTACAACTCGACGAAGCATGACAAATTCTTTAAACACGGATTTGGCTTATTTCTTTCATTTTTTTCATTTGGCTTGGATGATTTTGGAGAGAATTTCATGGGGGATTTCATTAAGCATCAAAGATGAGTTGTTTCTACTTATTTCCAAGTTAAATACATGATTATGTGTGAATTAGAACATGAAAATCAGTAGAAAAGTGGGGTTTTAGGGCTTGTGATTTTGAGATTTTCGAGGGTCGATTTGAAGGACCAAGCAAGCTCCAATTTTTGTGTTCTTTATATGTACGGACTCGTGAGAGGATGAAGAACATTTTGGTATAAAAATTTCAGAGTTTTGAGATGTGGGCCTGTGGCTAGGGTTTTGTCAAATCGTGAATTTTGATATTTTTCGATTGCTTTCGATTGGATATTATCCCTTTAGAATAATGCGATATATTCGTTGTGATTTTGGGCAGATTCATCGCACGAGGAGGCAATTCGAGAGGCAAGGGCATAGAGAGCTAGATTTTTGGCTATCTTGAGGTGAGTAATTCTTGTAAACGATATCCTGAGGGTTTGAAACCCCAGATTTCACATCGTAGCACTATATTGAGGCATGGCACACATTCTATGACGAGTGTAGGGTCATTTACTATTAGGGATTGTGACTTGGTCCATCCCGAGTGTTATTTATACTATATTGGCAATTGAGACGCATATTTTATTTTCTGTGAATTGGGCTTGTTGCCATTGTTTGGGGCCTTGTGCCGAATTGTGGGCCCCTTCGGGGATTGATATTACTGTTTTAGCATATTTTGCATATCGTTTGGTTTCAGTCCAAGGTTTTTAATACTGTTTTGCAAAACTCAACCACATTTCTAAGTTTTAAAAACTCAAATGATATTTTCAATATTATTTCGGGATGAGAACTACTGTTTTATAAATGCCTTAGGGGCTTATGATGTTTTTGTAGACTGATTATGGTTGGCTCCGTCTACGCGCTGCAATTGTGATTTAAAATAATAGTAATAATGGCACTGTGTGATATGACTTTAAACATTATGGGTGGCTCGAGCTGTGTGCTGCAGCAATTATTTAAAACAGTGGTAACAATGGAACTGTGATGTGACTTGAAACATTATGGGTGACTCGGACTGCGCGCCGCAGCAGCGATTTAAAATAGTGGTAACAATGGCACTATATGATGTAAACGGGTCAGGCAACAATGGCTGACTAGGATTTGATTGATGCCACGAGATGGCTTGATATTGCGCTTGGGCTGTAGGAGCCCCCCGGGAGTCTATTCACACCCCCAATGAGCTTCATCGACGTTAAATAATTATTGGTGGCTCGGGCTGCACACCGTAGTGAGTGTTGGATATTCCATCATATGCATTGCATTGCATTCATGCATTTGTGCATATATTATTTTTTTTGTGATATTCCTGGAGATATTTATATGTGGTTCTGGTACTGCATGGTACGTTTGGTCAGGTAACAATGGCTGACCAGGATTAAGAATATTTCCCGAGGGGCGGATTTCTGTGCATAGTGACACTGATTGCTGAAATTATTTTGCAACTGTTAAAAAGATCATTTTCAAAAGAGGTTTAAAACTGAGCCAAGATATTTCTAAAGATTTTGCGGTTTTCACTGATTTTTATCCGTTTAAAGGTTCTTCTCTGCTTCTATGCTATATGAAGATATGTTTTACGTGTTTTCTTATCGCTTAGTTGTTATTTAGTTTTATTAATCACTGGGTTAGAGTACTCACTTTACTCCTTGCACCTTGCGTGCAGCTGCAGGTATTGGTCACTCGGTAGCGGGATATTAGCTGATTGAAGGTATTACTATTGTAGCTGAGCAAGGTGACCACCAACGTTCGTGGCACTGGAGATTGTCTTTGGAATTTTAGTATTTAATTTTGTATATTATTGGCCCTGCATTTGTCTTCAGGTTTTCTTTAGATGTTCGTCACTTGTGACACCCTGGTCGGGTTATGTTGGGCTGTAAACACTGGTTATTATTGCTGTTAAGCTGTATTTATCTATTCATTTGTGTTTAATAATTTTTAATGAGACGATTTGGGTTAGTTGGCTGGCCTTGTCTTCAAGAGAGACGCCATCACAATCGGGTTAGGAAATTGGGTCCTGACAAGATGGTGTTAGAGCCAGGTTACTAGATCTCATGAGTCATGCGAAGGTTTAGTAGAGTATGACTTGGAAGTGTCGAGGAAGATCTGTTGCATGATAGGTGAACTATTAAGTGTATGATCTCTATTGTGATTAGAGGTGTAGCTCCGAGTTATGGGCGTGAAAAATCTTTTCAAGTCTCCTGTTTGGAGTAAATTAGATTTCATATTACGGTATGAGTTTAGACTCAGGAAGACTAAGTGATTGTGCAATGTGTATGACGGTGGAAGGTATACAAAAATGTTAACTAGAGGCAAAGAAGAAGGGTTATCTCATGCGAAATAATCTATATAGGTTTGTTCCTTATAATGTTGAGTAGAGAGTTTCTTTTCTACTAACAGGGTGTAGGTGTTGAGATTTGAATTTGACTCAAATTGAGAAAGTTGAGTTGATTGTCACGAGAATAAAGGTGATCTTAGTAGTGAAATTGAGGTATTTTAAGGTCTGTGTTACCTAAGCTTGTGAAGATCTTTTGTTGAACTAGCTGTAGTAATATGGAAATATTCTTGAGTTTGAGACCTGCGTAGCCTGGTTGAATTAGAGAAATTTAGTTCTAAAATCTTGATTAGGAGAAAATGGATTTCCAAGTGTTCTTGATGGTTTTTATCATGGTTTAAGCCAGATACTTTCTACCAGTATGGGGAACATATTGTGTATTGTGAATTCCTGTATATTTCTTCATTATTGATGTGGTACAAAGAGTTTGTTGGTCGAATTGCTTCAGTTATACAACAAGATTCTGTAAAGAATGTTACAAAATAGACGGCTATTTCTAAGACTACACAACCTACTGTGACAGATAGAGGTGATGCAGATCAAAATGCTGTAAGTAGGATTGCTGTGATTGATTGTGTGATTGATAGGTATATTGGTGCAGTAGATCCAGTGGAGTCTATGGAAGAGGTAATGAATTGGGATAAGGCACCTCCTAACATTCCAAGAGATGTACCTGCTTCTACAACAAAGACTGGGCATGTGACTTATTTTGATGGACAGACAGATAAGGTGGGATCAAATTTGAAACATACTGCTGTTTCTTCTGAAGTAGCAGTGGACAGTGAAAAAAGGTCTGGCCAGATTGAGGATTTTGTTTCTTTGAATTCTAATGGAGATCCAAATGTTGCATCTGCTGAGGCAGTGGAGAAATCAACAATATCAATTCAATTTGATGATTCAGAAAAGGAGATGGCCAATTTGTCTACTGTGAAAACACATGACAATGCAAAAAGACAGGACCATAATTTGATCGACCATCAGCATATCAAAGCAGATATAGTTTCTAATCAACCAGCTGACAGGTCCACATTACCTACTGCCTCAAAAATAAATGGACAGCAAGAAAGCAAGAATAAAGCATCAGTTTTGGTTAATGATACTCCTCCCAGTACAACTGAACTAGCCAAAGGACAACAATACTTATATAATGTTCAGCACTAGCAGCAGAAGAGATACATGTACTGACTACTTTTCAGCCAACTCTAGCATTGGAGACTGAGCAGAATGAAGAGGTGGCTGATCAAGGTGATGTTATGGAATTGGAATTTGCTGCATCTGTTACAAAGGATAACAAGAATACCAACAGAACAATGCACAATGAAACAGTTGCTACAGTTTCTATTTTGCCAAAGATGGATTCTACACTTCATTTGCAAAGTCTTGCTGATCGAGCTATATCTGCGAGTGATGATGCTGTCATTCAAATAACAGCAAGTCATAAAGTTGATGATATTGCAAAGAACTCATTTCGACAAGATACCTCTCACAAGCGAGATAAGCAGAGGATTGATCTTGAAAGTCATCTGTACAGTAACAATGTGCATCTAGGATTTGGCAATGCAGTAAACTTGAAGACTTTAGAGCTGATTGAACAGCAACAGGAAAAGCAGATAAGTAACAAAGAAGTCACTAACCTGCCTGCTCAAGCAAAAGGAATTATGGAAGCACTAAACACAGATCACACAGATGTGTATTTGCAACCAAAAGAGAAGTTGTCAGCTTCTAATACAACTGTTGATTCAAATAAAACTGGACAACAACTTTCTGATCGAGTTGTATCTGAGAATGACAATAATGATGCAGTAAACCAACAAAAAACAAGGCCTCCAGATGAGGACACTGACCAGAACTCAAGTTCACAGCAAAACAAGAATAACATTCAGCAGATAGCAGCAGAAGAGGAAGCAGTCTATGCAGATAGTTCACAGCTAAAGATGGAATCTCCAATTCCTTTGCAAAGTCTTGCAAGTCGAAGTACAAATGGGAGAGTTGATAATATCCAATTCAACTCCTTCAGTTAAAGACATTGTAGGAAGCTCATCTAAACAGGATACAAATCACAAGACAGAGATGTTTCAACAAAGTAAAACATATGCGACTATCTCTAACAGTGATTTGGTTTCACATCCTCCAGATGATATGCGACTTACAAAGGATACTAGACAAAAAATGCAAGGAAAAGTGAATCTTCGAGGACCAACAGAAATGAAGATACCCAGAACAAAAATAAACAGATTGCAAACAAGTCTACAGCAATATCAGTAAGGTCCAATTCAGTTGCCGCGCTTGAAAATCTGGATAAACATGATGGAAAAGTTGCTGGAGGAGTGATTCAGAAGGTGCAAAGTTATCCTCCCATCTCTATATCCAGTATATACAGCGGGGAAGATATTTTTCCAGTTCAAACAGGGGAGCAATCCACAATGGCAAAACTGCAAGACACTTCAAACTTTGCTACAGTAGATACAATTGCAGATATACAATGCTCATCGATGGCCAAAAAAGCAGAATCTTCAAAATCCAAAAATAAAAATCACATTGCAGTAAACAATCCAGGAAACAATACAGCTATAATGTCAATTTCAAATTCTTTTAAAGTACTTGCCAAGGACAAATCTCCTCCTATGAACAACATTGTCAAAGAGTACGGGGAACCCTCAATTTCAAGCAACAAAAAAGATGAGGAGAGCTGGGATGAAGTAATCAGTAGTTTAAACTATAATGCCTCAATTTTTGTTCCAAGAAATAATGCTAAGGCAGAGTCTCGTCAAAGGGAAAGAAGTTGGGACGGCAGGGTGATCGAAGACGTCAACATAAGGAGGCCCCTAATGCGAAATGCAAAACAAAAGCAGGTTGCTCAAACATTACTGTCGAAATCCAAGAATAAAGTATGAATTTTGAAGAATTTTCGAAAAATCATGTGGAAGAAGACAACATTTTACAAATCGAAACTTTCACAACAAAAGAGAAAAAAGGACACCTTTATGGTTTCCTCATCTATTTATTTACCATCACATTAGTATTATTCTATGTAATATCATCACAGAGTATGTTATAAACTCTGTGATGATCGGTCAATTCTTAGTTCTTGCGAGTTCCTTCTTTTTACATGCTTGCTAGTCCAGGAGGCCTTTTGCCTCAATAGGATAGATAAGGTAAGGTCTATGCCGGCTGTGTTATATGGGTAACATTACCGGCGTAATCCGCCTTATTTTATTTCTCCTATTTGTTGTAATTTTCCTTTTCCTATTAATAAATAAATAAATAAAAACCCTAGGCGATTGCCTAGTGGACCAAAAAGAAAAATACATGAACATTACAAAGATTTAACACTAATAATCAAATAAAATCAAGGGTTGGAGCTAGACCTAGGGTTTTGATAAAATTATGATTTAACCACCTAATTAGTTATGTAATGAACTAAAACCACATATTAGTAATCCTTAGGTTATAGAGAGTAACTTCCTTTGAAAAATCTCGGAATCCGAGCATGTGGGCCCGTAGTTGGAATTTAAAAAATTTGCGGGAATGTTTGGGAAATCATTTAATTAGTTGGAATTAAGCTTTGTGAGCACTTGCTGACTAGTTCTTGCTTTATTAACTTGTTGGTGCTCGTTCAGCTTCAGATTGAGGTTGGAGCCTATTCTTGTTATTAAAGGAATGCTTCATAGTGAGGTGAATCTCCTTTCTAATCTTGTGAGGGAGAAAGACCCCATAGGTGAGTTAAACTAGATTATGTGCTCCTATTTGCGGGGGCTACGTACGCACGAGGTGACGAGAGTTCATGCATAGCTACTATTCTACTATTTTTTTTTAAAATTAGGATCATTTCATTGATTCAAAAAAATATGTACAATGCAGTGCTATAGTAGTAGTATGGACAGCCTACTACTCATGTATAGTGTAACTCTAAGCTAATACAACTCATGTAAGCTATCTAAAATGTATCTATATATCTAACTCTAAGGATAACAGTTGAGTTGACTCAGCCCCTCATGCCATCTTTTACATTTCCTGCTTCGAGTATGAATCAGTAATGCCACCTCTTTACAGAACTGATCTTCAGCAAAAATCTTCCTATCAAAACGAATAGTATTTCTGGCTCTCCAGATCAATGCAACAGTAGTGACAAAAGCAGTAGCAGTGAGTGCTTTATGCCAGCTCCTGCTGCGAGCCTTACTGCATATCCACTTTAGTTCATTCTCCCAAGTACTAACAACTCGATTGTACCCCATCCAATAGCATATTCTAAGCCATAATCCACGAGTGACTAGCAAGAATAGATGCTCAAACCTTTCTTCCTGCTGTTTGCCGAATGCACACTCAACAGGTATATCAGCTCCAACCTTCTGCAATCTGTCAATAGTAGGCAGCCTGTGTTGAGCAGCTAACCATACTGTGAATTTTTGTCTTGGTTGTACATTAATAGTCAGCATCACATTTCTCCACTCGACCTTATTGTAATTTGGCAGCATAGTAAGGTATAACTTTTGGATTTGAAACTTGTTCAGTTTGCATAATGATTTCAGTCTGCTAAAGAGATTGCCTTGCAACTGTTGATTCTCCATAACAGCAACCCTGCAATCCAAAATCTTCCTAACAATCCAAGAGGCATTTTTTGGCAGAGGTATAGAGCTAACATCATACTGCTTTTTGTAATAGCATTGCAGCCATTTAATCCAGAGGCAATCTTTCTTGTTGGCCAGATCCCAAAGAAGTTTGGTAATGGCTGCCTTATTCCAGACAACCATATCAATGATGTTAAGACCCCCAGCAGAAACAGGTTTACAGACCTTCTCCCATGCAACCAAAGCTCTTTTAGATATAGATGCACTACCTGTCCATAGGAAGGACCTACAGATTGCTTCAATAACCTTCAGAACCTTCTTTGGCATTAAAAAGACCTGTGCCCAATATGTCTGGATTCCAAATATAACAGCTTTTATCAATTGGCATCTCCCTGCATAAGAAAGCATTTTGGCAGACCAACATGTGACTCTAGCAGTTATCTTCTCAATAAGTGGTGAGTAGTGATGTATAGCAAGTTTTTTAGAGCTAAGAGGAAACCCCAGATACTTAAAAGGAAGATGACCCTCAATGAACCCCAAGTGCTTCATGATTTCATCTCTAACAGATTGCTGTACACCAGCCAAATAAACAGCACTCTTGTTGATGTTTGCTTTCAAGCCAGAAGCTTCAGAAAATTCGTGAAAGTCCTCTTGTAAAATCTAGATAGAAATCCTATCAGCTCGGCAAAACATGAGCAGATCATCAACAAAACAAATATGCACACAGTTAAGCTTTCTGCACTTAGGATGGAAATTGAAATCTCCATTCCTGTGTAACTGGTGCAGTATCCTATTTAAGTACTCCATTGCAAGAACAAACAAATAAGGAGACATAGGATCTCCCTGTCTAATAACCCTCCTTGCAGTGAAAGGTTTAGTGAGACCTCCATTCAGCACAAAGGAGTATGAGACAGAACTTACACATGCCATTATCCAATTAAGGAACTTTGCTAGGTATCCAATGTCAATGAGGACCTGCTTAAGGAAGCCCCATTCCAGAGTATCATAGGCCTTCCTTAAGTCCACCTTAAGGACACATCTAGGGGATACACCTTTCCTTGTCTACCCCTTGAAAATTTCATGGCTGAGCAGTATATTATCAATGATACTCATTCCTTCAATAAATGCTGACTGGGCCTGGCCAACTATACTACCAATACAGTTTTCATCCTCTTTGTAATTATCTTGGAAATGATTTTGTACACAGTTGTACAGCAGGCAATAGGTCTATAATCTTTTACAGTTGTAGGAGTATTGACTTTAGGCACAAGTTCAATAGCTTTCGTATTTATCATGTTGGGCAAGTTGCAAGTAGTAACGACATCCATAGTAGCAACAATTTTATCTTCTTGTACTATCTCCCAGTTACTAGTGAAGAACTCAACTGGAAAGCCATCCACACCTGGTGCTTTATCCTTTGGCATCTCCTTAATAGCTTCTGTAATCTCCTCCATTGTGACTTCTTGGATTAATCTTCTTTGTTGTGATACAGTAAGACAAGGGCCTTCCTTCATAACAGCAGTATTGATACAAGGGATTTCATCAGCACATTCTCCCATCAATGATTTGAACACTTGAATAAATTCATGTTCTACAGCTAGTGGATCTGTCAGCTTATCACCTAATTCAGTATATGTAGAGCTAATATTATTCTGGCTAGTTCTGATCTTCCATTGAGCATGAAAATACTTTGTATTAGAATCTCCACACTCAATCCAGTTGGCTTTGGATTTCTGCCTCATAATCTGCTCCTCCACCTTGCTCCATTTCTCAATTTCATACATTGCAGCTTTCTCAGCATTTAACAAATTCTGTGCAAATGGACTGTATTGCATCTGGGTTCTGTATCCAGTGTTTCCCTAGCTTGAATAAGCTTCTGCTTATAGGAAGCCATCTGGCTATTAATGCCCTTCAATTGTTGCTTCAAAGCTTTCAATTTAGTCCATACCTTCTGCATAGGTGACCCTTCACAGTGCTGTGCCCAAGTTTGTTCCAAAATAGATTTGAACTGAGGATCCTCCATAACTGCAATGTAAAATCTGAAAGGTTTGGGGGTGTAGAAGCCTTTGACTGCCAAACTTGATAAGTATAGGAGAGTGATCTGATACTGAAGGGTTCATGTATTCAGCCTCAAGATGTCCATACTGTTGAATCCATTGAAAGTTTCCCAAAGCCCAGTCAATTTTACTATATACTCTAGTATCAGCATCCTGCTTATTGGACCAAGTATAATACCACCCTTTGGCTCGAAGGGGAGTAAGTTGAATGGTATCTATAGTCTCCTTGAAATCCCTGGTTTCAGCATCAGTGATAGGAGATCCAATTCTGTCTTCAGAGTTCAAAACAGTATTGAAGTCCCCACTAAGTACCCAAGGATCCTGACTGGGAATGTTTACTGCCTGTAGATCACACCACAACTGCTCCCTATTGTTTGCTGTATTATGAGCATAGACTACACTCAAATGAGTTCTGATTTTACCTTGAACATCTTCTACCATACATTGTATAAACTGATCAGTCACATTAGAGATAGAGACTTGAATATGAGGTTTCCAAAGCAACCAAATTCTGCCATTGACAGCCTTATCATAGTTGCATTGAACCTTCCATCCTTTGGCAACCTTAGCAAGTATCCTTTTAGCTTTATGCTCCTTAACTCTGGTTTCAAGCACACCTATAATATCTACTTTATTTACAGACAGAAAGCTGTTTAGTTCCTCCTGTTTGTGGGCTTGATTAAGCCCTCTAATGTTCCAAGTAGTAATAATCATGAAGTATTAGACACAATACTCCAAGAACGTCCCGGATCCACCTGTTGACCTCTTCTACCAGCATCTATAATAACTACAGTAGACTTCCCTTTATCTGCATTTTCAATCATAACCTCATTGATCCCAGAAAGAATCCCTGAAGTTGCTATGCTTCTGCCAGGGCCATCTAACTCATGTTGAGGCACAGTACTATTCACCAGCTGCATATCACCAGTATGTTGCTGATTTCCAATAGTACTAGTCTCCAGTTGTACTGTCTCACTAATATGCTCTGGTTTAGCTGGAAGATGTACCATTTCATCTGCAACAGACCTAGGTATCCACTCCTGTTTAGGAATCTGCCTTGGCTTCCTAACTCTCTGCCTTCTTCCCTTTTCCTGCTCACCCTTTACCATTTCTGTATCATTGCTGGTATTATACCAGCACTCAATAGCATCATGGCCAAATTTTAAACAGTTATTGCAAAAGCTTGGCTTCCAATCATATTCAATCTGTTGCACTTTCATACCAAAAGGAGTTTCAATTTCAATCTGGTCAGGTAAAGGAAAAGCAGCATCAACTTCTACTAATACTCTTGCAAAAGAGATTTTCTCATAATGTGTCGTGAATTTATCTGTGTATAGTGGTTTGCCCACTGCACTGGCCAATTTTCTTAGAACATCAACAGACCAATAACCCACCGGAAGGCCAGGGAATCTGATCCATACAGGTACAGTGCTGAGAACATCATTTTGAAAGGGGAAATCAATCTCCCATGGTTTCAGCACCATAGGCTTGTTTCTGTACGAGTATGGACCAGATTGCATAACCATCTCTTTATCATCTTTACTATTGAACCGAAAAATGCAGTATCCTTCAGCATGCAACAGAATCTGAGGTTTGGACACAAAGTTCCAAACATGCATCACAAAATTCTCCATCATTTTAGCATTAGGATTATCACCAATTACATATCCTATTAATGCATTTGCCCAGTAATCTACCTGAGATTGTAGATCCTCTACACTGATTTTAACCACCTTCTATCCATCTCTTTCAATCGGAGGTACAAATGAGAGAGACTTACCCATTTTTGCATCGCGATTTCCTCTAACCACTTCAGCAACAGTCGGTAATGATTTTGCAGGTTCACTCACTTCAGAAAATTGTAATCGTCTCGTAGTCGAGTTAATCAGCTCTTCAGTGTTATCCATCAGAATTGTATTTATAGTTGTTTCAACCTCTGCATGCAAATTCTCTGGAGCTTGGTACTTCTGTGGAAGGAAATTCCCAAACGTCAGGGGTTCCAGTGTCGTAGCGACACCATGAGCAGGGGTAACAAGTTGAGAGGGTGCTATTGGAGCAGTCGGAGCAGCGTTGCAACGGCAGCGAGCCATTTCCGGCACAATTGCAGTCTTGCTATTGTGCGCCGAAGATGGTAGTCACTGTTTTATTGGTTTTCTAAAATGCGCCGAGAGCATTTCTCTCTTTTTCCCAAACTGTGTGATATTCTACTATTCTACTATTGTCCGGGTAGTCTAGGATCCAAAAGCATGTTATACCTGGATTAACTGTAAACCCATTGATGGCTTGAATTTTTTAAATCATATTAAATTTATAAGTGGATTTCAAAAAGAAAGCCTTAAGTTTTTTTTTCTCAAATTATTAAAGAGAATCGACCCTTTCTTGGATATTTGTTCCATGTTGATTGTTTGACTGATTGTTTGTCTGCGTATGTTTAATTTGGAATGGGCCGTACACCTCGGCAGATTAATAGATGCATCTATAGGTGCACCGTCGTCCCTCGGAAAGTGCACATTTATTTCTGTTGGATCGGGCTGTTGCCACGATATGATTTGCGCATGCTTGGACTCATTTGAGTCGTTTTGGTGCCACACTATGGCTCGAGATTTATACTGTTAATAGTAACAAGAAGTCCAAGTAAATTTCCCTATAAGAATTATGTGTTTACTTGTTCCCTCTATCTGGATTAGAAACATGTTTATTAAATAAATCCTATTATTTGAATATATTTATTAAGGATAAATAGTCATTGGACTACTAGTGAGTGTCAGAGTTGACATCTCGTCTCTACTCCTTCAGGATTAGGCGAGATTTATTGGGTACACGTTATTTTTGTACTCATGGTACACTTGCTGTGCATTTTGTTGCATAGGTATATGTGATTTTAGTGGTCTATTGGACGTAGCAGCACAGATGATTCTGAGACTAGGCAAGCTCATCACTCGAGATGGCCGCAGCTAGAGTAGTCCCTTTCCAACATTTTTATTTACTTTCCGTCCTCTGTATTTTGGACGGATGTTGTATTTTTATTCCTCTTATTAGTATATGCTCATGCACTTGTGACTCCGGGTTCTGGGATGGTTTAATAAGAGGTATTAACTATTTAGCTCTTAAACCTGATTTGAAACTATATATTTTTCAAAAATTTCTAAATATGGAAGAAAAATCATGTATTTCCAAGAGTGTTTAAACGAGATTTGATTAAGTAATTTGGCTGGCTTGCCTGACAGCAATGTCTGGCACCATCACTACCCTTAGTGGATTTTGGGTTGTTACAACATGGTACCAGAGCACTAGGTTTCCGTCGATCTATTGAGTTATGAGCAAGTCTAGTAGAGTCTCACAGATAAATACGAAGACATCTGTACTTATCATCGGGAGGCTACAGGGCTGTTAGGAGTACTTCCCATCTTGATTTCCTTCTCGTGCGTTTCGATTCCTTTGAGGCTTATGCCTTTGATTCCTTCCCACTAAATCTTACGTGGCGCAAGCGCTTGTTAGAAATTGATAATTTGACGAATTGAAATGGCACTACAATTTTGGTGCACGATCATTTTCCCAGTATAGTCGATTGAACTATTATAGTCGCTTTAGGGAAGGATATTCTACTGTTTAGCTCAGTAACAAAACTTCTAAGAGGCTTGAGGCTAGGAACAGGTTGCAGATGCTTATAAGCTATTATTCCGCAGTGTGGTTGTGATGGTAGGATATTTTATTGCGTGTCGGGGTAGTGGATGAATTGAAGGGAAGTTTACTCAGCGTGTTATCAAGGGAAAGGCAGCCGGACTAAAGATGGTCAGATTGGGGCTAGTAGAAGTAATGAGATCTGGTATTTGAAAACCTGGTGGAGCTTCTCTTCTGTGATGGGGTGTCGTGGTCCTGATGGAACGTACCAAGTTCGTCGATGTTATAATCTACTAGAACTCGCCTTTATGGCAGGATATGTTGAAATAGTATTGGAGATACAACTGTGAGATATTGCAAGGTGCATGGTTTAAGATCAAATCAGAATTTCAAATGTTGAGGGATCGATAAAGATGACCATTGGAAAGGTTCTAAAGTTAGCAAGCGATGGTGGATTCAAGTGCCGCGAAGATAAATTCTGTTTAAAGCAGCAACTGAGCAACAAGGTATGAGGAAGGACACGTGGAAAGTGTCAGGTGGTGTTTAAAACCTCTAGAGGACCAAGTATGAGGAGCAAGGTCGAGTGGTCGATTAAGAGATGAGTTCTGCCAAAGTGGGAGAGTGGCGGGGCTTGCATAAGGGCTTGGTAGTAGGATGACTATGCACCCTTAGGAGAGTTTGGAACGTCCATAGAATTTCAGAGATTAGTAATTGGGGCCTGCGGAGCGAACTTGAAGCATAGGCCATTATCCGGCAGAAGATTTGAAATAACAGAAGTGATCTAATTGACATGAAGAAGGATGTATCATAGCTCTGAATTGGGAGGATATTTCCGCATATTTAACTGATGTGCGCGAGGGGTGAACAGACTTGTGCAACTGGAAGGTGATCTCAGACTCAGGATGGGCTAATAATGTCATAGTAAATGTACCGCGTGCAGCAGTGTGAGAAGATGTCGGAAGGTAATTTATCTAGGTGGGATATTCCCCGTAAGCAGGTTAGCAATTGCGTGGTTGGTAGAACTTCTGCAAGAAATTATATGGGTTGTTCAACAAAGAGATCGGCCGTGTGAATGTGGATGATGATTCAGAATATGAAAGATAGGGGTTTACAAAAAGATTTCGAGAAATTTGATGATTTATGGCACTAGGTTATATCAATAAAAGGTAAAGAGATTGGCCGAACTCAAGAATTGTAAAATGATGCCTTTAAGCTAAGTGGGAGAGTCCCACCGCTTATGATTGGGATGTATGATTAGCTACATGCGTGATTTCTGATTATTAGCATATTGGCGGGTTAATGCAGCTATTAAAAAAGGACCATGAGTGGTAATTTGAGCAAATAAATTGTTGAATGCATGCTATGGTTATCCTTATTGGCTCGTGTTCATACTAGAGGGAAGATTCATGATTTATGCCTCATATAGGTGCAAGCTTCAAGGGAAGTGATTCTAGTAGATGCTTCATCGAGAAGGTATTCATATGTTATAAAATTTGGCGGAGCTGGTTATATTCGGGACCAAGTTAGAGAGGGTGGCTCTCAATAACGATCCTATTGAATTCAAGAGGTAAAGGGTGGCACCTAATGACTTTGAGTCTATAGGTACGGTTACGAGTCAAGCTTTTATAGAAGCCTATGAGAAGATGCCAGAATGTTCAATGATATTTCGACTGGCGGTGTAGCATTTGAGAGTCATTAAACGGTTTACGGGATTTGAGTCAACACAGATATTGTTGTGCATAGTGTGTATTAGCACTTTTTAGCGGCAATCGAGATTTGGAGTCTTGAGTGGATCTTTATTTGCTGGTATGTTTGATCTTTGGATGTGATATTGGAATTCAGACAGGTTGTCTCAATATTGGATGATTCAGAACCATTGCGCCAGGGGCTATGTTGAAAATTCCCCGGGTTGGGTGGCGAGGTGCATTGGATTATGTTCTTGCCGGGTGGTTTATATTTCAAAGGTCCAACGGACGGCTGGGAAGGATTACTTTTCTTAATTGGGATCTTCGTGATGGATGTCAGAGGTTTCTACCATTGGTTCCGTGCCTGTTATGTTCTATTAGGGTTGCATGGTGTGCGTTATTTGTTTCACCATGGGTGTAAATAGTTTCTTTAGCTCCAGACATCAATTGAGCATGGTCTCGTGGGTTTTGGTCACTCGGGATCACGGCTGATGGAGCATGTTACGTGTAGGATGGAAAAGTATTATTCTTGAGGCAATCACGGGTAAATTGGAAGGAAGTATACTGATTAGCCATGGCTAACTTGGCATATTAGTAGTGGTGATCAGTTTATCCAGCGCGATCAAGTCATGCATTTGATTTGTGGTGGTGAGTGTGAGGCTTGATGACCGCTGTAATTGATGTTATTCAGAAGCCTTCTTCTGTTATGGCTTGTTATGAGTAGGCGGAACCTGGAAGGTTTATGGTGGTTTTAACCACTATTTAGAGTTTTTCATATTCGGCGGTTATGTGAATTCACTTGTATGTTGCTATAGTTCTTCTGAAGTGGGCGAAAATGAAGAGTTTTATATGATGAAGTGTAAGCCTATTGGCAGTTCTAGAATGTGATGGAAATCGTGTCCATCGTATATCGACATGTTGGGTACAGTGAGATGTATAGAATTTGAAGTAAGGACCAAGGTTGCAGTTTGGTCAATGACTGTGATGTCACGATCTTGGATGAGCAGGTAAGGAGTTTTAGTGTTTTGAGTAAGACTAGTATCATTGTCAGTATCACCTGTGGTCGGTGCTTGGTGAGAAAGGCTTTGCATCCTGGTTAGGATTCTTGATCGCTTTTCAGCGTTAGTTCAGTCGGTGGTTTGAATCAGCAGACCTGGTAATTATTTCGGGAGCTGGTGGGGGCTTGTCCCACATGAAAATGGTATAAGTGTGACATGTAGCCACTTGATTGGTTAACAATTAAACCAAGTGTTAGGATTGTGGTAATGTCCTAAATTTGAGAATTTATTCCTATAAGGAACTCTATTTATTGAGTTGCGAACTGTGGAGTTTCGCTCCGCCCGTGATGGATGATCTTGTGTTATGAGAAGAGAAAAGTTATCATGACCTTAGAAATGTTATTGTCCTAGTATAGCACGATCTGGATCGACTTGATGTTGGTAGATAGATTTAAATGTGAATGTAGGCCCTATGTCAGACCAGTTGTGTTCATTTCAGTAATGTGCTCTTGATGGAAAAGTAGTCGCGGTGTCATTTTCTGGTCAGCTATTTCATGTAGCGAGATGTTGCGCCATATAAGTTGTGAGACGGCTTGGTAACTTCTTATGTGTTGAGGTTCTGCTCGGCGGTAATGTCATATGAGTAGGATGGATCTCGAGATTTAGATAATGTATTGCACCTCAGTTGTGCTTGAGTTTTGTAGCCTATAGCGCTATATGTGCCCTCAGGGATGGTATTATACACCTTAGTGTGTCTATGACCGATATTTGCTATTTTGTCGTAATGAGAAATCTAGCTCGATATGCATCTCCTTCATTGAGTGCTATTATTATTCAGATCGGGTTGCGCGCCACAGCAGTGTGACGTCGATTATGGTTTCCTATATGCTATTTTTGTGTGTTTTGTTTCTTATATGTTAGGGAAAGTCCGTAGTAGTGCAAGGTTAGGTAATTCCTTCTAGAGTTCAATTTCCGTTTTGTGTTTTGTTCTAATTGGTGGCCTAGTGGCACATTGTGGCGTCATATGAGACTCTTGATCACATTCGGAGTGGCTTATTGCCTGGGTAGTTCATACTGGGTGAGACGAGATTTGTCGGATTTAGGACCTGTGCAATTGGATTATATGAAGTGTATTAGGGAGCTAAAACCATTAGAGGGTTGAGGAAGAGGAAATGACTCTTTTCAGGAGATAGACCCAATGGTTTGTTGATTCAGCAGTTGGTTATGAATTTCGGCATATCTTTTCCATCGTGTTGGTGTTTTATAAGTTAGCGAGACCTATGTAGGTCATGAGGTGCAATAGGAGCATCTAATTCACTGAATTTTGGCTGAGTTGATCAGAAAATGTAATTGTGGTCATATGAGTACAATGATGCAAAGTGTGAATTCAACAAAGTTATGCAATCGTGTCAGGCACAGCGTGCGGTCAATGATTTGGTGATATTATGATGAAAACATGCCTGACATAGAATTTCGGATGTTGGAAATGGGAATTAAGGCTTAGTTGCTTGAATACAAGGAAATATCTTCCGAATATATAGAGCTAATGTTCTCAACTAAGTTGTGGTGGCAAGGGAAGATGCATGAGGTGCTAAACATTGATTTCAGACTACTTCAACATAGTTCTCAGCATGTTCGAGGACGAACGTATGTTTAAGTGGGAAAGAATGTAATGACCCGACTGGTCGTTTACTATTCAGAACTTCGTTCCCTTAAATAAAAATTCCCACGTTTTCTTTAGCTAAATTTATTCTTACAGGTGCGATTAGTTCGGAAGTTAGGAGAGTTTTGAGTGAAAATAAAACTAATTATTTCCTTAAGGTTTTCTTAAAAGGCCAAATTTGACTTTAGTCAACTTTCTTGGAAAACGGGCGCAGATCCGTGATTTGACGGTCCCACAAGATCCGTGGGAAAATATGGGACCTAGGCTTATGCTCAGAATCGCATTCTGAGGTACCTAGCCTGAGTACGGAAATTTTCTGTAAAATTATTAAATCCAAGTTTTAAAGAATTAACGAATCTAAATATTCCTTAAAAATCCCAGGTATCGGGTTCGAAATCCGGTTCCAAAACTTGGTACAAGTGCGAAATATCATATAAGACCTACCCATAAAATTTGGTGTCAATCCGAGTAGCCTAAGGGCGTTTTGACCCGTTGAAGGGAAATTAAGAACTTGAAGTTCATTAAATTGGATAAATTGGTTTTGGGGTCCGATTCCTTGATTTAGTGTTGTTTGGGGTGTTTCAAGGGTTCGACTAGGTCCGCCTGATGATTTCAGACTTGTCGCTATGTTCGAGCGGGGCTCGAGAGCCCCAAGCATCAAATGGTCACGGTTTGAGCGAAGTCGGATTTTGAAAGGAAGCAAAGTTGCTACTTCTGTCAAAACCGCTTCTGCGGCTCTTTGACCACAGAAGCGATGACCGCATAAGCGGCCACCTGCTCGCAGAACCGGAATGACCAAGAAGGGGAGAGACCGCAGAAGCGGCCCTGGGACTGCATAAGCAGTCCCGCATGTGCAAATATTCGACCGTAGAAGCGGTCCGGTCCTCAATGCTCCCAAGCCACAAAAGCGGTTGTTTTTCAGAAAAAGTGGACACAACCTATGTGGTAATTTGTCCGCATATGCGAAAAATACTGGGGGCAGTTAAGGTTCATTAAATACGAACCCAAGCTCCTTCTCTCTCATTTTCACTCCATTTGGGCGATTTTGAATGTTCCAAAGAGAGAATTTCTTCCAAAAAATTACGAGGTAAGTAATTCCCGCTCACTCTTAAATTAAATACATGAACATTATATATATTTAAGACTAATAATCAAATAAAATCAAGGGTTAGAGCTAGACATAGTGTTTTGATAAAATTATGATTTAACCACCTAATTAGTTATGTAATGAACTAAAACCACATATTAGTAATCCTTAGGTTATAGAGAGTAATTTCCTTCAAAAAATCTCTGAATCCGGGCACGTGGCCCCGGGGTCGGAATTTAGAAAACTTGCGGGAAAGGTTGGGAAATCAATTAATTAGTTGGAATTCAACTTTGTGAGCACTTATTGAATTGAGGTTGGAGCCTATTCTTGTCATTAAAGGAACGATTTGGAGTGAGGTGAGTCTCCTTTCTAATTTTGTAAGGGGAAAATTACCCAATAGTGAGTTAAACCGGATTATGTGCTCCTATTTGTGGGGGCTACGTACGCATGAGGTGACGAGTGTCCCTTCATAGCTACTATTCTGCTATTATTCGGGTAGTCTAAGATCCAAAAGCATGTTATACTTTGATTAAATGTAAACCAATTGATGGCTTGAATTGCTTAAATCATATTAAATTTATAAATGGATTTCAAAAAGAAAGACTTATGTTTTATTTTCTCAAATTATTAAAGAGAATTGACCCTTTCTTGGATATTTGCCCCATGTTGATTGTTTGACTGATTGTCTGTCTGCGTATGTTTAATTTGGAACGGGCCGTACTCCTCGGCAGATTAATAGATGCATCTATAAGCGCGCCATCGACCCTCGGCAAGTGCACATTTATTTCTGTTGGATCGGGCCGTCTCCACAGTATGTTATGCGCATGCTTGTATTGCTACCTGGACTCATTTGAGTTGTTTTATGCCACAATATGGCTCGAGATTTATACTGTTAATAATAACAAGAAGTCTAAGGAAATTTTCCATATAAGAATTATGTGTTTATTTGTTCCCTCTATCTGTATTAGAAACATGTTTATAAAAGAAATCCTACCATTTAAATATGTTTATTAAGGATAAATAGTCGTTGGACTGCTAGTGGGTGTCAGAGTTGACCATCTCGTCTCTACTCCTTCGGGATTAGATGAGACACTCATTGGGTACACATTGTTTTTGTACTCATACTACACTTGTTGTACATTTTGTTGCATAGGTATATGTGATTTCAGTGGTCTATTGGATGTAGCAGCACGGATGATTCTGGGACTAGGTGACCTGCATCACTCGAGACGACCGTAGCTAGAGTAGTCCCTTTTCAGCATTGTATTTACTCTCCGTCCTCTGTATTCTGGACGGATGTTGTATTTTTATTCCTCTTATCAGTAGATGCTAATGCACTTGTGACTCCGGGTTCTGGGATGGTTTGATATACAGTATTAATTGTTTAACTCTTATACGTGATTTGAAACTATATGTTTTTCCAAAATTTCTAAATATGGAAGAAAAACCATGTATTTCCAAAAGTGTTAAAACAATATTTGATTAAGTAATTTGGTTGGTTTGCCTGACAGCAGTGTCCAACGCTATCACAAGCCTTACTGGATTTCGGGTTGTGACAGTTTTCCCCCATTCATTGTATTATGTTTTCATTTTTCTAGAAATGTATATAATGATTTTTATACCATACTTGTAGAGGTTATTTGGAAGACCATTACAAGAAGAACAAGTCTATACTTCAACATTCCATTTGTTTTTGGAGTTGATCAAGTTAATTCCAAAAATTGGTTTTACCTTCTATCAATTGACGTGAAGTTATGGGATGATAACGTAAGTTTTTCCCAAAACTGACTATTTTCTTTGAATAATAACATGATGTTTCATGCAAATGTTTTCTGTTATTTTACTTAGCTGTATTCATTTATATTGTAGTGTATTCAACCGTATTCATCTATGGTCAGTTGCATTGAACTATATTAACCACCTTGTGTCAGTTGTATTCAATTGCTATACTCAGTATTATTCAACATATGTATTCATCTATATTCATATTTTTTTAATTAAATTCATCTGTTTTAAACCCCTGAATTCTTTTGTAGTCAAGGGTAATTGCATACAACCTTATTCAACAACTATATTCAGCTAATTTCTGTATGCATTTGTATTCAAATTTCTTGAACATATGTATTAAGGTATATTCAATCAAATTCAACTGTTTTAATCCCCTGAATTCCATTAGTATCAATGGCACTTGCATACAACCTTATTAAACACCTGTATTCATGTGTATTTAGCTAATTTCTAATTGCATTTCTATTCATCTTTATTAAACATATGTTTTCATCTATAGTATATATTTTTCAGTTGAATTGAAATACTTTAATAAGCTGTAGTCAGCTGATTTTTACATGTATTTAGCTTCAGCTTTATTCAACTTCTAAATACAGAAATATTTTTACACATATGTATTCAGCTATATGATTTCTTAGTTCAAGCAAATAAACTCATACCATCTACCAAAATCTTTTGTTTATAGAATATGGACGTTATATTCTACTATTTGAGAAAGATGGGAAAGTACAATCAGCATATGGACTTCAAGTATACAACTGTTGATTGTATATTCACGACAAGAATCGCTGAAATATATGACACGTATGAAGATACACATAGTGATGCTAATGTAGCCAAACAAGAGGACGTGGTATGTGAGTATATTAGGGGCTACATATTGCATGCTAATGCACCTTGGCATACTGTTAAAGTCTTGATACCACTGAACTTGAAGGAAAAACTACACTGGGTATTGGTTGTTGTCACATTCAAAGATAGATGTATCAAAGAGTATGACTCGTACAGATCTTCAGGTCATGATGCCTACGTAGTATCTGAGATTGTTAAGCTAGCTAAGCTTCTACCTCTGTATCTATCAATTAATGGCTTTTACAGAGATAGTGAAGGCATAGACTGGTCTGCTTATCCAGCATACAGTAACAAGTTACATAACGATCCCTTTGAAGTTATTTTCATTCCAGATCTGCCTCGACAGAAAGCAGGCATCATGTAAGTATGAATGATCATTCTTATATGTTTTATACAAATCTAATTGTATTAATTATTTTTAATTGTTTCAATTAATTAGTTTTTAGGGATTGTGGAGTGCATGTTGCAACCTTCGTAGAGTTTCTGAGCACAATTGGAGAGATTGCAAAAACATCATTTGATTCCACTCTTCTTGGTAAAAAATATGGTGCTCTCCTCTGGGACTATGCTATGCGCAAGATAGACGCTGATGCCATAAGCGAGAATGAAGCACCTTCAAAGATTGCTAGGCAAACCACTAATTCAGAGGCAAAGATGCATGTAGTTTTAGAATAACTTTAGGTTATTTTGCATGTAGTTTCAAGAATGATACTGATTTCAGTGGTTTTGGGTGTAGATGCTATTTAGTTTGCTTGAATATAACTACGTTACATGCTGAAAATTGGATAAGTTTGCTTGCACGGGTTTTAGTTAATGAAGACGTTAATGACAATTTCTGAAACTTTATGTATGCTGATAATAGTTTATCTAACATAATTGAGGTGTATTTTTAGTTGTATTCAGTTGTATTCAATTGTATCCAGCTGCATAAGCTCAGGTATATCTTTTAGTATTAGCTAGTTGTATTTAAGTGTATTATTCAGTACTAACTATTTTTATTTAACTGTATTATTTAGATGAATTCAGTTGTATTAAAATGTATTACTCAGTTGAATTCAGTTGGTATTCAAGTGTATTCAGCTGCATCCATTCAGATATATCTTTCAGTATTGGCTAGTTGTATTTAGGTGTATTATTCATTATTGGCTAGTTGTATTTAAGTGTATTATTCAGTATTGGCTAGGTGTATTATAAGTTGTATTTAGGTCTATTATTCAGCATTAGCTATTTTTATTTAACGGTATCATTCGGATGAATTCAGTTGTATTAAAATATAATCTTAACTTATATTAAGTTGTATTCAATTGTATTCAGCTGCATCCATTCATATATAAGTTCAAATAGTCCTTATAGAACAACACAACCTAGGATGTATTAAGCAGGTTGTACGTAGTCAGATGTATTAAATTGTACTCAGTATCTGCTAGTTGTATTAAAATGTCTTATTAAAATGTATTCATCAGTATTTTGGCGTATTAACTTTATTAAAAGTGCTTCTGTACATTGTTATTTTTTCAAATATAGTTGTGTCACAGAAGTATTCAACTATACTCACTTACACTTAACTATATATTTCATATTTATTTATACGTATAAAAATACTTCAACTTCATGTATTTATAAAATATTAACGAAAGTCATTCCAAAATATATTACTTCCAAAGAGAATTTATGTGACGACCCGAATCGTCGTCTTTCGTATATTAGCCCCGTTATCCCCGTACTATGCTTCCCCGTGTGTTGATGTATCTGTTTGGTGAGTTTGAGATGTGTTGGATTGAATTTGGTTAGAAATGAGACCAACAGTCTCTTTAAGGAAAACTTAAGTTGGAAAAGTCAACCGGACGTTGAGTTGTGAGTTAGAGGGGTCGAAATGGATTTTTGTTGATTTGACTAGTTTCGGATGGCGATTTATGACTTGGGAGCGAAATCGAAATTTCAATTGGAGGTCCGGAATAGAATTAGGCTTGAATTGACTAAGTTGAATTTCGGCGAATTCCGGTTGATAGGCGAGATTTTGATCCGGGGGTCGAAATGGAATTTCGAGAGTTAATATTAGAGGAGGCTCGCAGCTCACGATATTCTATTCATCCGGGTGCCGCGAAGATTTACCAGGACTTGAGGCAGGCATTATTGGTGGAGGATAATGAAAAAGGACATTGTGAGTTATGTGGCTAGGTGTCTAAATTGTCAGCAGGTCAAATATGAGCATCAGAGACCCGGTGGTGTACTTCAGTAGTTAGATATTCCGGAGTGGAAATGGGAGAAGATTACTATGGACTTTGTGAGTGGACTCCCTCGTACCTCAAGGAACTTTGATTCTATTTGGGTGATTGTGAATAGGCTGACCAAGTCTGCACATTTCATTCCGTTGTGTACCACCTATTCTTCAGAGCGGTTAGCAGAGATATTCATCCGTGCGATTGTGCGGTTGCATGGGTTCCAGTTTCTATGGTAAGTCTCGTGGCCTTAATACGTCATTTTATTGAAGAATCAACCATTAATCTCTAAAATTGGGTGTAAAAGTTGATGAACTAGGACTTGAAATTTCAAATAAAAATTGGGGATTTGGAGGAGAAATTGGACTCCGATTCTGATGAATTTTATATGTTCAGACTCGTGCCGAGATGAGGGTTCTTAAAATGTGAATTTCGTAATTATTCGAGAAGTTGGCCCAGGCTTGGGTTTTGCCAACTTAGTGTCTTTGGGTGTATTTCGAGTTATTTCGATTGGGTTATGTTCCATTAGCCTATTTTGACGTATTACAATTGGTTCTGATCATATTTGACATCCGCGGAGGTTGATTCTTGAGGAAAGGGATTGTGAGCTAGTTTGCGGCCTGCTTGAGGTGAGCAATGGGTGTAGATGATGACCCGAGGGTTCAAAACCCCGATATATCACATTGTGACGCTGTATTGAGGCAAGACGAATACTCAACTATGAGTGCGGGGTCGATTATGATTGGGGACTATGGCTTAGTCCTACCATGTGGCATTGTACTGTGTTGTTGGCTATAAATGACCCGATAAACCTCCTACTTGGATGGTTATGAACATATTTAGGCTGCGTGCTGGTTATTTGGATCCCGTGAGGATCGTTATCACTGTTTCTATGAATTTTATCATGTTTTCATGACATCAGTTCTGCACTAAAACACTGTTTAAACATGATTTGGTAAATATTGAAGTTTGACACCTAATTCTACATTTTCTGATAAATGGAACTAAAAATGGTAAGATACATGTGCCTGTGAGGCTTGCATGCATATAGCTGGACTGATAGTGGACCGGGCTGCGCGCTGCACCGTATGTTCTATGATATTGCGCTTGGCTTTAGGAGCCCCTCTGGAGTCTGAACCCCCACAGTGAGCGTAGGTACCCAAATGGATCGGACTGCACGTTCCGCAGTGGTCTTTCATTGTACTGCATCTCATGCATTTAATTACTGTTGCTTTATATGCATATCTCTGAGGGTTGAACTATATAGAGCTGCTAGATAGCTTCATTTTGTGTTATTTCGTGATTTCTTATCTTCGGGTTTTAATACATGCTTATTACTTGCTGAGTTGGTAGACTCACCCCATACTCCCTGCACCTTGTGTGTAGTTTCAGGTGCTCTAGAGACCTAGTGCTACTGCTGTTGATTTCCCAGAGTTGTTCACAATATTGTAGTAGCTGCCCAGCATCCGCAGGACCACCTACTTTGTCTCTATCAGTTGTTCTTTTTGCTTTTCTGTCAGACTTTTGTATTACTTCAATTCAGACTTGTATCTTGATTTATTAGAGGCTCTGCACTCGTGACTCCTCGTTTTTTTGCAGAATTATTGTTCTTGCTCAGCTATGTTTCTAGTGGGGCTGTCTATCCACCGTTGGAAGTTTTGTATTAAATTCGCTGTGTTATCTAAAATTGTTTCCTCTTGGCTGAAATGCCTTTATTGGTTGTGGTTTAATCGGTCTTGCCCAGCCTCGCGGCCGGGCGCCATCATGACCGAGTTTGGGGTCGTGACAAGTTGGTATCTGAGCTAGTTCAGGATGCCTTAGAGAAAGTGAAAGTTATTTAGGAGATACTTCGTACAGCTCAGTTGCGTCAGAAGAGTTATTCGAACTGGAAGGTTCGAGATGTATTTTATATGGTGGGCGAGAAGGTTCTGTTGAAGGTCTCGCCTATGAAAGGCGTGATGAGGTTTGGAAAGAAAGGGAAGCTGAGTCTGCGGTTTATTGGACCTTTGAGAGTCTTAGGAAGATTGGGGAGGTGGCCTATATGCTTGCCTTGCCACCCAGTTTGTCGGGGGCTCACCCGATGTTTCATATTTCTATGCTAAAAAAATGTGTTGGGGATCCATCGCATGTAGTAGACTTCAGCACGATTCAGTTGGATGAGGACTTGACCTATGATGTGGAGCCAGTGGCTGTTTTGGGTCGCCAGGTTCGAAAGTTGAGATCAAAGGACATAGCTTCGGTGAAGGTGCAGTGGAGAGGTCGGCCCGTGGAGGAGGCCACTTGGGAGACCGAGCAAGAGATGCAGAGCAGATATCCTCATTTGTTTGAGGCCCCAGGTATGTTTCTTGACCCGCTCGAGGACAAGCGCTTGTTTTAGTTGGGGAGGATGTGACGACCCGACCCATCGTCTTTCGTATTTCATCTCTGTAATCCTCGTATTATGATTCCCCATGTGTTGATATATGTGTTTGGTGAGTTTGAGATGTGTTGTATTGAATTTGGTTAGAAATGAGACCAATAGTCTCTTTAAGGAAAGCTTAAGTTGGAAAAGTCAATCGAACGTTGACTTGTGAGTTAGAGGGTTCGAAATGGATTTTCGATGATTCGACTAGTTTTGGATGGTGATATATGACTTGGAGCGAAATCGAAATTGAAATTGGAGGTCCGGAGTAGAATTAGGCTTGAATTGGCTAAGTTGAATTTCGGCGAATTACGGTTGATAGGCGAGATTTTGATCCGGTGGTCAGAATGGAATTCCGAGAGTTGCAGTAGCTTCGTTAGGTGATTTTAGATATGTCTGCACATTTTCAGGTCATTCGGACGTCGTTTGGTTGGGTTTTGGATCGAATGCAAATTTGGAAATTCTAGTTTGACATAGACTTGATTTTGAGGAATTTGATGATTTTTGATGTTAATATTGGTGTTTTAATGGCCCAATAAAGTTTGAATGAGGTATTAAGTCGTGTTGGTTCATTTGGTTGAGGTCTCGGGGGGCCTCGGGGTGATTTCGGATGGTTAACGGAAGGATACAACTCAAAAGCTTTACTACAATAAAACTAAAATAAAACTAAAATAAAAGACAGATTGGAACAGGTTCTTCTATCTGGTTTATGTAACTTCAAGTTCGCACACTTGAATCACGTAGGAATTTCTTGCAAAATGCCTTGCTATTTTTCTCTCAACTCTTGCTTAACTTCTGCGTCTGTATGTTGTCTATAGAAGAGAACAAACTAATGTTTATTGAGTTAGTAGAATAGGATTAACTGGAGTTCTAATGTTATACTCTTCCTTGGTGGAAGAGTTCTAATTATCTTCGACTTCTAACTCCTCTATTATCTAGGATAGAGTTCTCTTCGAGTAAGAAGTCCTACTCCTTATCAAATATGCAACATTTTCATTCATGAGACATTCAGTATAACCACATATTCCGATGATGTCCTTCACGTGAATGCCTTGTACTCGAATATGCTTGTGTCTGTGTACACTGTGATTGGACCTGGTTCATGAGTACGTTTCTTTGTTAATCATCAAAACAAACTTATTCAGGCCAACACTAGGGTAGTTTTTGGATATCATCGATTTCATTTTTATTTATCAATGTATAGTACAGACAGCAGAGTAAGAATTCATGTTATTTTCTCAGAGTTCATAAGATAACATGCATATAATGAATGATTAGGATTTTCTTTATCCAGTTTCCTTTGGGGTCCAAAAGAAAGTATAAAGAACATTTAATACAATATTTTTTGATACAGTATTGAGATTTATTAGTATTTTATTTTTATTTTTTTAATTTCAATTAAGACGAAATTCATGCATTTAGATGTTGAGAGAATAAAGAGACTTACATAATATTCAAATTTATTATAACATCACGCTACTTGGAGTGAGGTCCTTCTTCAGATCCTGCATGAACACAGAATATTTTGTGAATCAGGTAGGTCAGTTATTATATGTTAATAGCTTGAGAGGTAGATCTGAAGGGTTTTTTGGAAAGAATAAGATAGTGTCATAGTGACAACTTAATAATTCAATTGTAGATTTCATGGCCACAACTTAATTCCATTGGATCCTTTCTTCAGGATTCATGGTTAGTATTTCATCTCTTCCATTATCTTCAGTCATTTTCTTAGAATTATAAATAATTATGAGATTAAAATATACATAAAAGGAAGAAGAAAAAAGCCTCTCTTTTTTCAAGTTTCTTTTGATCCAAAGAAAAGATAAAGCTTTTTGAATATCATCATGATAATCGTTTTGGAGAAAGGAAGGCTCGGGGCCTGGATCAAGTGAGGTACATCAAAGACGGTGATGGCAAGGTATTGGTGGAAGAGGTGTACATTAGGCGTATATGATAGTCATATTTCCACAAACCCTTGAATGAGGATGGGAACAGGAATATTGTGCTTAGCGAGTTGGAAAACCTAGAGAATCTACGTGATTTTAGATTTAGTAGGCGTATTAAGGTTGAGGAGGTTGAGGAGGCAATGAGGAAGATGAGAATAGGTAGAATGACTGGGTTAGACGACATTCTAGTAGAATTATGGAAGGTTTAGAACTGGTAGACTTGGAGTGGCTTACTAGATTGTTTAATGTCATTCTTAGGATTAAGAAGATTCCAAAGGAATGAAGATGGAGTTTGAAGGTCCCTTTGTACGAGAACAAGGGTGATATCTAAAATTGTGAAAACTACAGGGTTATGAAGCTACTGAGTCACACTATGTAAGTGTGGGACAGGGTGGTGGAGAGGAGGGTCAGAATGAGTGTATCTATTTTGGAGAATCAATTCGGTTTCATGTCAGGCCGTTCGACCACAGAAGCCATTCATCTTATGAGGAGGTTGGTAAAGCAGTACCGAGAGTAGTAGTAGTAGTGGTGGTAGTAATAGTGGTAGTAGTAGTGGTAGAAGTAGTAGTGGTGGTAGTGGTGGTAGTAGTGGTGGTGGTGGTGGTGGTGGTAGTGGTGGTCGTAGTAGTAGTGGCAGTAGTAGTGGTAGTAGTGCTAGCAGCTGCTGCAGCAGCAGCAGCAGTGGCAACAGCGGCAGCAGCAGAGGCGGCGGCAGCAGCCGCGGCAACAGCCGTAGGCGCAGCCACTGCAGCCGTAGGCGCAGCCGATGCAGCTGCTGCACCAGGAGCACCAGCAGCAAGAGGAGCAGCAGCAGGAGCAGCAGCGGCAGCAAGAGCAGCAGCAGCAGCAGCAGTAGGAGTAGAAGTAGCAGTAGGAGAAGCAGCAGGATTAGCAGTAGCAGCAGCAGTAGTAGTAGGAGTAGGAGTAGCAGCAGCAGCAGGAGCGGCGGCGGCAGAAGAGGCGGCGGCAGCAGAGGTGGCGGCGGGAGCGGCGGCGGCGGCAACGGTAGCGGCAGCAGTGGCGGCGGCAGCGGCAGCGGCAGTAGCAGCAGCCGCAACCGCAACAGCCACACCAGTAGCAGCAGCAGCACCAGCACTAGGAGTAGGAGTAGCAGTATTTGTAGCAGTAGGAGGAGCAGTAGCAGCAGCAACAATAGTAGGAGTAGGATTAGCAGCAGCAGGAGGAGCGGCGGCGTCAGCGTCAGCGTCAGCGGCAGCAGCAGTAGGAGTAGCAGTAGGAGGAGTAGTAGCAGCAGCAGTAGCAGTGGGAGTAGGAGTAGCAGTAGGAGTAGCAGCAGCTGCAGCAGGAGCAGTAGGAGTAACAGCAGCAGTGAGACCAGCAGCAGCAGCAGCAGTAAGACCAGCAGTAGCAGCAGTAGCCAGCAGCAGCAGTAGTAGTAGCTGCAGCAGTAGTAGTAGTTGTAGCAGCAGCAGTAGTAGTAGTAGTAGCAACAATAGTAGCAGCAATAGTAGTAGAAGCAGTAGCAGCAGTAGTAGTAGTAGTAGCAGTAGCAGTAGTAGCAGCAGCAGCAGCAGTAGCAGCAGCAACAAAAAAAGCAGCAGCAACAACAACAACAACAACAACAACAACAACCACAACCACAACCACAACGACAACAACAACGAATACGACAACGACAACGACAACAACAATAACAACAACGACGACAACAACGATAACAACAACAACAACGACAACAACAACAATAACAACAATGACAACTACAACAACAACAATGCCAACAACAACAACAACAACAACAACAACAACAACAACACCACCACCAACAACAACAACAACAACAGCAGCAGCAGCAGCACTAGTAGCCTGCTCCTGCAGTAGCAGCAGTAGCAGCAGTAGCAACAACAGCAGCAACATCAGTAGCAGCCTACTACAGCAGTAGCAGCATCAGCAGCAGTAGGAGTAGGAGTAGCAGCAGCAGTAGCAGTAGTAGGAGTAGCAGCAATAGCAGCAGCAGCAGCAGTAAGAGCAACAGTTGCAGCAGCAGTAGCAGCATTAGTAGCTGCAGTAATAGTAGCAGCAGTAGCAGTAGTAGCAGCAGTAGTAGCAGTTGTAAGAGCAGCAGTTGCAGCAGCAGCATTTTCAACAACAGTAGCAGCAACAGTAGCAGCATTAGTAGCAGCAGTAGTTGTAGCAGTAGTAGCAGCAGTAGTAGTAGCAGTAGCATTAGTAGCAGCAGCAGCAGTAGTAGCAGCAGCAGCAGCATTAACAACAGCAGCAGCAACATTAGTAGCAGCAGTAGTTGTAGCAGTAGTAGTAGCAGTAGCATTAGTAGCAGCAGCAGCAGCAGTAGCAGCAGCAGCAGCATTAACAACAGCAGCAGCAGCAGCAGTAGTAGCAGCAGCAACAGCGGCAGCAGTAGCAGCCTGCTCCTACAGTAGCAGCAGCAGCAGCAGTAGTAGCAGCTGCTCCTGCAGTAGCATCAGCAGCAGTAGCAGCAGCAGCTGCAGCAGCGGCGGCACAGTCCAGGGAAAGCATCTATCTATAGTGATAGTGATCCATTGCCTTGACTTGAGTCTCCACCACATCTATTTCCTGCCCAGCAGCGGCAGCATCATGAGCAGCAGCGGCGGCAGCATAAGCAGCAGCAGCGGCGGCGGCATCAGCAGCGGCAGCAGCATGAGCAGCAGCGGCGGCAGCATAAGCAGCAGCAGCGGCGGCGGCATCAGCAGCAGCAGCACCAGCACCAGCAGTAGCAGCAGCAGTAGCAGTAGCAGTAGCAGCAGTAGTAATAGTTGGAGCAGTAGTAGGAGTAGTAGTAGTGGTAGTAGTAGTGGTAGTCGTAGTGGTAGTCGTAGTGGTAGTAGTAGTAGTAGTGGTGGTAGTAGTAGTGGTAGTAGTAGTAGTAGTGGCAGTAGCAGTAGTAGTGGCAGTAGCAGCAGTGGTGGCAGTAGCAGCAGCAATGGTAGTAGCAGCAGTAGCAGTAGTAGCAGCAGTAGTAGGAGCAGCAGTAATAGTAGTAGCAGCAGGAGCAGTAAGACGATGCGGCATTATTGTCAGTAATTCTTGCACTTCTCTTGTAGTTTCATATTTCTAGCCATTGTTACTATTTGTTTATTGTGTCTTTTTCACTATTCTTGATTTTTTGTTGTTGTTATTTATTATGAATATAATGAAGTGCCTAGAGTTCAAAGAGCTTCTAAGTATAAAAATATATCACCTTTTTTAGATACTCAACAAGAAAATACCATCATTTCAAATGAAGAGGAAAAATAATTTTTTTGCATGTGTATATCTTAGAGGATGTTTTATAGATATAAAAAGACTAAAGAAACTAAGGAATGGAATTTGTGAGTTGTTCTTCGAATGAGTGGATTCCTTGCACTCTTTGTAGGGCTTGGGCAATTCGTACTATTTGAATTAGTTCTTGTGATTGAGTTGCGCTCAAAATTTATTCTTATTACAGTAATATAGCCAAGCTCCCGATATGGAGACCCAAGATAAATTATTTATGCTCCCGTTGGCAGGTCTATGTGTGTCGGTAATTTGGAGGGTGGGGGAAGGACAATAATGGAGTCCCGCATTGAAAATAGATAATTTCCTCAATTCTTTGTATGATATGGACAATTCTTATCCTTTAAGCTAATTTTTTGGGTTGAATTAGATTTAGAGGTAATTCTTTGCAAAGGCCTGAACCGGCATTAAAAAGAAAGGAAAATTTCTATTTTCACTTCTCTTTTTTTTAAAATCACGTAAATTATTGTGTCCCTGTGTTATGGGTCCTCATATCTCAAAATGAACTAATCTTAGGCTTAGGCAATGCCATTCAAAATTCACTATTAAAATTCTGAAACATAGACAAGATATTTCTTATACAGTGTCGATATTTAAGAAAGTGAATTACGTAATAATATCTTATTAAAAAATATATTTCGAATCATATTTTAAAACAATAATATTCAAACTATTACCACAACTCTCCTCGATGATTTTTATTTTGTAAGTTGAATTCGTTATTTTTTTATTTTGTATCCTCGTTAAAAACTCAAAAGCTCATCATTCACTTTATTTTCTATAAAGGCGTCAAATAATTACTCAAAAGCTCATCATTCACTTTATTTTGCATATTTATCTTAAGCAACTTTGACGGAAAGAAAAAGTAACTAACAGAAATTTCTAAAATAAACAACGCATATTGTTGCTGGAGTTTGTACCCAGGTGAGCTCGGGAAGTATTTAATTCAATTAACGTCATTTCACTGTTATCTATATTATGTTATTTTTGTATATTAATTACATACACATATTTAGTAAATTTTCCATCACTTAAGACGTGGTGCATCCGCCCCTATTTAAATTAATTCAAATTCATGGCACATAAGATACATTAGAGAAAAAGGAAGACTTCCTTATTGTTGCAGATGCGGAGTGCAATATATGAGTTCAGGCGAATTTAGCCTTTTTGACCAAATATGTCTACAAATTCAACAAATATGAAAAACTATTAGCACTTGAGGCAGTCATAGAATTTCAAAACTCAAGCACTTTCTCATTTCATTATATTTATTTAGTGAAAATTAACAATATAGATAATTGCGATAGGATAGTTGTATGGGTCAGAATCTGACCCCCTGATCATTAGCGAAATTAATTATATATTAAGCTAATTCTTGGCTAAAAAGAGGTATGACCACTTATTAGTCACGATATCCGATGGTTACCCTGTTTGATCAACAAGGCCACTGCCCATCCGCCGTCATAAGGACAGAACCTCAAAGGGGAAAACCAAATCATTACTGTCAATAAACGCTCTCTTCACATTTCTCCTTGATTATTAATACTTACTTTTCATTTCTCACATTTGGTCCCTTGACTTATTATGATCTGCTATGATTGGTCCTCGATTTATTTAGATTCTTTTATGCTTGCAAAGTATATGATAACTTTGAGCAAACAATTTGGTGTCGTCTGTAGAAATTTCATAACAGAATCGTGTAGTTCTTCCCCAGAACAAAAGGAAAGAAACGCCAAAGAACAACCCAGCTCAAACAAGATAAAGCGGTATGTCAGCTTCCTTTCAAGTATTTAGGGATACCTCTAAACTCTAAAACACTTGCTATCCACCATTACTTGCCACTGATTGAGAAGGTTACTGATAAAATCACTTGGTGGTCAACCAAGTTGCTTTCTTATGCAGGAAGATGTCAAATTATTAAAGCTGTTATTTTTGGTATTCAAACTTACTGGGCACAAGTGTTCATACTGCCAAAGAAAGTATTGAAAACCATTGAAGCAATCTGCATGTCTTTTCTGTGGACTGGAAGTGCTACTGTGTCTAAAAGGGCTCTGGTTGCCTGGGAAAGGGTCTGCAAACCACTTTCTGCTGGAGGGCTCAACATTATTGATATGACTGTGTGGAATAAGGCAGCTATTACTAAGCTCCTTTGGGACTTGGCCAGGAAAAAAGACTGCATTTGGATCAAATGGCTGCACTGTTATTACATCAAACAGTGTGACATTGTAACAATGCCCTTACCTAAGGCAGCTACCTGGGTTGTTAGAAAGATTTTGGACTGCAGAACTGCTGTAATGGAGAATCAGCAACTACAAGGGGATCTTTTAGCAGGTTGAAGGGAGTGTGCAGGTTGGATAAATTCCAATCCAAAAACTCTACATTGCAATGCGTCCCAGTTACAGTAAGGTAGAGTGGAGAAATCTGATACTGACTGCTAATGTTCAACCTCGACACAAGTTCACTGTATGGCTAGCTACTCAACAAAGACTGCCTACTATTGATACATTACAGAAGTTTGGAATACAAGTGTCTGAAAACTGTATGTTCTGTAATCAGCATGTTGAAGAGTTTGAGCACTTGTTCTTTGAATGCCCAATCAATAATCGAATATGGGCCAGACTTTGCTGCTGGCTGGGATACAATAGAACAGTTGGTAATTGGGAAGCTGAACTAAAATGGATTTGCAGTAAAGCTAGGAGCAAAATGTGGCACAAAGCTATTACTGCTTCTGTATTTGTAAACACTGTTGCCCTTATTTGGAGGGAAGGGAATTGTATTCGGTTTAATGGGAAAGCATTTGTGGAAGACTAGTTTTGCAGAGAAGTTGCTTTGCTTGTTCATATACGCGGCAGAAACTGTAAATGTTGGCAAGATGGTTTGCGGCAACTTAACTGTTTTCTTTAGCTATAGTCTAGCAGGCCCTATACTAAGATAGCTTCTGGTAATAGTTGTATTAAATTAGGGATTGTTTCTAAATGAGTAGTAGCTAGTCCATGCTACTACTATAGAACCTTACAGTGTACATCCTTTTGATATCAATGAAATTTAACAGTTATACAAAAAAAAACTCGAAGATCTCGAATCGAGACCCAACTTCTCTGCCACTCCTCTCTCGGATAGTGCAAGCAAGAAGAAGAAGCAGACCCTCCCCCCTCCTGAGGTAGGGTATCTGTAAGGAACCTCCTGCATCCCTGATACGGGACTCAGCCGGAGATCAGAATGCATGTATCTTGAACCAAGAGTCATCTCAAGCCAGCGTACATACCCTAGCAGGGAAGATAGCACGTGATCTGCCCAAGATCTCGAAGAAAAATCGAGCTTCGGCTCTCAAACACTAACATAACAAGATCCAGGCTATTCGCCTTAGCCAACAAAAATTACAAATTGAACTAGGACTCAGGATACGCGCCTTCTCCAACGAAAATTACAATTTTAACTACGAGATGAACTGGGACTCAGGCTACGCGCCTTCGCCAACAAAAATTACAAGTTCAACTACGAGTTAAACTGGGACTCAGGCTATGCGCCTTCGCTAACAAAAACTACAAGTTCAACTATGAGTTGAACTGGAACTCAGGCTACGCGCCTTCGCCTACGAAAATTGCAAGTTCAACTACGAGTTGAACAGGGACTCAGACTATGCGCCTTCGCCAACGAAAATTACAAATTCAACTACGAGTTGAACTGGGACTCAGGCTATGCGCCTTCGCCAACAAAAGCTACAAGTTCAACTACGAGTTCAACTGAGACTCAGGCTACGCGCCTTCGCCAACAAAAATTACAAGTTCAAGTTCAGGCTATGCGCCTTCGCCAACAAAAACTACAAGTTCAACTACGAGTTGAACTGGGACTCAGGCTACGTGCCTTCACCAATGAAAATTACAAGTTCAACTACGAGTTCAACTAGGACAGGCTACACGCATTCGCCAACAAAAATTATAAGTTCAACTACGAGTTGAACTGGAACTCAGGCTATGCGCCTTCGCCAACAAAAACTACAAGTTCAACTACGTGTTGAATTGAGACTCAGGCTACGCGCATTCGCCAATGAAAATTACAAGTTCAACTACAAGTTGAATTGGGACTGAGGCAACGCGCCTTTGACAACAAAAATTACAAGTTCAACCACGAGTTGAACTAGGACTCAGGCTATGCGCCTTCACCACCAAAAATAACAAATTCAACTATAGTCGAACTGGGACTCAGACTACGCGCCTTCGCCAAAGAAAATTATAAGTTCAACTACGAGTTGAACTGGGACTCAGGTTATTTGCCTTCGCCAACAAAAACTAAAAGTTCAACTACGAGTTGAACTGGGGCTCAGGCTACGCACCTTCGTCAACGAATATTACAAGTTCAACTACGAGTTAAGTTGGGAGTCAGGCTACGCGCCTTCGCCAACAAAAGGTACAAGTTCAACCACGAGTTGAACTGGGACTCAGGCTACGTGCCTTCATCACTAAAAATAAAAGTTCAACAAAGGTCGAACTGGGACTCAGGCTATGCACCTTCGCCACCAAAAACAACAAGATTAACTATGGTTGAACCACGACATACTATGCGCCATCGCCATCAAATTTATCAAAGTTCAACTACAATATGAACTGGGGCTCAGACAATACGCCTTCGCCATCAAAAATAAAAATTTCAACCGCAAGTTGAACCAAGACTCAGGACACGCGGTTTCGCCAGCAAATACAACGAGTTCGACCTCGCTAATCCATGAAGCTAGACGCCTCCGTCCTTGAAACTAACAGCTCAGGTCAAATTCCTTTCTCATCGAACACGATAAAACTAGATCCATGGCAAATAAGGGCGTAGGTCCAGCACCCTCACAATTCAAGTAAGTACTCCCAACTTGAACTACGATTGGGGCCACGTATAGTTCGGCCCCTTCAAACTACAAGGACGCTTTTTTCACAATCACGGCCGGTAGTTCAATCGTGCCCGAACTGGGACTAATGCTAAGTGTCGCTATCGCCAAATAACGGCTACAACTCACCTCCACCGAATCAAAAAAGCAAGACCGTTAACAACGAAAAGGCAACACGCCTACCAGAGTGATAATCTAAGGTAAATCACCCCTTGAACACATGCAATAGAAACATCTAAAGGAAAAGAAAGGAAAACACAAAATATATACAAAACGAGCAATGGAAAAATAAGCTTATATATATATACATACTCGGCCAGGGCCGATCAATACGAAGGAAAGAAAAAGGAAAAATATAAAGATATCCAAATGTCAAATGGCGAACAAAATAAAAACACTTCAAAACTTTTCACTCGGCGTCACCCACGCCACCATCAGCACCATCATCAGCCCCCAGCGTCGCTGGGTCAAAACCACAATCAATATAGGATTCATGAGCCCTCTGATGAGATACCTCAAAAGAGGTTTTGGGCATGATACCGGCTTCCCACAATATTTTATTTACATCACGCTGGGCCTCGGCAAACATCCAGAGTTCACGAGACTGGTTGGAAGAGCCGGCCAGATCCCTTAGGCGTTGATTCTCTCCCTCCAAGGCCGTGATCCAATCCGTTGTGACTTGGGCATCTGATCGGTGCGGACTCAAACCTAAGGATGAGTAGGTGTGACTATTAATAACCCAATAGTGTATCGGGGTCGATAATTCCACATGGAGCTTCAATTTGGAGTTGATGTATTTGCTAGCCTAGAAATGCGTTTTGGCTTCTAATTTATCTTCTTATTATTTTTGATTTTTTCTTTTGTTATCAACTAAATTTACCAACTAATATTGTAAGTTAAAATTACGCTAAGTTATAGTGCTAGATATATTCAATAAGAGAAAGGCCCTTGGATCATGACACTCACCTAGGTGGATAACTAAAGGGTATAAAATTCTAACACAAGAATGATAATTATGGGGAATATGGATAACTATTGCACTTTAGCACTCACTCTCACACCTCTCAGTAGAGAGAGTGATTTTTCCCAGTTGACTCTCTCGAGACCAATGGGGTAGGTTAATTTTCCCAAGCAACTTAAGGTTCAAGTAGGGTGATTACTCTCTCGAGGTTTAACCCGTTACTTGGAACTACTATTCTCATGGGTCCATCCCAAATCCTTGTTGGGCTGAATGTGAGGTCATTGACTCTCTTTCTCAAGAAGAGGCAAACCCCACTAAGCTTGACATAGTGTTTGTAACCACCAAATCTAAGTAAAATCATACAAACAACCCAAATACCGAACACTCACTATCATCCAAGCATTAATCAAGAACACCAATTAATTACCCACACTAGGGTTGAGTCACAACCTTAGCTAATGGGCTTAGCTAGACATGGAACAAGAATAAAATGAAGAAATACTAGAAGAAATTAATATAATCATTAACTACAAGGTTAATCTACTTGAATCTACGCTAAATACAATAGAAAATTGCCTAAAGTAGGCTAATAACGAGAGTCACGAGCTCAGCTGCTACAGAGAATGAAAAAACTTGACCTTAAAATGTATAGTGTTCTATTTATACTACACAGGAAAAACCACACAAAAAATTCCCCTAAGGGTCTGTTAAAGACCGCATAGAAATTTCATGCGGCCCCATAGGGCTTGTGGTCTTCAGATCTGGCTTCTGGACTTGAGGATGCGGACCACATAGAAATGACATGTAGCCGCATAGGTCATGTTATGCGGACCGCATGGAAGTAACACGCGGCCGCACAGCTACAGTGATGCGGTCCGCGTGGAAATGGCATGCGACCGCACAATAGGTTCTCCCAACTTTCTGGTTCTCTGAACTTCACCCACGCGGACTGCACTGTTTTGGTGTACGGCCGTGCGGGCCTGTTGCCTTGTGTTTCTAAACATCTAGTCTCTTATCAGTGCGGACCGCAAGGAAATGGATGCGGTCTGCATGGGTTTTCCTCTGTTTTGGTCACTCTCTGAACTATCTTGCGCGCCCACTTTTTTGGCTCCGTTGTCGGGGAGCTTTACGGTGTTTGACTATTTGTTAGCTAGTTTTGTGTTTTTGCTTCTCTTTCCTTCTTTTTACTTATTTTGTTTATTCATTTCACTCAGGTACCAATGGCTTTAAATATGAAGGATCCTATCAATGTTGGAGTGGAGGAGGTGGAAGATATGGAACAAGATGAGATTTTACCCCAAGCACAAAGGAGGGGTAGAAATGCTAATGTGAATGCTAATGCTAATGACAACATACCAGACCCTCCTCCACCTCCACCAAGAGTTTCTCCACGAGTTCTACCAAATCAAGGGTATGCAAGTGCAATATTTCCTCCCCGAATTTGGGTGGAGAACATCTAAATCACCAATGTCATGCTCATTTTGCTCGAACAACGAGGGTATTTCACAGGCGCTTCAGACCAAAATGCGTACAAGCATTTGAAAGGGTTTATGGATACTTGTTGAGGGAGAAAGTAGACAAATGTTTTGGAAGATGCACTGAGGCTAAGGCTTTTCCCCTTCTCACTTCGGGGGAAGGCATTGGATTGGTTGGAGAGATTGAAAAATCATTCCATCACTACTTGGGATGAATTTGCGGATAAATTCATTGCGAAGTTCTTCTCGCCTCATCATATGGAGGCTCTTAGAGATGAGATCCTAGTTTTGAAGCAAGAGACGACGGAGCCTTTACATGAGATATGGGAGAGATTTCGAAAAATGGTGAAAGAGTTCCCCAACAACGATATGAATCATGTGATGATCCAACAGATGTTCTATCGGGGTATAAACACAACAAACCAATGCAATGTTAATCCGGGCTAATGTTTCTCAAGGTGGTCCCAATGTTATACACTTGCATAAGGAGTTGCATGATCACGGTCAAGCCATTGCCGAACTCACAACAATAATGAACCAATTGGCTAAGGCACAACTTTAACAAGTTCAAAATCTACGTCAAGTCAATGCCATGGAGGGAGTGAGTATGATAAAAAGAAGGCAAAGAGGGCAACAACAACCTCCGGAAAATTTTGACAACTTTAATGATGGGAATAGTGGTTATTCGAATGAATGTTATGATGACCAAAGTGAAGAGGTCCAATATGTCAATAACTACTAAGGTAATAAAGGAAATCAAGGGAACCAACAATGGCGTTCCCAAGGCAATTGGGGGAACCAACAAAATAGTTGAAATTGGAATAATAATTGGGGTAATTAAGGAAATCAAGGTAACAATTGGGGTAATCAAGGTAATTGGGACGGAAACTATAATAATTGGAACAACAACAACATTGGTGGGTGGAACAATAATCAAGGAGGTAATCAAGGAAATTGGGGGCAAGGTTTTCAAAGGCCCCCGATGTTCCAACAACTGAACAACCCACCCCCGTTCCAATCTCGAGGGTCGAGGTCTTCGGGTCAAGATATGGATAGAATTGAGAACATGTTCGAACAAATGATGAAGAGGAATCACGACTCGGATGCCCAATTAGCCTCCCACAACACTTCAATCCGGAACTTAGAGGTGCAACTTGGACAAATATAAGGCTGTATCTGGTTCCGGTTCTGGGTCAATTTGGGTCTGCGGTTCCGGTTCTGGCGGTTCCGGTTCTGGCGGTTCTGGTTCTGCGGTTCTGGCGGTTCTGGCGGTTCCGGTTCTGGCGGTTTCGGAGCCGGAACCGCTACCATACGGTTTCGGAACCGCCTGGTTCCGGTTATGGCGGTTCCGGAACCGCGGTTCTGGCGGTTCCAGGTGGTTCCAGGTGGTTCCCGGCGGTTCCGAGTTATTTTTTATTTTTTTTTAAAATCAATATCTTGTATAGTAGTGATTAGTATATTGTAGAATATATTTTTATATGGTGTACTATGTTATTAATTATAGTATATATTGTGTATAAGTAGTGTATATTTTGTATATAAGTAGTATATATTGTATTTAAGTAGTTTATATTGTATATAAGTAGTGTATATTGTGTTTGGTAATTAGTATATATTGTGTATAAGTAGTGTATATTTTGTATATAAGTAGTATATATTGTATTTAAGTAGTATATATTGTATATAAGTAGTGTATATTGTGTTTGGTAATTAGTATATATTGTGTATAAGTAGTGTATATTTTGTATATAAGTAGTATATATTGTATTTAAGTAGTATATATTGTATATAAGTAGTGTATATTGTGTTTGGTAATTAGTATATATTGTGTATAAGTAGTGTATATTTTGTATATAAGTAGTATATATTGTATTTAAGTAGTATATATTGTATATAATTAGTGTATATTGTGTTGTAGTTAGTAATTAGTATAAATTGTATATAAGTAGTATATATTGATAAAAGAATGTAGTCATTAGTACATTGTGTTGTATGTTATATATTGTATGTTATATAAATATTCAAGGATTGATATAGAAGTAAAGACAAAGAAATATTGAGACAAAAGATATCCAAGGATATGATAAAGAGCATATTTATTGACCAAAATGGCATATCTTTCTTAGTCTTCCTTCCCCCAATGGAAAAAAAACTAAAAGAAGACATGCCAATGTACAAGTTACATCATAATTTATGCATTATTCCCTGAACATGACTTAACTCAGTTATCCCCTGTGGTGAACGCTTATTCTTGTTCCTTGGGGTTAATTCTATTGACAGTTGCACCCACATCATCGGCTACTTCAGTTTTTTCGACATCTTTTGGAGTTCCTGGAGCCGAGCCATATGCTTCTTCCCTGTCCTGTGTGCCTCCATTGATTTCTCAGACAAAGCCCCTACAATAGTAATGCAATAAAATCCAGATAACAAAAAAGGTCTTTTAACTTTTCAGTCATGTTATATCACTCACAATAATAGACAAATACATATACTGAGCCATGTCAAATACAATGTCAAGGTCCATCAAAAGATAAGTTACTAAGGATTCAAATTGTTCAGGTATTAGAGAATTGAATTACAGCAAATGTCAGATCCTGTAGATAAACTTACCTTAAAAGTTGACGCCATAAGTAGATCTTGAAGCTTAGGGACTATGTTTTACCGAACATATTTTTCCCTTACCGAACATATTTTTCAACAAAAATGCCATAATAATTAGCACGTAAGAGTTGAAAATCGTTGAAATTGAACACTTGAAAACTTCAATTCAACAACTTCAACAATATTTCACGAATTTGCAACAATAAATTAAGCACTTGCACTAGAAAGATTGAAAGAGAACTTGAGAGAGATTGAGAGATATTGATGAATTGGTGAATAAAAATGAAAGAATGAGGGGGTATTTATAGTTGAGAAATGGAAAATAGTGTAATTATATAAAGTTTGGGGGCCAAATGGCTATTTTTTAAACTTCCAAACGGCTAGTTTTGAAAAAGAATCGTTTGGAACCGCCAGAACCGCTTGGAACTGTTTGGAGCCGTTTGGAACCGTTTGGATTTTTTTTTTAAAATTATCGTCACAGAACCATTTGGAACCGTTTGGAACTGCCAGAACAGGTCCGGTTCCGGTTCCGGTTCTGGCGGTTCCGGTTTCGCGGTTCCAACAGGTAGAACCGCGACATCACGGTTCTGGGGAACCACCGGAACCGGAACCGCCAGAACCGCGGTTCCGGTCCGGTTCCGGTCCGGTTCCGGTCCGGAACCGTGAAACTTACAGCCTTACAAATATCTCTCTCAACACTTGACCGAAGGGTGCACTACCGAGTGATATGGTGGTGAACCCCAAGGGTAGGCATAATAACCATGTCATGGCGGTTAAAACGCGTAGCGAGAGAGGTGGTGATGTGCAAGAAAGTCAAGTTATGGTCGATGATGATGAGTTGCGGGAAGATGATGTCCTATTAGTGGTTGAAGATATTGTTGAACCAATTGTGAGGAATGAAGTGACAATAGATATTGATGATGGTGAGGAGGATACCAAGAGGCCGTGAACCCGTCTAGGGAAACTGTCATTGACATGCCAGAACCTACGGTGCCAAAAGAAAAGGCACCTTTACCTAGGCCTCCTCCGCCATATCCTCAAAGATTGGCTAAGCAAAAAGGTGACAATCAGTTTAAAAAGTTTATTGAGATGATGAAGAGTTCAACCATCAACGTGCCTTTGGTGGAGGCACTTAAACAAATGCCCAGATATGCAAAGTTCATGAAGGACTTGGTTACCAAGAAGAGATTTATGGAGTGCGAAACAATCAAGATGATGCAACAAGTGAGTTCCATTGTGCACTCCATGGCTCCGAAGCTAGAGGATCCTGGTGCATTCAGAATATCGTGCACCATTGGAAGCGCAGATTTTGCAAAGGCCCTATGTGACTTGGGGGCAAGTATCAATCTCATGCCTTATTTGGTGTTCAAAACTTTAGGGATTGGGAAACCTCACCCGACTTCCATGAGGCTTCCAATGGCGGACAGATCTATGAAGCGGCCCTTGGGAATTATTGATGATGTCCTCGTTCATGTTGACAAGTTCATATTGCCTACAAACTTCGTGATCTTGGATTGCAAGGTGGATTTCGAGGTACCTATTATTCTTGGAAGGCCTTTCCTAGCTACAGGGAAGGCCTTGGATGATGTAGAGGCAGGAGAATTGACTTTTCGCGTTGGTGATGAAAAAGTGGTTTTCCATGTATGCAAGTCTATGCGCCGACCAAATAGCACCGAAGTTTGTTTGTTGATTGACATTGTCACGGCGGTGATAGTGGATGACACAAGTGCAATGGCAAATGTTGAGGACCCACTCGAGACCGTGATCTTGACCATGGAGGTTGATGATATTCCGAAAAGGGTGGAGCGTGTGAATGCACTTCATGGCATGGGATCATATTCCTATGAGCCGAGGAAGATATCTCTTGATCTTGAAAATCGCAAAACTCCACCCACCAAACCATCCATTAAGGATCCACTAGTGTTGGAGTTGAAACCACTTCCTCCTCACCTCAGGTATGAGTTTCTTGGTCCTAATTTCGCTTTTCCAATTATTCTTTCTTCTTGCTTGACTAACGTGCAGGTGGACGCCACTTTGGCGGTTCTTCAAAAGCGCAAGCGGGCGATTAGATGGACGTTGGCGGATATTCGGGGTATTAGCCCCGCGTTTTGCATGCACAAGATAATATTAGAGGAGGATATGAGACAGTCTCTTGAACATCAAAGGAGACTCAATGAGGCCATTGAAGAGGTGGTTAAGAAGGAAGTCATCAAGTGGATTGACGCCAGTGTGGTATATCCAATTTATGATAGTTCGTGGACCTCTCCAGTTCAGTTTGTACCAAAGAAGGGAGGAATGACGGTAGTGACCAATGATAATAACGAGCTGATTCTGACTCGTACTGTGATGAGTCGAAGGGTATGCATGGACTACCGTAAATTGAACAAGGTTACAAGAAAAAAACCATTTTCCCTTGCCATTCTTGGATCAGATGCTTGACCGTCTGGCTGGCCGGGCGTTCTATTATTTTCTAAGTGGCTATTCCGGCTATAACCAGATTCGCATTGCCCTAGAGGACCAGGAAAAGACAACTTTCACATGTCCGTATGCCACATTTGCATTCTCGCGTATGCCATTTGGACTATGTAATGCTCCAACGACCTTTTAGAGATGTATGATGGCAATCTTCACCGATATGGTGGAGGACATATTGGAGGTCTTCATGGACGATTTTAGTGTGGTCGGGGACTCATTTGGTGAATATTTTCAAAATCTTGATCGTGTGTTGGCCCTATGTGAAGATACAAATTTGGTGCTCAATTGGGAGAAAGGCCACTTTATGGTGGAAAAAGGAAATTGGGTCATAAAATTTTGAAAGGGGGATCAAGGTCAACAAAGCAAAAATCGAGGTGATCTCAAGTCTTCCTCCCCTTAACTCTGTCAAAGGGGTGAGGAGTTTTCTACGACACGTGTGTTTATACCGAAGATTCATTAAGGATTTTTCTAAGGTAGTGAATCTGTTGTGTAAGTTGTCGGAGAAGGATGCAAAATATGTGTTTGATGATAATTGTATGGAGGCCTTCAAGCTTCTAATACAAAAGTTGCACCTATCATAACCGCACCCAATTGGATCTTACCCTTTGAGCTCATGTGTGACGCTAGTGATGTTGCAGTGGGGGCGGCCTTGGGCCAGAAAATCAACAAATTATTCCATCAGGTGTATTATGCTAGCAAGACGGTGTTAGGTGCAAAAAAATTACACATTCACCGAGAAGGAATTGCTTGCTATTGTATTTGCCATGGAGAAGTTTTGCCCGTACCTTATGGGGACCAAAGTGATTATACATACCGATCACGCCACTCTTAGGTACTGGATGGCTAAGAATGACTCAAAAGCAAGATTGATAAGATGGGTGAATTTGATTTGGAGATCATTGATTGAAAAGGAAGTGATAACTTAGTGGCGGACCACTTGTCTAGATTGGAGGAGGAAGGGAGGCCTTCGGACGTCCTTGAGATAAATGATTCTTTTCTAGACGAACAACTCCTCTCAGTTTCTATGCTTGACATGTCGTGGTTTGCTGACATTGCTAATTATTTGGTTACCGGTGTGGTCCCATGTGAGGTCTCTTCTAACCAAAGGAAGAAGCTTAAACGGGATGCTTTGGACTTCTATCGGGATGAGCCATACCTCTTCAAAGTTTGCACCGATGGTGTGATTCACCGATGTGTTCCCGAACACGAGCAATTGAGTATTGTGGAAGCTTGTCACTCTTCGCCCAATGGTGGTCATCATGGCGGGGTGAGGACGGCGTCTAAAGTGTTGAGTTGTGGGTTCTACTGGACTTTGTTGTTCAAGGATGCTGGTGATTATGTGAAAAGATGTGATGAGTGTCAATGTGCCGGAGGAATTTCAAAGAAAGATGAGATGCCCCTTAACATGATTCTTGAGGTTGACTTTTTTTATGTTTGGGGGATCAACTTTATAGGACCATTCGTGAGTTCTTGTGGCAACACTTACATTTGGGTAGCTGTGGATTACGTGTCAAAATGGGTTGAGGCCATCGCCTTACCCAACAATGAAGCTCGTAGTGTAGAATAGGATTTTTGAGCTGATAGTTTGTGAAGTGTTGCAGGGATATTGCTGAACCAGTGCAGGGTAAAATGTAAGAAATGAACAGACACTTAAAAGTGCTTAAGCGACCGCACCCCAAAACAGTGCAGTCCGCGTAGGCTTGACAAATTGATGGTGTAAACTCAGAAGACCCTATGCCGCCGCATACCACTTTTGTGCGGTCCGCTTAGGAAGAATCAGAAATGGCCACTCTCTGATAAAATTCCCATGCGGCCGCGGTCCAAAACAGTGCGGACCGCGTGGGAATGGCCAAATTTATAAAGTCTCTGAAGTTTCCAACGTGGCTGCAAGTCAAAGCAGTGTGGCCTGCATGGGCTATGTGCATGACCTAAAGGGCAAAAATACTGCACGGTCCGCGTGCCATTTCTGTGCGACCATGCAGGTAGGTGAGAACTGGGCCCCACAATTGTCTATAAATAGACACCCGGGGCCTCCTTTTACCCTTTCTGCAAAATTTCACCAGAGCCTTTATTTCTACTGTTCACTTGCTCAAATTGTGCAATTATCATCATTTTCATCAGTTAACAAGTAACACTTCATCATCTAATTCAATTCTTAGTTTAATTTTTATTATTTTCATTAAATCTCACTAGTGTAACTTCTTATTTTCTTTCTTTTTCTTCTTAGACGACTGATTAGATTAGGATTTGGTTAATTTTGTTGAACAATGGGCATGTAATCTCCTGATAATAACTGAGTAGGGACACTTAGGCTCTTCAATGTTGAATTTTTAACTAAAATGAACTTTATTGCCAGCCAGTTAATTTGCCCTACGCGGCCGCACAACTTTCTTGTACGGTCCGCGTGTGCTTTAATAAGTAATGTGAGTACCCTCTCGTCGCGGAACGCGTTCACTTTTGTGCGGTCCGCGTGAACCCAATGCGGTCGCGATCCAAATTAGTACGGACCGCATGCCCAGAAGTTCATATAGGTTGCATTTTTAGAAGTGTGATCTATGCGGACCGCGTCCACTTTTGCGCGGTCAGCGTGAACCCAATGCAGCTGCAGTCCAAATCAGTGTGGACCGCATGGCCACAGTTCATAGAAGGTGAATTTTGATGCTCAACTTGTGCGAACCGCGTCCATTTATGGGTGGTACGCGTCAATCCTACGCGGCCACATTCCAATACATTATGGTCCGCGTAGGTACTTTCTGAGAACTATCTGTGAAACAATTTTTCATGTGCGGACCGTGTGTCTTTTCTGTGCGATCCGGGGTCCTATCTGCAACATAAATCCTACAATTTTTATTTGATGCTATAACTGTGTATTTCTATTTTTGTGCTTCTACTAACAACCTCAGACATTTATGCTTTGCAGGCAATGGTACAGAAACGGGGTGGTAAACAAATACAACGTGGGGGATAGGAAAAAAAACCCGGGAGGGGTAGTGTTTCCCGAGGGAAAACTGTGCAGAGAATAGTAAAACTCAATCCCATAGATAAGGAGACACTGAAGAAACAAAGAACGATCATCCGGGCAGTCGACAGGGCTGCTTCTCATTCAACTAGGAGTGACCACGAACCATCCCGGGACATCACCTCAGAGTCCATCCCCGACCATATGTCAATAGAGTTCCCCGTACCTGAGGCCTCTTCTCCGGACGATGCAACCATGGCTACTTCCAAAAAGCCAATTAATGTAGTCTCGAGCTCTTCTGATGTGTTCAGGACCGATGAAGAAGAGGATGGCCAATACTCCACCTCTCCCACAACTTCAATATCAGGGGAGAGTGTAGGGTATGCCGAGGGAGGAGAACCACGTTGGGGGGATTGATTAAACAAGAAAGCCGAAGTCTTGGGAGGACAGGATTATTAGTGAGGTAGCTTTCCACCAGAATAAGGAATGGTGGACAAAGAGAAAGCTTATTCCGGAGCGGCGTTTCATTGATGTCGACTTTATCCCTCACAACCCTCACGTACAAGCTCAATTATGTACGATAGAGGGTTGGGGGTTCTATAAGGAAAGGGTTGACAATGCAAACGAACACATGGTGAAATAATTTTACAGCAATGTTCATTATGTGGTTTGGGATACAAAAGAGACGAAGGCGAGGGACAAGACGGTAGTGTTTGACGAGAAATCCTTGAATGACTTTCTGGGGTTTGGGGAAGATGACGAGTCTGAGCACTTAGAGAAGCTTTCAATGAAAGAAGAAGCTCGCCCGTGGTTAGCCGAGATTCTAGTTGCTCCAGGTACAGTGCATGTGTGCTTGAATGCATAGGAAAAAATATACAGAAACACCCTCAACTTTAAATGCAAAGGGTGGTTGACCTTCGTGTGCAATCGCCTAGACTCGACCATACATGATAATTCTATTTCAATTGATCGTGATGTTCTTGTTGCCTCCATCATAGCGGGTTTTCCGTTGAATGTCGGCAACATCATGTCTCAGGTGATCTCCCGTGTGGGGAACGAGACAAAGACCAACTACCCTTTCCCCAACACATTGACACTATACTTCCGGGAGATGAAAGTGAAAAAGAAGAAATATGACATCATGGTGCCTCCGGTGAGCCCGTATTCTTGGTATGATCAAAATTATCCGGACAACCCAATGGGATCCAAGAAGAGTCAAGCCTCTACTTCATCCGCAGTTGGCCAGTCTGAAGCGCCAGCTGCCATTGAGCAGCCCACTATTGAGATAGTGTCTCCAGCCCATCCACATCTCCTCCTACTGTCACAGATGACCCGGTGATTCCGATGTCGAAGACTCACAGATTCACTGCCAACCAGCTCACGCACACACTTGCTAGTTTGAACAACTAGATGTCGGCTGAGACATCCAAGTTGCCCACATTGACCACTGCCGTTCAGGCAGAGAGAGCCCCGGTGATTGTTGAGATGCCTGCCTCCATTGATGAGACCTTGAAGAAAATCCTGGCAAACCAAGATAATATGATTGCTGAGCAGGCAAATTTGGCAAAGGAATTTGGGGAGCATAGCAAAGCTCTCAATGATTTGGCTAAGGAGCACAGAAAGTTGAGAATGATGAAGGCTTCCAAAGAGTCGGTGGCAAAGTTACAGGTACAGGTAGACAAGTTGGTAGCGGATCAGCTACCACTTGACTTATTGTTTGCTGAGTTGTCCGTGGATCAATCGAATGTGCAGCCACGGGAGGAGGAGAGGCTGAGGAATAAGAGAAAGTTCCCTAACACTGAGGGAGTAGTGATAGCAGTGGCACCGATTCAGGAGGGCCCATCCAGCACTACAGATATTGAGCCTCCTCCGGCCGTAGCAGTAGCTGAGCAAGCTTAGGAGAAGGCACCGGATGTCCTAGTAGCACAGCAGCAGTAAGTTGAGGACCATTCTGAGGCCCCGGCGGGTACAGAGGACACGGGAGCCATTGACTATAAGAGAGCACCTGATGAGGCTTGAGGGGCCGCTTCTATATCCTTTGCTTGATTTTCATGATTTATTTGATAGTTATCATTCGGGACAATGCTATCCCTTATTCGTGGGTGTGTGGCCCTACTTTTTGTTTATATTTGGATGACTGTACATATTGACTACTTTTAGTACATTCGTAGTTATAGTTGATGTGTATATAACTCTCGGTTCTGAACTCCCTTAGTTGTATATTCTACTTCCCTTGTGTACATATTCATTTGGGTTTCATTTGAGCTTTCTTTCTATTTTCGTTATTTTTGTTAAATATTTTCGTTCAACTTGCAAAGTTAGGCTTGTAACCTCTTTTTGGTTTTGTTTTGGCGGTGGCAATAAGCCCTTGGTTTTCTTAATGCCACGGTTCTTTCCAAGGGTAGAATGTTGTGCAAACCGGGTGACTCTTCCCAATCATAGATAGCGTGACAACTTTCTTAAAGGTTGAGTCAGTTTTTGATTTTTCTTTTTGATTTTCAAGTTTTTGTAGTTAAGGTTACCTCAGGCAAAGCTTCACTTGGGCCTATCACATTTGCCTTTGATCCTATGGTCAAAGACATTAAGTTGTGTTTTGGATGGTGAAAGTCGTGACCTTGAGACTCTTGTGTTGACCAAACAATCATCATATGGTCATGTTGGGCCATTGTGCACTTGAATCGCATCTAAGGTCGTTGTGGGACCTCGACTCCGTTTTTGGAAATCCTTGAGTGCGTGTGGTGAGAATATGATGTGCTAAGCCCAAGTACCGTGCCCATGGCCTAAAACTTGCCTGAATGTTTGTTGAGGAGAAATAATAGGTGGAACTTGACTTTAGAAATGATCTTAGGCTTTCCTTGATCCAAAAGTGCAAAATTGAACAATTCCATGACCTACCAATCAACTGATCCTTAGTTCACCTCTTTTGAGCCTCGAACCTTATTCTTTCATGAATCAAATTACAAGCCTATATCCGTTCTCAATTAGACCTTGTCTTGGCAGCCAAATCTTCGCTTGAGTAGAGGCAAATGACCAAGTTTGGGGGAGGGAAACAATAAAGGTATCAATATGGTGGAAAGGCACAAAAGCAAAAGAAAAGGAAGGCAATGAAAAAGAGAAAGACAAAAAGAAATACAAAAAGAGAATAGCAATCAAAAAGGGAATCAAAAGGACAACAAAAGTGAAAAAGGTGTGGAAAAGTATTCAAAAGGGAAAAAGGTGTGGAGAAGTATTCAAAAAGGAGAAAGGTGTTGAATTGCAAACGAAAGAGCGATATTGCATCCCTCTAGACCCCGAAAGAAGTGAATTACTCAATTAAGTCAAGAAAGTATGCCAAAATGAATCAAATAAAGTGCCTACGAGAAGATTGAAACCATTGAAGCAACATCATATCCTACCTCTACCCAAAAGCCTTTGAAATGACTCCGCAAAAACCCTATGTGATCATGAGTTGAGAGAAACCTACATTAGTGGATAATTACATGAAGGGCAAGAATATGATGCTTAAAGCCGGTGTTAGGGCTGTTTCTTTGTGAGAGATAAGAGAGTTCATTCACCTGGATTTGCGTGCAATTATTCTAAAAGGTCGTGTCCACTTAGGGAAAGCCTAGGATTCGTGAGTCTAGGTTCCACAATAACCGAAGTATTTGAGAAAGGTTCATTGGTGAGTTGTATCGACCCTTGATGATCTTGTGTCACACTTGATCCACAAGTGTTCAAAGTTTTAAATGTGTTAATGATACATATGCATTGAGGGCAATTGTTAGTCCCAACTAAGGTTTGTTGAGGTAACCTTAGGAAGAACAAGAATTACTGGGGTGGTTTTCATTGAGGGATAGGTCTCATTTTTATTTGCTTGAGGACAAGAAAAGGTTTAAGTATGGGGGAGTTGATATCTTTGAATTACACATGTTTTATACCCTTTCTTGCCTGAGCTTTGTGCATAAACTGCTTCAAATTAGTCTTAAATTTCTTACAAAGTACGTTAGATTGAACTTTTGAGCGACAAGATGATATATATCACAAATCGCTCAAAATAGGAGTGAAACCTGCCAAGCGCCAACAGATAATTCAAGTGGGAAAAAGGTCACCTATGCGGACCGTACTGTTCTGATGTGCAGCAGCACAGAATAGTTCTGCAAGAAGCCAAGTCAAGGTTGACCTGCACGGACCGTACTGCTTTGGTGTGCGGCCACGCAGGATAGTTCAGAGACTGGCCTTCTTCCCACTTGAGTTATCTGTTGCCGTTTGGCAGGTTTCACTCCTCTTTTGAGCCAATTTGTGATATATATCATATCGTCGCTCAAACCTGCAATCAAACGCACTTTGTAAGCAATTTAAGACTAATTTGAAGCAGTTTATGAACAAAGCTAGGGTAAGAAAGGGTATAAAACATGTATAATTCAAAGATATCAGCGTCCCGCTCATAGACACCAATGCGTTCCTCCAGCCCCGCCTCTCTAAAGGCCGCGGCAGCTCTTTTCGTGGTCCGCTTCCTCTCATGGACGCAGATCGCCACCTCCAACACCCCTGCCCTCAACCAAGCATCCCTTTCTTGTAGCCTCAAAGCGGCGACCTCATTCTCTAAAGAGACCACCTTCCCGTTCAAGGTCGTAGAGAACTCTGCCGTCGTAGCCTAATTCTGGCGCTCTCTCTCAGCTGCAGCCCTCCTTTTGGCCTTGATATCTTCATCTTTTTTATGAAGCTGCTCCACGAGGGCGCGGATCTTGTCCAGCGTCTGCTATATATGAAGCTCTCGCCTCGCCAGCTCATCGACCAACGCCCAGCTATGGGGGTCGTTCCTCAGGCGCTCGCGCATCTCGCGGAACCGATCTCGATAGCGGCGACACTTCTCCAACACCTGCAAAAATATTCCTCTACCAATGTTGGCTCGACAGATGCCCTCCACCTCCAACAGATAAGACTGCAAAGCAAAGGCAATGATTAAAGTAAAAACAAACTAAGGTAAGAGGAAAGTAGAACAAGGTCATCATACGTACCCTCAGGCCCATCGCGACCACCTCGTTCATCAATCCGATGTCGTAACGTCCCTTAGCGAAATTCTTTCCGCCTCCAAGCACAACACCTCGAATGGCGGCACCAAGCTACTCCCTTGAAGCAACAAGTTCTGCTCCGTGGGGATCTCAACGTAGCGAAGCCGCCCCTCCGCACGCACCGTCAAGCGGGTCAAGCCTTCATGGAATGAACGAATGTCCTCTGGGTTCAAGTCGGACTCGGACTCATATTCACCTCCTGCAGCGCCCCTTTCGCCTTCTCCCATAGCCGTCGAAGGAGTGCTTGATTCTCCAATTAAAAGAGCCACTGAGGAACTACCTCCTACCTCAGCGACTGGAATAATCAATTGAGTTACCGAAGCGACAGTATCATCATGGCCTAATCCAACCTGGGGTAACCCCCACTGTTTGTCCGCCCTCAAGAGCAGATGCCGTAGTCGAATCCCTGTCCATATCCGACGATGGAGAGTCCAAGTTTATCACCACGGGAGGGGCCAGCGTGAAGGCAACCCTCCACTTAATTAGCGGCCTTTCCTCTTCCTCCTCCTCCTCCTCCTCCTCATGTGAGGGCGACTCAGCCCTAGGATGCACTACCCAAGACGGCCCTTCGGTTCAAAGTATGGTCTGCGTTGTGGAAGGTGCTGCTGAAGATTCAACTGACGACGCTCTCGGTACTGTGCGTGGTATCGATGCTGCAAGATGAGAAATCATACCTAGCTGTCGTAAGGCTAGCTGAGGAGCCCTAACACGGCGTGCCCTCCCTGATAAAAAAACACAAGTGGTAAATAAAGTTAAAAACAAGAAGGAAACAGAAGGAGAAGTCAAATCCTCACATGTTGCAGGCTGCCGGCCATGACTCTCCCAGAAAGACGTCCACATGCGTATTCCCTCTGTATGCGGAAGCACGGCCTCAACCCATTCACGTATTTCGGGCAGTGGAGCCAGCAGCGGTCTGTCAGCTACAAAATCAACACATGTTAATGCTTACGAGCACGAGATGAGAGGAAGACTAAAAAAGAGAATCCGACGATTAAAGAAAGCATACGTGCATGGTTCCAAGACTCTGGGAACCCAGGTAGAGACGCTACGAAATTATTTGTTCTGATATAGAAGAAGTGCTCGAAAGGGCGAGGGTCGACAATGTCGTCCAATTTTGCGGCCAGGCCCTTCGACCCACGAGGGCTCGCCTGAATCATTATGCCATGATTCTTCTGAAGGGCATAAAGGCTAAGTACGTGTAGCAGTGTGACCTCCCTACCGGCCAACCCCGCCGTACTTAATGGACATAGCAAGCAGCTTATATATAGAAGGAGTAATCTAGCCAAGGCATACCTCGTAGTATCGACAAAAATCTACTACTAGCATCGGAAGCGGGAGCCTAAATCTCAACTTGAAGGGATAACGTAGAAGACGCAATATCCTCTGCGGTCGGTATGGACCCTCTCCTCGCTTCTAGCTAAAACAATGTCAGCATAGCCGTCAATGCCCCACTATTCCCGAAGTTGGGCCATTCCAACTTCCCCCATTAGAGGGGATTCATCCACTGGATCTTCTCCACCATCGGTGGTGAAGTCAGTTGCCAGGCCTCTGGGCAGAGATAGAATCTCATTAACCGACGGGACCCCTTCGATAACCACGAATTCTGCACCTCCTACCATCGGAGATGGCCATTCAGCCACCGGAGGGTTAACCGGAAGATTTGACTAAGAAATATTTTTGGAGGAACTGCTTGCCATTGTTGATTAGAATATGAGAAAAGAGTAATATTTGACAGACAATATGGGGATTGTAACAAATGAAGAACAAAGGAAAAATAGAACTGACAAGAGAGAGACCTCTTTCAGAAATCTTACTCAGACAAACAACGAAAAGGTGAGAAGTAAATACCTCAACCTCTTATTTATAGACACCAAAGTGGCTTTCACGAATCTCAATAGCCATCATTAACTACATGAGCAACCGCAAAATAGTTCAGTTCCACAGAAACGTGAATTATTATGACAAGCTCCACGAAGCAGCTTTTCAGTCACCAATCGGTGTTCCACTTCCAAAACAGTCGGAACAATCTATGAACGTTGAGGGAACGCCTTATGCACCTTCAAAACTTTGGTCATCGCCAAACGCATGCCCAGAGTGTCCATACCCCCTTCATCCGCACAACATACGACTAGTCCGCCAAAGACAATGACTACGCCTTCAAACACAAAAAATTTCAAACGCCATCAAGCTCGACCCCACCCGAAATAAATTGAAAGGCTACGCGCCTTCACCAAGGGGGGACGATTCGACCTCCCCCGAATGATGGCGCAGTGACACCAAAATAATATCAACACCCCACAAGGCTTAACCGTCCACAGTATTAAGGCTATGCCATCCCCAAAATGTAAATGGCTAAGGCCGTCCATAGTACTAAGGCAATGGCCATCCCCAGTAAGTAAAAGGCTAAGGTCGTCCACAGTACTAAGGCTACGGCCATCCCTAGTAAGTAAACGGCTAAGGCCGTCCACAGTATTAAGGCTATGGCCATATCCAGTATGTAAACGGCTAAGGCCGTCCACAGTATTAAGGCTATGGCCATCACCAGTAAGTAAACGGCTAAGGCCGTCCACAATATTAAGGATACGGTCACCTCAAATGTACGAATGAATACAGTTGTCCCCAATGCGTAAGCAACCAAATCCATCGACATGAAACGGCTAAGGCGATCGATTTCAATGGTGTAATCTCTCACGTATAAATGGCTACTTTTATTTTGGTCTCGATTGAAGCTGCATTCGATGAAGTCTGTTCATCGAGCTCGGTCAAGGCACAACCTAAAAAAGCGGAGGGACTGACTGTATGGGTCAGAATCTGACCCCCTAATCATTAGCGAATTAATTATATCTTAAGGTAATTCTTTGCTAACAAGGGGTATGACCACTTATTAGTCATGATACCCGATGGTTACCTGGTTCGATCAACAAGGCCACGACCCAATCGCCGTCATAAGAACGGAAACTTAAAGTGGTCACGGTCATTCATCGCCAGCTCATACAGCTTGTAGCTATAAATACTAAAAGAAGTAACCCTAAAAGGGCGGCTTCTTCTTCATCTCCATCATTACTCTCAAGAAAAGGGAGAATATCATTATAAGGCTCTGAACCCCTTCATGGAGGGGCATACCAAATTATTGCTATCAATAAAAGCTCTCTTCACATTTCTCCTTGATTATTAATACTTACTTTTCATTTCTTGAATTTGGTTCCTTGACTTATTACGATCTGCTTTGATTGGCCCTCGATTTATTTTTATTGTATTATGCTTGCAAAGTATATGATAACTTTGAGCAAACACTAGTCATGCTCATGATCCAAAATTGGACACACCCCTTCCTAATTAAGCACATGCTACGTACGAATATCCTGTGATTAATAAGTTTTAATTTGACTGATTTGTGTGGAAATTATATAATTCAACTATCAGTTCACTAGTTTTATCACACAGTTAAGAGAGAATTGAAGTTTAAAGTAATAGTGTACTATTACAAAACTTAGCTCAAAGTAATAATTTGAGAAATTTGGGATTTATTTTCAAAACTCATGTTTTGGCCATAACGTTTTCCCATATTTTGGTCAAACCCCAAAATCCAAATCCCAAAATCCAAAATCCGCTATTGAGCTGATTTTGGGCAAAAATACCAAAACTTGAGAATTATATACATGATTTCCAAAAATAAAGTTAGAAAATATGTTTCGAAAATATATGTCCAAACACATTTTCATCTTCAAATCAAACATCACTCAAATTCGATTTGTCAAAATAAATTTGAGATCTATGGCCAAACGCTGGCTAAAAGTCATTTTTTAAATTTGTATGTCTTCATCGAAAGTTTCTCTATTTTTAAGGCTCGAATTCCAAAACTCTGGTTAAGACTAGTATTTTGAACCCATAATTTCATATTTTGAATCTGCCTCTACTCATTGAAAATTTCTTCATTTTCAACCGAGGCGGAGGAGTTGAAGGTTATAAATTGAGGTCTTGTCACCGAACCTTAGCTAGTATAAAATATTATATTTACAATTAAATATTTTTATATATTTAATAGATTTTTTTAATATAAAATATAATTTAAGAAAAAGTTACTGAATCCTCTGAACCCATAGTTACTTTACTACCTTTGCCCCTCATTTTTAAGGCTCAAATTTGAAAACTGTAAACTAATAGCGAATAACCTTTTCTTCCTGCCTCTTTGACTTTCATTCCTGTAACGATCCGTCATTTTGAGCATTTGCACTTTTCTTGGTAATTTGGAGGTACGAATAGCTCTGTTCGATGTATTAATACAAGTGTGCAAAATTTGTGCTTATTCCGAGTTAATTTGATATGTTTTGACGCGAGTTTTTCGAAGTCGAAAGTTCGAAAATTCATTAAGTTTGATTTGAGGTGTGTTTCATCATTTCGATATTTTTATGCATGATTTGAGGCCTCTAGTAGGTCTATGTTATGTTATTCAGTGTCTTGAGGGGCGCAGATGAGTTTTTGGATAGGTTTGGGCTGTGTTGTGCTCGTTTTTCTTATGTTTCAACATCGCTTCTTCAAGAATAAATGGTACCACATTACACAGGTGCGCTTTAATTTCTATTTTGATTGAAGCATTCAATATGTGTCGTAATTACGGAGCAATAACAAAAAGAATATTTGAATTTGGATATCGTATGAGGATTTTATGGTCATTTTACTAAGAATTGTGTTGCTAGATTTTTTAGATTAATTACAAAATCACCACTGACTTCATATTTCAAAATCTGCACTATTTTCAAATATTAAAACCAATAGAGTTCCTTCATTATAAGGTTAAATGGAGTAATTCAAAAGCCTAACTTGACTGAAATTATACAAGAAATCTATTGGAGGCATCTAAAGTGAGTTCTGGGATAGTTTGGCATACAAAACGACGCAGAATAATTGGCAAAAATACTTAATATCGAAGGTTTATTTATTTGATAATACTTTGTGTTGGGAAGCCCATATTTGGGCGATTTTATAGACGATTTTCACCATGTAGACTAGGGAAAGTGTTCTATACGTAATTTTGATTATATTTCATGAATCTATTTTTATTTTTGGCATTTGATTGATGATTTCAAAGTGAAATTTGAGGATTTGTCTAAACTTTCATAAACTGAACTTTGAGTTTTGAACATTGATCCGGAGCCGTATTTGAGTGAAACTAGTATGGTTGGACTCGTAATTGAATGGGTTATCGGATTTTATAAGTTTTGTTGGATTTCGAGGCATGGCCCCAGGTCTGACTTTTTGGTCGATTTTGAGAATTTGATTAAAGATTTGAACTTTATCGATTGGGTTTGTTTCCTTTGGTATTATTTGATGTATTTTAGTTGCTTTTGGCTAGTTTTGAGTCATTCAGAGGTCGGTACATGCGGGATGACATTTTGAAGCATCATTTAGCTTGCTCGGTATTGGATTTGTCTTGTTCGAGCTAAGTATCACTGCTAAACTTGGTGTTGAGGGTATGAAACACTGAATAACGTGTTATGTATTTGGTATTGAGGTGAGACACATGCTAGGTGACGGGCGTATGGGCATGCACTGTGTGAATTATGACTCAGTTATTGTTGTGGTACTATGTAGTTACACGTTCTTATCAGTAACCATGAAATCTCTACGTACTAGAGCTATTTAGTTGTGATCCATGTTAGAAACCATGTCTAGGCTACATGTTTATTCTGTTTGAATCCACTGAGGTCATATTGTTGTTGAATTATTTGTTTAAATTGCAATTTCATACTCAATCATTTTCATTCATTTTATATCATATCTCAGTCTTTGTTGTTATTTATTGACACATTATATGATTATTTTAGGCTAGTTTCATAGCATTGTGAGCCTGAGAGACTAGAGAGATTGATGACTGAGTGAGACTGAGGGCCTGATTATGAGGATATTAATACTACAGCACGTGAGTTATCCGTGCAACATGTGAGTTATCTGTACGGATCCAGATATTGATATTATAGCACGTACGTCGCCCGCGGAGCACGTGAGTTGTCCGTGCGGATCATAGCGCTTGGGCTTAAGGATCCCCTTCGGAGTCCGTACACACCCCTAGTGAGCACAGTTGATTTATATTGAGGGCTGGATCTTCCCTGGACATGGATCTTGCCCGAAGCATTTATATTTTGGGATGGATATTCCCCGGGTTGGATTGGCAAGTACTGAATGGTTGACTAACAATTGCTATGTATATATTCAGGATTGATCTTCCCTGGGTTGGACTGACCGTATACAGTACTAAGTGAGTAAGCATGTCGAGTAGAAAGTGTGAGACGGTGAGATTGAGTAGTATGAGAATGTGAGTACATGAATACATCTTTGAGATACATCGCATTGACATGCACACATGACATACATGCATAGAGATGCATTTTACTCATATTGTACGGTATCACATCATTCATGACTTTTCACACATATTGACGTATAGGCATAGAGATGTATTTTTCTCATGCCATTTTTAAATGAAACATTTAGCTGTGGAAAGATTTTTGGGAAAAATATAATTTTCAAACTTACTCATATTTTCGGTGATTTCGGTAAAAGATTTTGCTTTTTTTCACCTGGATCAGAACTAAGCCAGAACTGGACTTCTTACTGAAAGAGAGAGTTCATTCACCTGGATTTGCGTGCAATTATTCTAAAAGGTCGTGTCCACTTAGGGAAAGCCTAGGATTCGTGAGTCTAGGTTCCACAATAACCGAAGTATTTGAGAAAGGTTCATTGATGAGTTGTGTCAACCCTTGATGATCTTGTGTCGTACTAGATCCACAAGTGTTCAAAGTTTTAAATGTGTTAATGACACATATGCATTGAGGGCAATTGTTAGTCCCAACTGAGGCTCGTTGAGGTAACCTTAGGAAGAACAGGAATTACTGGGGTGTTTTTCATTGAGGGATAGGTCTCATTTTTATTTGCTTGAGGACAAGAAAAGGTTTAAGTTTGGGGGAGTTGATATCTTTGAATTACACATGTTTTATACCCTTTCTTGCCTGAGCTTTGTGCATAAACTGCTTCAAATTAGTCTTAAATTGCTTACAAAGTACGTTAGATTGAACGTTTGAGCGACGAGATGATATATATCACAAATCGCTCAAAATAGGAGTGAAACCTGCCAAGCGCCAACAGATAACTCAAGTGGGAAAAAGGTCACCTATGCGGACCATACTGTTCTGATGTGCAGCCGCACAGAATAGTTCTGCAAGAAGCCAAGTCAAGGTTGACCTGCACGGACCGTACTGCTTTGGTGTGCGGCCGCGCAGGATAGTTCAGAGATTGGCCTTCTTCCCACTTGAGTTATCTGTTGGCGTTTGGCAGGTTTCACTCCTCTTTTGAGCCAATTTGTGATATATATCATATCGTCGCTCAAACCTACAATCAAACGCACTTTGTAAGCAATTTAAGACTAATTTGAAGCAGTTTATGAACAAAGCTCAGGTAAGAAAGGGTATAAAACATGTATAATTCAAGATATCAGCGTCCCGCTCATAGACACCTATGCGGTCCTCCAGCCCCGCCTCTCTAAAAGCCGTGGCATCTCTCTCCATGGTCCGCTCCCTCTCATGGACGCAGATCGCCACCTCCAACACCCCTGCCCTCAACCAAGCATCCCTTGCTTGTAGCCTGAAAGCGGCAACCTCATTCTCTAAAGCGACCACCTTCCCGTTCAAGGTCGCAGAGAACTCAGCCGTCGTAGCCTAATTCTGGCGCTCCCTCTCAGCTGCAGCCCTCCTTTTGGCCTCGATATCTTCATCTTTTTTATGAAGCTGCTCCGCGAGGGCGCGGATCTTGTCCAGCGTCTGCTATATATGAAGCTCTCGCCTCGCCAGCTCATCGACCAACGCCCAGCTACGGGGGTCGTTCCTCAGGCGCTCGCGCATCTCGCGGCACCGATCTCGATAGTGGCGATACATCTCCAAAACCCTGCAAAAATATTTCTCTACCAACGTTGGCTCGACAGATGCCCTCCACCTCCAACAGATAAGACTGCAAAGCAAAGGCAATGATTAAAGTAAAAACAAAGTAAGGTAAGAGGAAAGTAGAACAAGGTCATCATACGTACCCTCAGGCCTATCGCGACCACCTCGTTCATCAATCCGATGTCGTAACTTCTCTTAGCAACATTCTTTTCGCCTCCAAGCACAACACCTCGAACGGCGGCACCAAGCTATTCCCTTGAAGCAACAAGTTCTGCTCCGTGGGAATCTCAACGTAGCGAAGCCGCCCCTCCGCATGCACCGTTGAGCGGGACAAGCCTTCATGGAATGAACGGATGTCCTCTGGGTTCAAGTCGGAATCGGACTCATATTCAACTCCTGCAGCGCCCCTTCCGCCTTCTCCCATAGCCGTCGAAGGAGTGCTTGATTCTCCAATTAAAAGAACCACTGAGGAACTACCTCCTAACTCAGCTACTGGAATAATTGAGTCACCGAAGCGACAGTATCATCATGACCTAAGCCAACCTGGGGTAACCCCCACTGTTTGTCCGCCCTCAAGAGCGGGTGCCGTAGGCGCATCCCTCTCCATATCCGACGATGGAGAGTCCAAGTATATCACCACGGGAGGGGCCAGCGTGAAGGAAACCCTCCACTTAATTAGCGGCCTTTCCTCTTCCTCCTCCTACTCCTCCTCATGTGAGGGCGACTCTGCCCTAGGATGCACTACCCAGGACGGCCCTTCGGTTCGAAGTATGGTCTGCGTTGTGGAAGGTGCTGCTGAAGATTCAACTGACGATGCTCTCGGTACTGTGCATGGTATCGATGCAGCAAGATGAAAAATCGTACCTAGCTGTCGTAAGGTTAGCTGAGGAGCCCTGACACGGCGTGCCCTCCCTGATAAAAAAACACAATTGGTAAATAAAGTTAAAAATAAGAAGGAAACAGAAGGAGAAGACAAATCCTCACATGGGTAGAAAATCATTCTATCCATGATATATGTGCTTTGGTTGTATTAGCATGATTTTCAGGTATAGGTTTTGATGAATGACAAACAACGAAGTCGATGAATGACAAACAATGAAGTCCAGTGTCGAACAAGTTATTATATGACAAACAATCAAGATTGAATGCCGAGAAGCATATTGATGACGGAATTGCATAGACAAGCCAAAGACGAGCTCAAAAGTTCAAGACCGAAGACCCATGACGTAGGTCGTTAGGTAGAACAAATGTAAGAGCAACGTTTAAAGTTATCTCGTCTTTTGGCTCAACATAGGTCATCATAAATATGCATAAAATCATTTTATCAAATCATATTTATCATAAACATATTTCAAATACTTCAAACGAAATGATTTTAACGTTTTCATTTTAACCAAAATGGTTTTTGAAGTAAGTTTTCGATTCTGGTATATTCTGGTATATTCTGGTATACTCCAGCTTTGATTCTGGTATATTTCAATTTTCAGCTTTGCTGGAAATTCCGCAAGGCAACATAATCGATTATGTGATTGGAATAATCGATTATTTCACTATCCGTTGCCAGTTTTTGAACACTATGACAACATAATCGATTATACATATCCAATAATCGATTATTCTGCATAAAATCAGCTTCCGATTTTGCAACGGTAAGCTGATAATCGATTATCCAAATCTGATAATCGATTATCTTGGCATAAAATCAGCATAATTGATTACTGTTGGAAACACGTTTCAAATGCAATATACTAAACGTGTGTTCTTTTGTAGGTTTTGATGAATGTCAAACAAAGCAATAAGCGATATATAGCAGTGCTCAAGGACAAGCACATAATGGATGCATTACAAGAAGCTCAAGACAATGCTTGGAAATGTTATAATTGAGTCAATATTAATTGTGATCTTGATTCCTCAATCTTGGCTCATAACATGGCTTCTCTACTAAAATTATTTTTTTCAAAATCATGCATATTTAAAATAAGTGTCAAATGATTTTAAACTATGCATATTTACATTTGTTAAAATGTTTTCCAAACATGCCTCAAAAATCTGGGCTAAGATAATCGATTATGTACTTATGATAATCGAGTATCTCTAAGCCAAGACTGCATGACAATCGATTGTGAATTAATGATAATCGATTGTGAGTAAGCCAGTTAACATCAGGTTTTTGCAAACTGCATAACAATCGATTGTGTACTTTCGATAATCGATTGTTAACTGAGGCAAAGTTTTCAAAACTCATAAAAATCGATTATGAACTAATGGTAATCGATTGGAATGAGAAAAATGTCTCCCAGTGTTTTTAAGTAAAATAATAATCGATTGTGGCTTTTGATAATCGATTATATATGAGACAGTAAGTTTTGAAATTAATTAATAATCGATTGTGGCTTTTGATAATCGATTATATATGAGACAGTAAGTTTTGAAATTAATTAATAATCGATTGTGGCTTTTGATAATCGATTATATATGAGACAGTAAGTTTTGAAATTAATTAATAATCGATTGTTCTATTTGATAATCGATTGTTGAAGCTGACCGTGGTCATACTTTTTTTTAAATTACCTTCAGGTAATCGATTGTGATATTTAACAATCGATGTTTTAGCGTAAAATCTGGAAAAGATTTTCTGAACGTTGTTAAAATAATCGATTATTGATTTCCTGATAATCGATGTTTTATGCCAAAAATTGGAAAGGATTTTTTTAACGTTATAATTAATCGATTATTGATTTGAAGTAATCGATTGTTAACGTAAAATCTGGGATTGATTTTTTGATCTGATAGGCAAACAATCGATTGTTTAGTCCTGACAATCGATTGTCACTGAGTAATTTCAGCAATCCTTAATTGGCAATTAGACAACGGTAAGACTGAGTTTTTCACCTATAAATACAGGTTTAACTCAGTGTTTTCAAAACAACAACACATACAATTTAAGTATTTTCATTGCTAAAAGCTTTCTTACATTGATCATCATTTTCATTCATCTATAAAGCTTTTTGAAGAGCCATTCTATTGAGCTAAGTTGTTGTGATCTTGAGCGTACTATTTCTACTCATATCTACTCATTGAGGAGTACTTTGTAAAGTGAGTGTGTCTTTGTGTTTGTAAGAGAATTGCGATTCTCGTTTGTTGAGGAACTTGTGTTTCCTCGGTTGAAGTCTTTGGGATTGTTATCCCCGAGCAATTGAAGTCTTTGGGATTGTTATCCCCGAGCAATTGAAGTCTTTGGGATTGTTATCCCCGAGCGGTTGAAGTCTTTGGGATTGTTATCCCCGAGCAATTGAAGTCTTTGGGATTGTTATCCCCGAGCAATTGAAGTCTTTGGGATTGTTATCCCCGAGCAATTGAAGTCTTTGGGATTGTTATCCCCGAGCAATTGGAAGTCTTTGGGATTGGTATCCCCGAGCAATTGAAGTCTTTGGGATTGTGATCCCCGAGCACCTAGGTGAGGCTTGTGTCCTCAGCTGTAACGGTTTGTTAAGCACCCGTAAGCTTGACAAGTTTAGTGGAAATCTCGAGAGAGTCTCTCGGGGACTGGACTAACCACGTTTGTGGCCAACCAGGATACATCTTTGTGTAAGTTTATTTTACTGCACTTGTCTTAATTTCTGCAAAGTTTTTAAATTCCGCACTAAAACGCTTAATAATTTTAAAACGCTATTCACCCCCCCCCCTCTAGCGTAAAGCGTTATTTCCAACAATTGGTATCAGAGCCATACTCTCTGAAAAACTTAACCGTTTGAGAGAACCATCGATGGCTTCTACTCTAAATTTCTTTGCAGGAATAGGTGAAGGAGAATGCAGCATGTCGCCTCCAATATTAGACGAAAACGACTACTCAGTCTGGAAATATCGGATGCAAATTTTTACAATGGCAAACGATTTGTATCTATGGCAAGCTATTAAACACAGTGATCAACTGACGACAAAAGTCGGGAAAGATAAGGTAAGTGAATACAACACTAAAGCTATGAATATATTACATAACGCCTTGAATCAGGAACTTTGGCGAAAAATCTCCCACTATAAAACTGCTAAGGAAATGTGGGACAAACTTGAGGAATTGCACGAAAACACGCCTCAAAAAGCGGTCAGCACAAACGATGAATCAACTGGTCGGTGCCTCATGGCAGACGAAAAAGACGAGGTAAGTACATCTAACGATATACAAATTGCTTATAACAAACTGCATGATGAGCTGGTAAATGCTTCTAAGACTATTAAAGATTTACAAAAAACTCTTTCTCTACAAGAAGAGGATTTTCAAAAACAACTCTTTTTAAAAGACAAGGACTTTGAAGAACGTCTTTCTTTAGCTCAAAAAGGTGTTGAAAATCTGTCTCGTGATAACGAGAATCTTGCAAATGAAAATCAATTTTTGTTAAATGATAGTATAGAACTTAGACAAGTCATCAAGACCATGCATGAAGCCTCTTGTGTTGAAAATTGCCTTACTTGTACTACTTGTGAGTCCTTAAAACTAGAAAACACAGAACTTAGGAAAACTTTAGAAACTCGTAGTAAAAAAGTTCTTAAAGTTAGTGAAAAAGAATCGCCTAAGAGAAATCAACGGCATAAAAACAAAAACTCCACTACTCCACCTAGAAATAACTCTAAGATTGTAAACAAGCCTAGAACAAATTCTTTTAGACCACCTAGACATTATGCTAGAATGTATGAAGATAAGGGTAGAACTAATATCTTTAGACAACCTAGATCCGAATCTAGGATTCTTGCAAACAAGCCTACAAATAGTAATTTTCGGCAACCAAGAAATTACTCTAGGAACGAGCTTAGACCACCTAGACATGACACTAGGTCCTTCAACAAGTCTAGCACTAATGACCTTAGACCATCTAGATATTATACCAGAAATGGGAACAATATGTCTTGTGTTAATCTTTTTCATTCGCCTAGAACCTTGTTGGCTCAACCTAGGCATCAACACAACCCAAACGTAGTATGTCATTACTGCAATCGTATAGGTCATATTGCACCTATGTGTTTTACAAAGCATAGAGATTCTTCATATTATTATCGTTACTTGCCTAACCCCCAAGGACCCAAAATGGTATGGGTACCTAAAGAATATTAATTTGCCTTGTAGGTGTGCTTGAAGGGATCAAGTGTACTATGGTACCTTGACAGTGGATGCTCCAGACACATGACAGGAGACGAATCCAAATTCCTTCAACTAGAGCACAAAGAAGGAGGAAGCGTTGTATTCGGTGACAACAATAAAGGACAAATTATTGGCATCGGATCGGTCGGTAAGAATGAAAAATCCTCTATAAAGCATATATTACTTGTCAAAGGTTTAAAGCATAATCTCTTGAGCATAAGTCAATTATGTGACAAGGGAAATCTTGCTTTGTTTGATTCGGATGAGTGTTTAGTGTTTAGACGCAGTGACTTCAAGATTATTCTACGTGGTTTTAGAATTGACAATATTTACATGTTTGATCTTGAAAACTCCTCATCCGAGTATGTTGATTGTTTGTTGAGCAAAGATGAAAATGTGTGGTTGTGGCATCGTAGAGTAGCTCATATGAACATGCATCTTTTAAATAAATTGATTTCTCAAAATCTAGTGATTGGTCTTCCCTTCTTAAAATTTGAAAGTGATACTATTTGTGATTCATGTCAAAAGGGGAAGCAAACAAGAGCATCTTTTAAATCCAAAAATGTTGTTTCAACATCTAGACCTTTACAACTATTGCATATGGATTTATTCGGACCATCCCGTATCGAAAGTCTAGGAAGAAATAGATATGCTTTTGTAATTGTTGATGACTTCTCTAGATTTACATGGACACTATTTCTTGCGCATAAAAGTGATGCATTTATTAGCTTCAAGCTTTTTCTTAAAAGAGTTCAAAATGAAAAGGAATCAACTGTCACTTCCATTAGAAGTGATCATGGGGGAGAGTTTGATCACAATCTCTTTGCGGACTTTTGTGATGAACTCGGAATCGAGCATACCTTTTCCGCTCCACGTACACCACAACAAAACGGGGTGGTGGAAAGGAAAAATAGGAGCCTCGAAGAGATGGCTAGAACCATGCTCGACGAAGCTAAGATTCCCAAACACTTTTGGGCAGACGCCGTGAGTACCGCATGCTATGTTTTGAATAGAGTAGCAATTCGGCCGATACTCTTAAAAACCCCATATGAACTCTACAAAGGTAGAAAACCTAACATTTCACATCTACGTGTTTTTGGTTGTAAATGTTTTGTGCATAACAATGGAAAGGACCAATTAGGAAAATTTGATGCAAAGTCGGATGAAGGTATCTTCATTGGCTATTCTTCTCGTAGTAAAGCTTATAGGGTTTTTAATAAAAGAACCCAAGTTGTAGAGGAATCTCCTCATATTGTTTTTTCCGAAGATAATACTCGCTTGGCGAGAAAGGATTGTGGTCTTGATCTTTCAGGTATTCTGGAAAGCCTAAAGGACAAAATTCAAGAAGAACCACCAAGGAAAGAAACTGACAAAACGGTGGAACCACAAATTGAAAAAGCTCCTCAACCAGAAAATGAACCAAAAGAGCAAATAGAATGGAGGACAGTCAAAGATCATCCTCTCGATCAGGTAATAGGCGACGTTGGAGGGAAGGTAAGTACCCGGAGCTCTCTTAGAAATACCTTAGATCTTACTGCTTTTGTTTCTCAAATTGAACCCAAAACCATCTCTGAAGCAATTGGGGATGAATTTTGGACCTTGGCAATGCAAGAGGAGCTTAACCAATTCAAACGTAACAACGTTTGGGATTTGGTGCCAAGACCCGAAGGTCATACCATAATTGGTACGAAATGGGTTTTTCGAAATAAATTAGATGAAAATGGCATAATCACTAGAAACAAAGCTAGGCTTGTGGCTCAAGGCTATAATCAAGAAGAAGGGATTGATTATGATGAGACATATGCTCCGGTAGCTAGATTAGAGGCCATCCGTCTGTTGCTTGCTTTTGCATCTTCTATGAATTTCTTTTTATATCAAATGGATGTGAAAAGTGCCTTTTTTTTTTTTTTTAAATGGTTTTATCCAAGAAGAAGTTTTTGTAAAACAACCCCCCGGTTTTGAAGACTTTAATTTTCCCAATCATGTTTTCAAACTCAAAAAGGCCCTTTATGGTTTAAAACAAGCTCCTCGAGCTTGGTATGAAAGGTTGAGTAAATTTCTTTTAGAAAATAATTTTATTCATGGAAAAGTTGACACAACTTTATTTGTCAAGCATGAAAACAATGATATCTTGCTAGTTCAAATATATGTAGATGACATCATTTTTGGTGCTACTAACAATGCTCTATGCAAGGAATTTTCAATCTTAATGACTAGCGAATTTGAGATGTCCATGATGGGTGAGTTACAATTCTTTTTGGGATTACAAGTAAAACAAATGAAGGAAGGTACATTCATTTGTCAAAGCAAGTATTGCAAAGATCTGCTTAAACGTTTTGACATGAACAATGCAAAGGAAATAGCAAATCCCATAAGCACATCCGATCATCTCGACAAAGATGAAAAAGGTAAGGAAGTCGACATCAAAAAGTACCGAGGTATGATTGGCTCTCTTCTTTATCTTACTGCTAGTCGTCCGGACATCATGTTTAGCGTGTGCGTCTGTGCCCGTTATCAATCATGTCCAAAAGAGTCTCACCTTACTGCGGTAAAGCGGATTCTAAGGTATCTTGTCGGTACTACCAATGTGGGTCTATGGTACCCCAAAGGTTCTTCATGCCAACTTATTGGCTATTCCGACTCCGATTTTGTTGGATGCAAATTGGACCGCAAGAGCACTAGCGGCACTTGCCACTTGCTCGGTAGCGCTTTAGTTTCTTGGTTTAGTAAGAAGCAAGTTAGTGTTGCGTTGTCCACAACCGAGGCTGAATATGTAGCCGCGGGGAGTTGTTGCGCTCAAATCCTATGGATGAAACAACAACTCTTGGACTATGGCCTACGTCTTGATCACATTCCTCTTAGATGTGACAACACTAGTGCCATATGCTTGACGAAGAACCCCATTCTTCACTCGCGAACAAAACACATTGAAATTAGACATCATTTTATTAGAGATCACGTTCTAAAAGGCGATGTCGAAATTGAATTTGTTGAAACAAAAAGCCAATTGGCAGACATCTTTACAAAGCCCTTAGATAAAGAGTCCTTCTTCCGAATTCGTAGTGAACTCGGGATCCTTGACTCCACGTTGATCTAAGTCATGCATTGCATTTTATTTCTTACATAATTTCTAACTTGAGCGTCGGAGGCGTCTAACATTTTGTTGCAGGTATCACCCTAAAGAAAAGGGGATCATAAAAAGCATGACGCAAGATACTCAAGTATTCTACAGGAAAATCGCCGTCAAACAATCGATTACTGTATCAATAATCGATTACTTCCGTTATTTTTTTTCCAATAAATAAACTTGTGTTTATTTCATATTTGTTATTTTTCCCTTGTGTACATTTTTTTGCTAATGGCAAAAGGGGGAAGAAACGGGATATCAAGAAGTATGCTATATTATGCTATATGCTCTCAACTTCATTCATGCTTAAAGTGAGGGGGAACATGAATTGAGGGGGAACATGACACTTGTCTTGGTTTATCAAAATAATTATTGCATATATCCCGCCTATGTTTGCCATTATCAAAAAGGGGGAAATTGTTGGAAACACGTTTCAAATGCAATATACTAAACGTGTGTTCTTTTGTAGGTTTTGATGAATGTCAAACAAAGCAATAAGCGATATATAGCAGTGCTCAAGGACAAGCACATAATGGATGCATTACAAGAAGCTCAAGACAATGCTTGGAAATGTTATAATTGAGTCAATATTAATTGTGATCTTGATTCCTCAATCTTGGCTCATAACATGGCTTCTCTACTAAAATTATTTTTTCCAAAATCATGCATATTTAAAGTAAGTGTCAAATGATTTTAAACTATGCATATTTACATTTGTTAAAATGTTTTCCAAACATGCCTCAAAAATCTGGGCTAAGATAATCGATTATGTACTTATGATAATCGAGTATCTCTAAGCCAAGACTGCATGACAATCGATTGTGAATTAATGATAATCGATTGTGAGTAAGCCAGTTAACATCAGGTTTTTGCAAACTGCATAACAATCGATTGTGTACTTTCGATAATCGATTGTTAACTGAGGCAAAGTTTTCAAAACTCATAAAAATCGATTATGAACTAATGGTAATCGATTGGAATGAGAAAAATGTCTCCCAGTGTTTTTAAGTAAAATAATAATCGATTGTGGCTTTTGATAATCGATTATATATGAGACAGTAAGTTTTGAAATTAATTAATAATCGATTGTGGCTTTTGATAATCGATTATATATGAGACAGTAAGTTTTGAAATTAATTAATAATCGATTGTGGCTTTTGATAATCGATTATATATGAGACAGTAAGTTTTGAAATTAATTAATAATCGATTGTTCTATTTGATAATCGATTGTTGAAGCTGACCGTTGTCATACTTTTTTTTAAATTACCTTCAGGTAATCGATTGTGATATTTAACAATCGATGTTTTAGCGTAAAATCTGGAAAAGATTTTCTGAACGTTGTTAAAATAATCGATTATTGATTTCCTGATAATCGATGTTTTATGCCAAAAATTGGAAAGGATTTTTTTAACGTTATAATTAATCGATTATTGATTTGAAGTAATCGATTGTTAACGTAAAATCTGGGATTGATTTTTTGATCTGATAGGCAAACAATCGATTGTTTAGTCCTGACAATCGATTGTCACTGAGTAATTTCAGCAATCCTTAATTGGCAATTAGACAACGGTAAGACTGAGTTTTTCACCTATAAATACAGGTTTAACTCAGTGTTTTCAAAACAACAACACATACAATTTAAGTATTTTCATTGCTAAAAGCTTTCTTACATTGATCATCATTTTCATTCATCTATAAAGCTTTTTGAAGAGCCATTCTATTGAGCTAAGTTGTTGTGATCTTGAGCGTACTATTTCTACTCATATCTACTCATTGAGGAGTACTTTGTAAAGTGAGTGTGTCTTTGTGTTTGTAAGAGAATTGCGATTCTCGTTTGTTGAGGAACTTGTGTTTCCTCGGTTGAAGTCTTTGGGATTGTTATCCCCGAGCAATTGAAGTCTTTGGGATTGTTATCCCCGAGCAATTGAAGTCTTTGGGATTGTTATCCCCGAGCGGTTGAAGTCTTTGGGATTGTTATCCCCGAGCAATTGAAGTCTTTGGGATTGTTATCCCCGAGCAATTGAAGTCTTTGGGATTGTTATCCCCGAGCAATTGAAGTCTTTGGGATTGTTATCCCCGAGCAATTGGAAGTCTTTGGGATTGGTATCCCCGAGCAATTGAAGTCTTTGGGATTGTGATCCCCGAGCACCTAGGTGAGGCTTGTGTCCTCAGCTGTAACGGTTTGTTAAGCACCCGTAAGCTTGACAAGTTTAGTGGAAATCTCGAGAGAGTCTCTCGGGGACTGGACTAACCACGTTTGTGGCCAACCAGGATACATCTTTGTGTAAGTTTATTTTACTGCACTTGTCTTAATTTCTGCAAAGTTTTTAAATTCCGCACTAAAACGCTTAATAATTTTAAAACGCTATTCACCCCCCCCTCTAGCGTAAAGCGTTATTTCCAACAATTACCAATTAAGCAACGGACATACAACTTATAACACCTATAAATAGAGGTCTTTTGAGCTGAATTGAAACACACAACACCTCTCATTATTCATATACATATTGATATCATTTGTGCATCATTATAGAGCTTTTGTTGAGCCATTTGAGAGACAACTTTGAGTTGTTCATAGAGCTAATATTGTATCTCTTTATCTACTCTTTTGAGAGAGTTCTTGTTGTAAAAGAGAAAGGTGTTTGAGAAGACCATATCTTCTCATAGATTGTCGGGTTTGCTAAGTACCCTCAATCTTAGTGTGTGAAGTCTTGTGGTACGGTATCCACGAGCAAGGTGAAGTCTTGAGGTGCGGTATCCTCGAGCAAGTTGAAGTCTTGTAGAGTGTACATCTACGAGCAAGTGTAACGGTTTGTTAGGCACCCGTAAGCTTAACGGAGTTAGTGAAAACTCGAGAGAGTCTCTCGGGGACTGGACTAACCACACGTTGTGGTGAACCAGTATAAATTCGGTGTGTTCTTTCCTTACTATTTTAATTACCGCATTCACTTTACTCCTGCAATTTTAATTCCGCAATATTTATCAATATTCTCGTGCCGCACTATTCACCCCCCCCCCCTCTAGTGACGGGCATAAATCCTAACAATTGGTATCAGAGCCTAACTCTCTGAAAGCCTTAACCGGTTGAGAGAACAATACATATTTTTTTTGTTGAGAATATTGAATGCAGGAATGATGAGCGAAGGACACTCCACCTATAGGCCTCCAATATTTGACGGAACAAATTACACATATTGGAAAGAGCGGATGAGAATCTTCATCCAATCAAATAACTTTCGCTTGTGGCAAATCATCTAGAACGGTGAACAAATGCCAACAAAGAAAGTTGGGGAAATCATGGTTCCAAAGGAGGAAAATGAATATGATGCCGAGGACATCAAGAAGGTTGAAAGAATGCAAAAGCCATCAACGTGCTATATTGTGCGGTGAATCCGGATGACTATCGAAAAATTTCTTGTTGCACAACCGCCAAGGAGATGTGGGATAAACTCGAGATCACTTTTGAAGGTACGTCTCAAGTCCGAGAATCTAAAGTTGATTTTCTAACACATGAATATGAACTCTTTAGAATGAGGGAGAATGAACCCATCGGTATTATGTTCGAACGATTCTCAAAAATCGTCAACGATCTTCATGCTCTCGGGAAAGTGTACACGAACAAAGATCTTGTTCGAAAAATCCTACGGAGTCTCACTCCCGAATGGCGTTCCAAAGCCAATGCCATCCAAGAGTCGATAGGAATCACGGATGTCACAATTGATGGACTAAGAGGTAACCTCGAAACTTATGAAAGCACAATTCTTAATCCCTATCTTAGAAGAAAAAGTTTGAATATTTCCTTCAAAGCCTCATCATCTAAAAGAGAAGAGGTAAGTGATTCGGATAGCGATGATGATATTATTTCCAATGATATAATTGAAAAGTTTTATAAGCTTATGAAAAAGGAAATAAGGAAGGAAGAACCAAGTCCTTCATGCCATAAGTGTGGAAAACTTGGCCACACCGAGTCACATTGTCCAAAACCCAAGGACAAGAAAAAGAAGAAACACCAAAGGCACGTGACATGGGATTCGGACAACTCAGGCGATGAAACTGCCGCATTATGCCTCATGGCCAACGAGGAAGAAGAGGTAAGTAAGTCTAACTCTTACTCGTTTGAAGAAATGCAAAATGCCTATGATGAATTATATGGTGAATTTATTAGAGCTTCCAAAACCATAAAAGAATTGAAGAAAACAATTTCTTTGAAAGAAAAAGATTTTGAAAAATTGACTCGCGATAATGAGATTTTAGAAGAGAAAAATAATTTTTTGGAAAATGACAATATAGATCTTAGAAATAAAATCAAGGAGATGAATGAAGCCTCTTCAATTGATCAAAGTTCCAATTGTTCTTCTTGTAGTTCTTTGAAAATAGAGAACATAGAACTTAGGAACACACTAGAAAAACGTAGTGATATTAGGCCACCTAGAAACGACTCTAGGAACTTCACTAATGAGTCTAAAATTAATCATTTTAGACCACCTAGAAATAACTCTAGGAATCGCAATACGTCTAGGAATAACGACTTTAGATCACCTAGAACGTTTTTGGCTCAACCAAGACATATGCACAACCCGAATGTTATATGTCATTATTGCAACCGGGTAGGACACATAGCACTCGTATGTTTTGCAAAACATAGAGATTTATCTTTTGACTATGATTATTATTTGCCTAACCCCCAAGGACCCAAAAGTGCCTGGGTACCGAAAACCTATTTTTAGGTACGTTTGCAGGTGTGCTTGAAGACTAAAATATCGTAGTAGATGCACCAAGCACGAAACCTTATTGCATCGAGGGGGAATTTCGGTTAGTTATCATATTTTTTATAAAAACATAATAGTTGATATGTGTTAACAATTAATATATCTTTGTTAACAATTGATATTAGTTATTTTTGTTGATTCATGTTTTGATAACTTTTATCTTGAATAACATTGGTGTCAATTATTTTTGTTAAAAATAATGATTGATTCATGTTTTGATGAATATTTTTTTTGGTTTGAGTAACAGTTGATATATTCTTGAAAAATAAATGATTCATGTTTTTAATACAACTATTGGTTTGTTAAAAATTAACTGTTGATATGTTCTTAAGTAATATGATTTGCGAAAAATAACCGTTATTATGGTTGTTATGCTTTTACTAACATTTGGTATTATTTCATGTTGGTATGATTTTTTAAATATCATCAATGTATATTCCTCATTGTATTTCCTATTTTATTCTTGACACTAACAATTGATATACCCAAAAGGGGGAAGTGTCGAAAGGGGAAAGTAGCCTTTGTATACTCTTCTTTTTGCTACTGCCGAAAGGGGGAAGAAATTAGGCGATATGCATCAAATAATGGGGAATGAATCTATGTAATAGTATGCCTTATTTGAGGGGGAATTATCATTAAGGGGAATAGTTTGCATGAATTGTATGTTGAGATATAGCATGAATTTAGGGGGACTCCGATATGCATATCTCCTGTTGTTTGTCATTATCAAAAAGAGGGAAATTGTAGAAAATCACTCTATCCATGATATATGTGCTTTGGTTGTATTAGCATGATTTTCAGGTATAGGTTTTGATGAATGACAAACAACGAAGTCGATGAATGACAAACAATGAAGTCAAGTGTCGAACAAGTTATCATATGACAAACAATCAAGATTGAATGCCGAGAAGCATATTGATGACGGAATTGCATAGACAAGCCAAAGACGAGCTCAAAAGTTCAAGACCGAAGACCCAAGGCGTAGGTCGTTAGGTAGAACAAATGTAAGAGCAACGTTTAAAGTTATCTCGTCTTTTGGCTCAACATAGGTCATCATAAATATGCATAAAATCATTTTATCAAATCATATTTATCATAAACATATTTCAAATACTTCAAACAAAATTATTTTAACGTTTTCATTTTAACCAAAATGGTTTTTGAAGTAAGTTTTCGATTCTGGTATATTCTGGTATATTCTGATATACTCCAGCTTTGATTCTGGTATACTCTGGTATATTTCAGCTTTGCTGGAAATTCCGCAAGGCAACATAATCGATTATGTGATTGGAATAACCGATTATTTCACTATCCGTTGCCAGTTTTTGAACACTATAACAACATAATCGATTATGCATATCCAATAATCGATTATTCTGCATAAAATCAACTTCCGATTTTGTAACGGTAAGCTGATAATCGATTATCCAAATCTGATAATCTATTATCTTGGCATAAAATCAGCATAATTGATTGCCAATTATGCAACGGACATACAACTTATAACACCTATAAATAGAGGTCTTTTGAGCTGAATTGAAGCACACAACACCTCTCATTATTCATATACATATTGATATCATTTGTGCATCATTATAGAGCTTTTGTTGAGCCATTTGAGAGACAACTTTGAGTTGTTCATAGAGCTAATATTGTATCTCTTTATCTACTCTTTTGAGAGAGTTCTTGTTGTAAAAGAGAAAGGTGTTTGAGAAGACCATATCTTCTCATTGATTGTCGGGTTTGCTAAGTACCCTCAATCTTAGTGTGTGAAGTCTTGTGGTGCGGTATCCACGAGCAAGGTGAAGTCTTGAGGTGCGGTATCCTCGAGCAAGTTGAAGTCTTGTAGAGTGTACATCTACGAGCAAGTGTAACGGTTTGTTAGGCACCCGTAAGCTTAACGGAGTTAGTGAAAACTCGAGAGAGTCTCTCGGGGACTGGACTAACCACACGTTGTGGTGAACCAATATAAATTCGGTGTGTTCTTTCCTTACTATTTTAATTACCGCATTCACTTTACTCCTGCAATTTTAATTCCGCAATATTTATCAATATTCTTGTGCCGCACTATTCACCCTCCCCCCCCCCTCTAGTGACGGGCATAAATCCTAACAACATGTTGCAGGCTGCCAGCCATGACTCTCCCAGAAAGACGTCCACATGCGTATTCCCGCTGTATGCGAAAGCACGGCCTCGACCCATTCATGTATTTCGGGCAGCGGAGCTAGCGGCGGTCTGTCAGCTACAAAATCAACACATGTTAATGCTTACGAGCACGAGATGAGAGGAAGACTAAAAAAGAGAATTCGACGATTAAAGAAAGATTATGTGCATGGTTCCAAGACTCTGGGAACCCAGGTAGAGACGCTACGAAATGAATTGTTCTGATATAGAAGAAGTGCTCGAAAGGGCGAGGGTCGACCATGTCGTCCAATTTTGCGGCCAGGCCCCTCGACCCACGAGGGCTCGCCTGAATCATTGTGCCATGATTCCTCTGAGGGGTATAAAGGCTAAGTACGTGTTGCAGTGTGACCTCCCTACCGGCCAACCCCGCGTACTTAATGGACATAGCAAGCAGCTTATATATAGAAGGAGTAATCTAGCCAAGGCATACCTCGTAGTATCGACAAAAATCTACTACTAGCATCGGAAGCGGGAGCCTAAATCTCAACTTGAAGGGATAACGTAGAAGACGCAATATCCTCTGCGGTCGGTATGGACCCTCTCCTCGCTTCTAGCTAAAACAATGTCAGCATAGCCGTATATGCCCCACTATTCCCGAAGTTGGGCCATTCCAACTTCCCCCATTAGAGGGGATTCATCCACTGGATCTTCTCCACCATCGGCGGTGAAGTCAGTTGCCAGGCCTCTGGGCAGAGATAGAATCTCATTAACCGACGGGACCCCTTCGATAACCACGAATTCTGCACCTCCTACCATCGGAGATGGCCCTTCAGCCACCGGAGGGTTAACCGGAAGATTTGCCTAAGAAATATTTTTGGAGGAACTGCTTGCCATTGTTGATTAGAATATGAGAAAAGAGTAATATTTGACAGACAATATGGGGATTGTAACGAATTAAGAACAAAGGAAAAAAAGAACTGTCAAGAGAGAGAGCTCTTTCAGAAATATTACTCAGACAAACAACGAAAAGGTGAGAAGTAAATACCTCAACCTCTTATTTATAGACAACAAAGTGGCTTTCACGAATCTCAATAGCCATCATTAACTACATGAGCAACCGCAAAATAGTTCAGTTCCACATAAATATGAATTATTATGACAAGCTCCACGAAGCAGCTTTTCAGTCACCAATCGGTGTTCCACTTCCGAAACAGTCGGAACAATCTATGAACGCTGAGGGAACGTCTTATGCACCTTCAAAACTTTGGTCATCGCCAAACGCATGCCCAGAGTGTCCATACCCCCTTCATCCGCACAACATATGACTCGCCCGCCAAAGACGATGACTACGCCTTCAAACACACAAAATTTCAAATGCCATCAAGCTCGACCCCACCCGAAATGAATTGAAAGGCTACGCACCTTCACCAAGGGGGGACGATTCGACCTCCCCCGAATGATGGCGCATTGACACCAAAATAATATCAACACCCCACAAGGCTTATCCGTCCACAGTATTAAGGCTATGCCATCCCCAAAATGTAAATGGCTAAAGGCCGTCCATAGTACTAAGGCAACGGCCATCGCCAGTAAGTAAACGGCTAAGGTCGTCCAAAGTACTAAGGCTACGGCCATCCCTAGTAAGTAAACGGCTAAGGCCGTCCACAGTATTAAGGCTATGGCCATATCCAGTATGTAAACGGCTAAGGCTGTCCACAGTATTAAGGCTATGGCTATCACCAGTAAGTAAACGGCTAAGGCCGTCCACAATATTAAGGATACGGTCACCTCAAATGTACAAATGAATACAGTTGTCCCCAATACGTAAGCAACCAAAGCCATCGACATGAAACGGCTATAGCGATCGATTTCAATGGTGTAATCTCTCACGTAGAAATGGCTACGGCCATTTTGGTCTCGATTAAAGCTGCATTCGATGAAGTCCGTTCATCGAGCTCGGTCAAGGCACAACCTAAAAAAGCGGAGGGACTGACCGTATGGGTCAGAATCTGACCCCCTAATCATTAGCGAAATTAATTATATCTTAAGGTAATTCTTTGCTAACAAGGGGTATGACTACTTATTAGTCACGATACCCGAAGGTTACCTGGTTCGATCAACAAGGCCACGAACCAATCGCCGTCATAAGAACAGAAACTTAAAGTGGTCACGGTCATTCATCGCCAGCTCATACAGCTTGTAGCTATTAATACTAAGAGAAGTAACCCTAAAAGGGCGGCTTCTTCTTCATCTCCATCATTACTCTCAAGAAAAGGGAGAACATCATTATAAGGCTCTGAACCCCTTCATGGAGGGGCATACCAAATTATTACTATCAATAAAAGCTCTCTTCACATTTCTCCTTGATTATTAATACTTACTTTTCATTTCTTGAATTTGGTTCCTTGACTTATTACGATCTGCTTTGATTGGCCCTGGATTTATTTTTATTGTTTTAGGCTTGCAACGTATATGATAACTTTGAGCAAACACTAGTCATGCTCATGATCCAAAATTGGAAAGACCTCTTCCTAATTAAGCACATACTACGTACGAATATCCTGTGATTAATAAGTTTTACTTTGACTGATTTGTGTGGAAATTATATAATTCAACTATCAGTTCACTAGTTTTATCACACAGTTAAGAGAGAATTGAAGTTAAAAGTAATAGCGTACTATTACAAAACTTAGCTCAAAGTAATAATTTAAAAATTTTGGGATTTATTTTCAAATCTCATGTTTGGCCATAAAGTTTTCCCATATTTTGGTCAAACCCCAAATTCCAAATCCCAAAACCCAAAATCCGCTATTGAGATGATTTTGGGCAAAAATACCAAAACTTGAGAATTATATACATGATTTCCAAAAATAAAGTTAGAAAATATGTTTCGAATATATATGTCCAAACACATTTTCATCTTCAAACCAAACATCACTCAAATCCGATTTTTCAAAATAAATTTGAGATCTATGGCCAAACGCTGGCTAAAAGTCATATTTTAAATTTGTATTTTTTCATCGAAAGTTTCTCTATATTTAAGGCTCGAATTCGAAAACTCTGGTTAAGACTAGTATTTTGAACCCATAATTTCATATTTTGAATCTGCCTCTACTCATCGAAAATTTCTTCATTTTCAACCGAGGCGGAGGAGTTGAAGGTTATAAATTGAGATCTTGTCACCGAACCTTAGCTAGTATGAAATATTATCTTTACAATTAAATATTTGAATTTATTTAATAGATTTTTTTAATATAAAATAAAATTTAAGAAAAAGTTACTGAATCCTCTGAACCCATAGTTACTTTACTACCTTTGCCCCTCATTTTCAAGGCTCAAATTTGAAAACTGTAAACTAATAGCGAATAACCTTTTCTTCCTGCCTCTTTGACTTTCATTCCTGTAACGATCCGACAGTTCATTTTGAGCATTTGCAATTTTCTTGGTAGTTTGGGGGTACGAATAGCTCTGTTTGATATATTAATACAAGTGTGCAAAATTTGTGCTTATTCCGAGTTAATTTGATATGTTTTGACGCGAGTTTTTCGAAGTCGAAAGTTCGAAAATTCATTAAGTTTGATTTGAGGTGTGTTTCATCGTTTCGATATTTTTATGCATGATTTGAGGCCTCTAGTAGGTCTATGTTATGTTATTCAGTGTCTTGAGGGGCGCAGATGAGTTTTTGGATAGGTTTGGGCTGTGTTGTGCTCGTTTTTCTTATGTTTCAACATCGCTTCTTCAAGAATAAATGGTACCACATTACACAGGTGCGCTTTAATTTCTATTTTGATTGAAGCATTCAATATGTGTCGTAATTACGGAGCAATAACAAAAAGAATATTTGAATTTGGATATCGTATGAGGATTTTATGGTCGTTTTACTAAGAATTGTGTTGCTAGATTTTTTAGATTAATTACAAAATCACCACTGACTTCATATTTCAAAATCTGCACTATTTTCAAATATTAAAACCAATAGAGTTCCTTCATTATAAGGTTAAATGGAGTAATTCAAAAGCCTAACTTGACTGAAATTATACAAGAAATCTATTGGAGGCATCTAAAGTGAGTTCTGGGATAGTTTGGCATACAAAACGACGCAGAATAATTGGCAAAAATACTTAATATCGAAGGTTTATTTATTTGATAATACTTTGTGTTGGGAAGCCCATATTTGGGCGATTTTATAGACGATTTTCACCATGTAGACTAGGGAAAGTGTTCTATACATAATTTTGATTATATTTCATGAATCTATTTTTATTTTTGGCATTTGATTGATGATTTCAAAGTGAAATTTGAGGATTTGTCTAAACTTTCATAAACTGAACTTTGAGTTTTGAACATTGATCCGGAGCCGTATTTGAGTGAAACTAGTATGGTTGGACTCGTAATTGAATGGGTTATCGGATTTTATAAGTTTTGTTGGATTTCGAGGCATGGCCCCAGGTCTGACGTTTTGGTCGATTTTGAGAATTTGATTAAAGATTTGAACTTTATCGATTGGGTTTGTTTCCTTTGGTATTATTTGATGTATTTTAGTTGCTTTTGGCTAGTTTTGAGTCATCCAGAGGTCGGTACATGCGGGATGACATTTTGAAGCATCATTTGGCTTGCTCGGTATTGGATTTGTCTTGTTCGAGCTAAGTATCACTGCTAAACTTGGTGTTGAGGGTATGAAACGCTGAATAACGTGTTATGTATTTGGTATTGAGGTGAAACACATGCTAGGTGACGGGCGTATGGGCGTGCACTGTATGAATTATGACTCAGTTATTGTTGTGGTACTATGTAGTTACACGTTCTTATCGGTAACCATGAAATCTCTACGTACTAGAGCTATTTAGCTGTGATCCATGTTAGAAACCATGTCTAGGCTACATGTTTATTCTGTTTGAATCCACTGAGGTCATATTGTTGTTGAATTTATTGTTTAAATTGCAATTTCATACTCAATCATTTTCATTCATTTTATATCATATCTCAGTCTTTGTTGTTATTTATTTATACATTATATCATTATTTTAGGCTAGTTTCATAGCATTATGAGCCCGAGAGACTAGAGAGATTGATGACTGAGTGAGACTAAGGGCCTGATTATGAGGATATTAATACTACAGCACGTGAGTTATTCGTGCAACATGTGAGTTATCTGTACGGATCCAGATATTGATACTATAGCATGTACGTCGCCCATGGAACACGTGAGTTGTCCGTGCGGATCATAGCGCTTGGGCTTAAGGATCCCCTTCGGAGTCCGTACACACCCCTAGTGAGCACAGTTGATTTATATTGAGGGCTGGATCTTCCCTGGACATGGATCTTGCCCGAAGCATTTATATTTTGGGATGGATCTTCCCCGGGTTGGATTGGCAAGTACTGAATGGTTGACTAACAGTTGCTATGTATATATTCATGATAGATCTTCCCTGGATTGGACTGACCGTATACAGTACTGAGTGACTAAGCATGTCGAGTAGAAAGTGTGAGACGGTGAGATTGAGTAGTCTGAGAATGTGAGTACATGAATACATCTTTGAGATACATTGCATTGACATTCACACATGACATACATGCATAGAGATGCATTTTACTCATATTGTACGGTATCACATCATTCCTAACTTTTCACACATATTGACATATAGGCATAGAGATGTATTTTTCTCATGCCATTTTTAAATGAAACATTTACCTGTGGAAAGATTTTTGGGAAAAATATAATTTTCAAACTTATTCATATTTTCGGTGATTTCGGTAAAAGATTTGGATTTTCACTGATATACTTTAAAGGCGAATCTATTTTCTAGAACTATGAAAGAGCTGAGCTATCTCTGAGTAATTTCCTTCATTACTTTCATTATGTTGTTGGCTATTGGTATTAAACTCGACCCTTGTCCCAACTCGTCACTACTTTCAACCTAAGATTAGATTTGTTACTTATTAAGTACATGGGTCGGTTATACTCATACTACACTTCTGCACCTTGCGTGTAGATGATGAATGTTGATGTTGCTGTGATCAATGGGAGCTGAAATTTGAGGCGTACCTGTGTTCCGGTTGTAGCTAGCTATTGTTCATGGTAGCCTTAAATCTATAAAAAATTGTTTATGCACATTTTGAACAGATGAAGTATTTATTTCATATCAACTTTGTAAATTCTAATCTTCGAAACTCGTGATTTATAATACCAGTCATTGAAGAATGTATCAGATTCAGATTTTTTTTTATTTAATTGTCTTATTAACTTCATTAGAATTAAATAGTTATTAACTGGCTTATCTAGCAAATTGGGTCTAGATGCCATTACGACTAGTTTGATTTTGGATCGTGATAATTTTCGTCCTGGAACCAAAGCAATTACGGTGGTAGCATTCACCGGTAAAGTGTGGAAGAGGATAAGATTTCCACGTGACAATGCATATGAACACCTCTTGCAAAACTCTAATTAAGATTTCATTCAATCACATGCTTTGGTGATAGGATCACAATAGGGAACTCGATGTAATACCTAATAGATTAATACTTAAACCGATACATACAGATATTAATTTGCACTGAAAAAAGACAACACCTTGCATGTGCTATGGCCCGTGGCTGGATTTTCTTTCTCTCTCAAGTTATTATCAATCTATTATTGACCACAATTTTCATCTTTATCTATCAAGTAATTAATGTCGGTACACCTCCACAATAGTGGTCTAAGTCAGAAGTCCACATTAGCTAAATAATATAACTACTTTACGTACATGAACAATTTGAACATATCATTGTTGATATAGTTGTGGCCCCATAAGAAAAGATTCACACAGTATTTTTTAGATATAAAGTTTTAGTATTTATACAGATGTATAACCACTTTTATATATATATATATATTCTCGACTAGTATTTTAAAAGTTGATATACAATATTATTTTATTATTTTAACCCGCGCCAATAACCATTTTTATTGATATGATGGTTTGTTTAAGTAAAGTCGAAAGCGAATACTGAGTTAGGGGTGCACAGGACGAGGTTGGTTCGGTTTTATCAAAATCAAACCAAACCAAACCAACTATAACAGTGTGGATTGGTTCGATTTTGTTGGGTTTTTCGGATTTTCGGATTTTTTTGTTACATGAGTATTAATCTTACTTTGTTAAAATTATAGATAAAGCTTTGGTAAGTGATATATGTTTAGCAAATATTGGAAAAAATTGATAGACATATGATCTATTAAAATATTCTAATGAGAGAAAATTTTTTTGTAACACATGAAAGTTATTTTCTTAGTCGTCTAACAATAATTTTTCGTCTTTACGCTTTCAAGGTTAATACATAAGAGGATCTAAAATATTCCTACATTTTCTAAAGAAAATTCACTATAATGTCTTAAAAATATAAATAAAATTTATATATTTATATGTCGGTTTGGATCGTATTTTTTTACTCAATAGCAAATCAAGTCACACCAAATATAGTCGAATTTTTAATCAGTTTGTTTTAATTTTTTGATTTGGTGTGATTTTTCGATTCAGTTTGAATACCGCTATACTGAACTTCGTATTAGGAGAATGAGGTTGACTTACTAATTAAAATACTCACAAAAAATCATATAGCCAAACGCGAATTCAAAATTTTGAGCAGATGTGTGTGTATTATTACGAAGATATTGATCGAGGATACCAATTTTAGAGGTTCAACCTTTAGTTTTTATTTTTACATTATTATCAGTTCAAAAGTTAATTTTTTTTAAAAGTAATAATTTTCTTATATTTATATCTATGCTTTATGTCGAAAATATTAGGATTGGATTCATTGACTATCTGCTACATTATCCATTACTACTAATTTTAATATACACAATTCGTTTAATCATATAGTAAGATTTTTCGACAATAAAAAAAAATAGGAATTACAATGTGAAAGTTTGAAAGAATAGACCAAATAAAGAAAGATAAATAAAAAGTGCGGACTTAATATGCAAAAAGTGATAGACATGCCCATCCCCGTGGGCGCCTAGTTCTTAAAAAAAAAGTAAAAAATAGTAACAAGATTAATATAAAATTTGAACTCATAATTAATCTCACTTAGAGATGTGCACCTAATTATAACCATATCGTCATATTTTACTTTGAGCTTGGGTGCATGATCTAGGGAGAAGAACACGTGTTCACGCAGAGGTAAATGCAGAATTTAAATTCTATAGATTTAACTCTTAAGGGTTTTGCATTAAATATATTATATAAATATTATTTTATAATTTAATAAATTTTTGCATATAAATTTTTATTTCACATCAAAATTTATGGATTCGATTAAACCCATTGATAACACATTACATTCGTCCTTGGGTTCACATGCCCCCATTAAAAACCCCTAAATACGTGTAGCCAAGATTAACAAGAAGTTACAATGATATTCCATGCAATCATTTGCATGAGTTAATTAATTTGTATTTTTACCGTATTTATTATTTAATCATAGTAAGTATATCAATTTACGATAAATATCAAATGCAAATAAATTTAACGTGGTAGAAATCGGTAAACCTAAATTATAAAACTTAAAATTGAAAATATTTCCCCTAAAGCGAACGGGCAAATAAAAAATGTTGCTTCATATATCCTAAAAGCTGAATATAGCTCTTGTTTGAACTAAAAATCACTATATTGACATTACTTTTAGTTGAAGCCTCGTAATTTTGTGAAAGTTAAAAAAATAAAAATAAAATAAAAAATCGAAAACTACCTCTGTACAAACTTCGATTGCCGGAAAACCTTCATCGGACTTAGCAAATACCATCCTTTCAACTTCCCCGGCGACATGACATCATTTCCTCCGGAGACTGACGTCATATCTATATTCGCCGATCTCGATCTCATCATCATCATCCTCGATAATACCTTAATCCCTGTAGTATTATAGTAGTACTTATTTTCAGCAGTACTTTTCTCTTTCAATTCTAATTCGTTCTCTTTCCCCTCCGTTTCTCCAGTTCGTTTCCTGGACTTAAAAATCCACCAAAACGACGCTGTTTTAGTACTCTTGTCACTCGCCGGCGGGTTTCTCCGGTCGCTGGTATTACTATCTCGCGATGTAACGAATGGAATTCCGACGGATGTTGATCTACACAACGCAGGCTCGCTGTCGCATCCTACGCCGGCGCCGCTGCTTCTGCATGAACAAGGGCGCACGTTAGCGCAGTGAGGGCAAAGTTTGGAAAGTCGATTGCGGAGGCAAATTGAACATACGCCAGGTGTGCGTTTCTTCGAAGGGTGTTTTGGACATTTCCATACTTCTTCTTCAATATAGTACGCCATTAATTTTCTAGTCTCTCCTCCTGTTGTATATTGTTGCTCTGTATATATATAATTTTTCAATCTGAGCTTTATATATATAATATGGCCAAATTAAGAGACGTAAGAAACTAAACGCGGATAAGAAATAATAAAACGACGCGTTTTACTTTCTAAATTTGCAATGCTTAATGTATGCACAGCCGTCTCATCTTTCTGTAAAGACTTGTGCTACAATTATAATTTAAATTATGTTCAAATATATTAGGTAAAAAAGATAGGTGATTTTTTTCTCTCCATTTGGATAAGTTTTGGGGTAGAATTTGTTGACGCTTGTGTTAGTAGAAAGTAGTAGGTATCCGCTGACGTGCAAACTAGCAAAGACGCTATTGAAAATTAAATAAAATGGTAATGTCGGGAGAATGACGCATGTATTTAAATAATATTTTGACTCAATTTATGTGTATGTGTTTGACGGAACACAAATTTTAAAAAAGAATTCTTTTAGAACTTGTAATTTAAAACATATCATACATGTAGATTAATATAGGTGTCTAGTAAATCTTTTTATTAATGTTTAAGCAATTAAAAGAAATTACCTAATTTATTTTTCTCATTTAAAGATTGATCTCTAATAACTTTTGTTCGAATTAACATCATGGACTTCTAGAGCACACCCTCGAGTGCTCTCTTTTTAAGTTTTATGTAATAACAGAATAAATAGAATCTACTTCAGCTATTTCTGCTGAAGTTACTAATGTTCTTTTGTTTCTGTTTTTGTTTTTCCTTTCCTTTACGGAGCCGAGGGTCGATTGGAAACAGCCTATCTGCCCTTTCAAGTAGGGGTAAGGCCCGTCTACATATTACCCTCCCTAGACCCCACTTTATGGGACTATATTGAATAGTTGTTGTTGTAAATGAGAAGAAAATATCTACACTAAAAAGAAAATTGATAACTCGAGCAAAAGCGTGTAATTTACAGTCAATTTACACTTAAATTTTATATATATTTTATATTGTAAGTGCATAAAATTCAAAATTCAAAATAATACGGATAAATAGACCAAAAGTAATGATAAATAGGAGAATACCATACATATCAAATTAATGGCAGGAACAGTACAGTCATGTTCTAACCAACAAGAATTGATTTGTCGAAAGTGATAACAAAGTCTGGGGCCTCCAAAAAAATCTATTTTAGATTTTGTGGTACTAATTAGAAAAAGAAAGGAGTGGCGTCTTTATTCTTATTTGACCTTACCAATTTTAGTTTAAGATGTTTACATAATTCTTTATTAAAACCCAAGGTTTCACTATTTCTTTTATTATTTTTGTTTGGAAAATAATTAACTACATAATATTAGGTATAACTATAACTGAAATTAGCACGTTTTAAGCTACATGCCTACATCCAATACAAAGTCCACCACGAACAAGTCAACCTTTATTGTGTGGGTGTTAGTCGGTGGTATGATATTTAAATATTTTGGTTTGGTATTTTCGTGATTCGATTATTTATAATGCTATAGCAATATTGTACCTAATACCAATGTCTTGCTGGGGGATGAGGTCTCTTAGCAGAATTGCTAGTGAATTGGGAACGCCAATTTTTGCAGATGAATGTACCACAAAACAGACACGGATATCCTATGCCAGAATGCTCATAGAGGTGACTGTCACCAAAGAACTTCCTACGGAGATATGGGTTATGGACCCAAATGGTAAGAAGTTCCTTCAAGATGTGGAGTATGAATGGAAGTCTTCCTATTGTGAGAAATGCCAAACAATAGGACACAATTGTGCAGTGCAACAAAAGCAAATCCCAAAACAGCCTACACAAGTGTGGAAGCCAAAGGTAGTTCAGGAATGGAGAACCAAAGGCCCTGTTAGGCCAGTACAGCAGCAAACACAGCATACTGAATCTACTGGTTGCCTCATGAAGCCAGGACAGTCCAGAATCACAGGGTAGATAAGGACAGTGACAATGGGAAACAACCCCAGAGCCCAGCACTCAACATCACCAATTTCCCACCCTTGTCCCCCATCATTGTGAGTAACAGATTTGCAGCAGTTTCTGGTAGTAAAGGTAACCCTCCAGGGGAGGTAGAGGGATCAACATCAACATCTTATCAATGAAGTGGTTAGTATGGAATATTATGGGTGTAAATAAAAGGTACAAGCAGAAAGAGGTTAGGGAATATATTAGAAAAAATAATATTAACCTAGTTGGATTAGTAGAAAAACAAGTACATGCTAGCAGAATTCCTAACCTGCTAGCACCAGGCTGGGGTGTCCTAACTAATTATATCTCTGGTGAAAAGGGTAGAGTATGGATCCTATCGAATCCAAAAATTTTCACAGTCACTAGTGTTTTGGAGGAAAGCCAGTTGATCCACAGCAGGGTTTCCAGCAGAACAGGGGAATTCACAAGTTTCCTCACTGTGGTGTATGGTTTTAATGGGCTGGAACAGAGAAGATCCTTATGGACCAGCTTACAAGCACTGGCAGCAGGAATACAGGATCCATGTGTTGTTGCTGGGGACTTTAATGCAGTTTTATGTGACAAAGATAGACAATCTTGAAAGCCAGCCAGACTCCCTGAAACTCTAGAATTTAACAAATGTCTACAACAAGCTGGACTGACTGAATTGCCTTGGAGGGGGGAATACTACACATGGACAAACAAACAAACAAACTGGTGTGGACAGAGTATGCAGTAGGCTAGATAGAGTCTTTGGTAACTATGACCGGATGATCAAATGGAACCAGGTGGTTACTGACTATGATTTGCCCCTAATCTCATACCATAACCCCATGGTGTTGACACTGTCTTCAACTTCCTGGCATGGAAAGAAGAATTTCAAATTCTTTAATGTTTGGGCTGAGCATGAGAACTTCCAACAGATTGTGTCAAGAGTGTGGCAGGATGGAAAGGCAGACACAATGAAAGCAATATGGGGTAAACTCAAAGCATTGAAGGACCCTTTGAAAACCCTGAATAGTAAAGAATTCAAGACAATTTCACAGAGAATTCAGCAGTGTCGGCAGGATCTGGAAACAGTACAAGCCCAGATGCACCAAGCTTACACTGATGACCTACAACAGAAGGAGAAGGAGCTGGTCCTGAACTTGGAAAAATGGTCACTTATTGAGGAGAGTGTTCTGCAACAGAAGGCAAGAGCTAAATGGATACAACTTGGGGACTCCAACACCAAGTATTTCACTACAGTAATGAAGGAAAGAAACCAACACAACCAGATTACTGAACTTACCAATGCAGTGGGCACCCACTACAGCTGAAGAGATCAAAGAGGAAGTCATGGGGTTCTACAAGGCACTGATGGGCACATCCGCAAGAAATATGCCTGCTATAAACCAAATGTATATGTCGAATGGGCCAAAGCTGACACAGCAACAGAGGCAGGAACTATGTGCAGCAGTTACTGATAAAGAAATAGTAGAGAGTCTTAAGGCTATTGGAGATGACAAAGCACCTGGGATTGATGGTTACAATGTTGTTTTCTTCAAAAAGAGCTGGGGTATCATTGGTAACCAAGTCACCACTGCCATTAAGCAGTTTTTCACATCAGCTAGGATGTGCAAACCAATCAACTGTGCAACTATCACCCTCATCCCTAAACTGTCAAAACCAACTACAGTCAAAGAGTATAGGCCTATTGCCTGTTGTTCTTTCCAATACAAAATCATCTCAAAAATACTGGCTAATAGGCTGCAGAAGGTAATGGCAAGTATTATCAGTGAAGCTCAGGCAGGTTTCATCCTAGGGAGAAAGATTCAGGACAACATCATCCTAGCTCATGAGCTAGTCAAAAGCTATACTAGGCAACATGTATCCCCTAGATGCATGATAAAAATAGACCTCCAGAAAGCATATGACTCAGTTGAATGGGCATTTCTGCAGCAGGTTATGGAGCAGATTGGCTTCCCCAGCATCTTCACAAAATGGATTATGGAATGTATCACAACAGTCAGTTTCTCTGTGTTAGTTAATGGTGAACCTACTATGCCTTTTGCTGCTGCCAGAGGACTGAGACAAGGGGACCCCATCTCCCCCTTCTTGTTTGCCTTGTTCATGGAGTATTTAAGCAGATCCTGCAATTCACTAAAGGATGATCCAGCCTACAATTTCCACCCTAGATGCAAAAAACTGGCCATTACACATATGTGCTTTGCTGATGATTTACTTCTGTTTGCCAAAGGAGACCTTAACTCTGTCAAGGCTCTGTCCAAATGCTTCTCACAATTCTCAGCAGCTTCGGGACTGCAGGCCAATCTGGTCAAGAGCTCAGTCTATTTTGGAGGAGTACCATTGCCTTTACAGCAACAGATCCTTGATCACCTGGGCTATGAACAAGGACAATTGCCTTTAAAGTATCTTGGTATTCCACTGTCCACCAAGAAAATCACACTGCTGCAATGGAAACAATTAGTGGACAGAATCACTGCCAAGATCACATCCTGGACTGCCAGGACACTGTCTTACTCTGGAAGGATACAACTAGTATAATCTGTTATCTTTGGTGTCCAAGCTTACTGGGCACAGCTGTTTATACTGCCTGTGAAAGTACTCAAAATGATTGAAGGCATTTGTAGGAGTTTCATTTGGTCCGGGATGAACACTGTAACTAAGAAAGCATACATCTCTTGGGACAAAATGTGTACCCCAAAATCAGTTGGTGGGATGAGCCTCACTAACCTAAAGCTCTGGAACAAAGCTGCCATTGCAAAGACCTGCTGGGACCTAGCCCATAAAAAGGACAAGCTGTGGATTAGGTGGAACAATATATATTACATCAAAGACAGGCCAATACAATCCATTCCAATTCCTGCCCAAGCAAGTTGGATGGTGAGAAAGATCATCCAAGCCAAAGATATTCTACAAAGGATTCAGAATTGGAAGGAACAGAAGTGCTCGACTAACAGTTGTTCCTGTCACAGATGCAAACAGTGCCGAAAGTCCCATGGAAGAATTTAATCATCTAGAACCAAGCAAGGCCAAAAGCAACTTTCAACCTATGCTATTCCTCCAGGATAGACTCCCAACAAAGGACAGACTACACAGCTGGGAAATGATTATTGATCAACAATGCACCTTGTGCCAAACCCACCCGGAAACAAGAGATCATTTGTTAATGAACTGCCCTGTCACTGTGGATTTATGGGAAAGAACAATGAACTGGTTGCAGGAAACCTACACACCCATATCTGATTGGAACCAGAAAATGCAGTGGTTGATTAGCAAAGCCAAAGGCCGAACAGTTCGAGCTGCCACTTTCAAATTGGTTACAGCTGAATTTGCATATGCTATCTGGCTGGAAAGGAATGCAAGAGTCTTCAACAAAATATCCCGATGTAACAATGCCCTACTAAGAGATATAGTGTATAATCGTAATGTTAGAGGTACCCCACGAATTAGACAAATATTACAACACCTTCGCATATAGTAGTGCTAGATAGTTAGGAAAGTAGATATAGTTTATATGTTAGCCCCTAGACAGTTAGCTGGGTTGAAGCTCGACTGTGGTTTTGTAAAGCTACTTCATTGGTGATTAATGAAAATCCTTAATTACCAAAAAAATTTTGTACCTAATTAAAATCGGTATGACTCGATTTTTCTCTTTAAATATTCGGTTCGGTAACTTCTGTTTATTCGGTTTGAATACAACTAGTGCATAGAGTCATAGAGTGTAATATTCTTAATTAAAGTACTCAAAGTATAAAACTAAAAACGTTTGTTGACAGAAGTTTTGTCCAAATCCAGCAAATATCAGCCTGGAGAGAGAAAATTTTACATCAATGAATAAATTTAATCATTAGAAATGTCTTGTTACTTGCTTAGAGTTAATTGATGAACTTAGAGAATAAAGAAAAGTAAGATTTTAAATTTTATATTTATGTTTTAATTAATAATATGTGTATTATATAAAATAATATAATATATATTTCGGTATGGTATCGGTATTTCGGTATTTTATATTAAAATATCAAATACCATATACCTAATATCAAGTTTTTAAAATTTAAAGCAAATGCGAATACCAAAATTTTTGATTTCGGTACGGTAACTTGGTGTTTACAGAATTATGCACAGCCCTACTTTATAGTGGCGACCAATAAGGGTATGGTGAAGTGGTAAGTACACATTCATCCTTAAGCAGAGGTCTCGGGTTCGAGCCCTAAGTATGAAATTGCTTTTGTTAGGAAGCGCTTTACCGTAAAAATTGCACGGGATGCCCTATTTGGTCGCCCATATTTAATCTTCTTTTGAAAAATTTTAACTTATACCCACCTTTTAAACAATTTCAGCTCACTTTCTCCTCTTTCATTTTCTTTTTTCTTCTTTCCCTGTGCGGTAAAGAGATACTATGTCACAATAGTACTGAGGTAAATTGGTCCTAGGTTGCCATAAATCTTATGTTCTTTTCCTTGTATCGGTCCTACATTAATATTATCGGGACCGATTAAACAGGATGAGCTAATCAGTGAAAATAATGGTTTTTTTTTTACTAAAATACTTCTGTTTTGTGTTTATGAATGTACTTAATTAAGCACTATCATTTCAAGAACATAAAGAAACCACTTAATACACCAGATATTTCGTCTCGCTAGACTAAGAAAAGACAAGAAAATAAGACGAATTCTAAGAGAATTTATCATATGTATTAACTTTCGAGCCTTTTGACTTGTAGCCGCTTTGTCTTTCTGTTTGCACTCATACTTATTTTTTTAAAAACTTGAGCTTTCCTTTCTCCTCCCCTTCTCCTCCTCTTCTTCTTCTTCTTACAGTTCTAGAGCTAAAACTTAAGCTCTGAAAAATTTAAGCTCTAGAACTTAAATGTTTATTTTATAACTGGAAAACTTAAATCTATAGCTTAAGTTTTTATTTTATAACTGAAAAACTACTTAAGTTTTTATTTTATAACGGAAAAACTTAAGCTCTAGAGTTAAGTTTTTACTTTTGTAACTGGAAAACTTAAGCTCAAGAGCTTAAGTTTTTATTTTATAACTGGAGAACTGCTTAAGTTTTTATTTTATAACTGAAAAACTTAAGCTCTAGAGCTTAAGTTTTTATTTTATAACTGGAAAACTTAAGCTCTTTCCGTTACAAAGACAAAAACTTCAGTTGAAGTTTTCCAGTACAAAAGAAAAACTTCAGTCCCGTGGGCTGAAGTTATGTGAAAAAGCAGGTACACTTGCAATTTTTGTTGCAAAGCAGGCACAAGTTACAATGTGGCACAAAAAGCTGGTATAGATGCAAATGTCACAATAGGAAAGCCAATAAGAGAGTTGGACACCTTAAACAACAACAACAACAACAACAACAACAACAACAACAACAACAAAAAAAACCTTCATAATGGCGTATGCTTGATTCTTAACAGGCGATATTGACTTTTAAAGAAATACACAAAAAAAAAACTATTTATGGTGAATGTCCATATTTAAGAGATTCTAAGGTTTGTTACTCGGTGGCTAAGTCAGTTTCTCTCTATAAATAGAGGGTTCTATTTCATTGTAATTTATCCAATATCAATAAAAATTCTCATCTCCTTACTTTTCTCTGCAATACTCTTCTTCTTCTTTTATTGTTTCACAACACGTTATCAGCACGAGACTCTAACCAATTGAGTAGAAGCTTTGGGATTGAGCATAATAATTGTCAATTTTTCCATAAACTTCCTTCATGATTAAAATTCGGGATTTAAGGTTAGTATTTTACTTTTCTCTTTCAAATTCTTGAAATTCTATAATTTGATTTTATACACAAGCAAAGAAAACAAAGTTTGATTATAACTCTAATGGAGTTTGTAAGAAACTACACCACATGAAGTGGTAAAATTTTTATGTCTTGCCATGATCAAATTCATGTATGATTGTGGGCAAAGAATTGAAAATCCGTCCCATTAAATTTGATCCATTCTCATTCTCTTAAGAGAATGTGATAGCAGTGTGTGATAAGTCTGAAAGAAGATAAAATTATTACCGTGAATGTATCAATGGATGTGGACGTGGCTATAGACAAAATTATAATTGCATCATTGTGATAATGAGAATAATAAGGATTCTCAAAATAATCTTCACTTTGTGAAAGTAATATCTGTCATCAATTTGACATGAGATTTTATATGGCACATATAGATGATTATGGTCCTTTCATGATGGGAATGTGACAACATCTGATTTATGAAGACATATTCATTCTTGGAAGAATATGAACATTCTATTGGTATTGAATATACCACACTCATCTCTAGAAGGAGGTTTGAAATGATATAAGAAAATAATGTCATTATTATGGCATGAATGGTCATTGGTCACGTACCTATTGTACGCCAAAATATTTTGGCAATGTGATTATTAAAGGAAAACATTAATGCAAGAAATATATCTTTCATATTATTTTGACCATAACCAAAATGGTATAACTTTCTCTTTAAAAGAGATATTCATCACATGGATGTTGATGAATTTGTGGTAGTACAAAACTAATTGAGGGCTCTATAAGAGTCAATTATTACTATTTTGGAGAAACACAATTGATTACCGTTAAGGTATTGTATTGTAGTAAGTCTCGAAGAAACTTATTCAGTTTCCAAAGTATACGCGAAAGCGATTGATTATATTGAGACTATAAATAAAGGAAAGATTAGATATCTTCTATTACTACAACATGTAGCGGGGTAATCTATATGCGAAAAGTTACCTGCTTTATCCTCCAATATATACTACACATAAAAGAATACCACAATAAAGTGGATGCTTATTGATATAAAAACTCATATGATAATAAACTTGGAGTTTATTGATAATTGCACATGTCATGGTCTAAATCCGAACTTTATCAATATTGATAATTTATTCAGTTGGCATTTGGGTTAGCCATATCAATTTAAGTATGATGTGCCAAAATAATAGAGAATTCACATGGGTAAATATTAAAGAACTAGAAAGTTCTTTACAAATTCTCTTACATTGTTTGTTCTTAATTAATAGACCAACTAAAATTGGGATTGAATCCCATGAATGCTGGAAATATAAAAGGTGAATATGGGCTCATTCACCTGCCATGTATTCCACATAAGGCGATCTATGAGATGGTTACATGTGCGACTATTATTAACCTGCAACATGTTGTTTGCGAGGTAACTGCTCAATTATTTGATTTAGAGCATAATTTCCAGATTTTTTGTTCAAGATAGTTTATCTTGATAAGTTGGATTACATCACAACTGGTTTAGCAAAATGATTTATTGAGTGCTTCCACTTAATAGCTAAACTATTGCTTATGAGAATAAAGTTATCTATATCAGTTTGATATAGGTTATATACGAAAGTATATTACATTCTCCCCTCACAAGTGGTTCAGGGTCAGGAACCAAATAATTCCATCTCAATATTATTGATATACGGTGTATATTTTGATTAACACCATAAAGCACAAAGATGAGTTCTCAAAGTTGAGGAAACAAGTTAGTTTTTCTAACATGAGGGGGAGACATGATAAACAGTTGAGAAAAAGTTACGTAGAATCAATTATGATTTGTATATCTAGATCCTCGAATACGATAATATGAACTTGAAGTTCATAAAAAGATAATTATCTGCAATATATTGCAAAGTATGCTAGATGCATTTACTGACCAAGAAAGTAACTATATTCTCATTGCAAATGCTCCTATTAAGTCCTAGAAAGACAAAGTCTATGGTACGCTTGAACCATATAGACAAATCGATTTCAAATAAACTTCTTGATAAAGAAGATGAGCAAATGATCAAAGTGATCATAATAAGGAGGCAAGTGATCTGGAATTTCACATGATAAAATACTTCATAAAATCGCATGAGAGATTCAGGTACCTGAATATATGAATGAGATCTCTATGTTATGTCTTTATGAAAAAATATTGAAACTGATATAAAATGTTCGTCGACGACATCTATAACAGCACTAGATATATGGGGATCTTAAGTCTAGAGAAACAATTCAAATAGTATCGATTTCATATGAAAGATATATTGTTTGGACTTGTAGTTCAAATACTTGAAAGTATAAAATCAATGGTATGTGCAATTAGTTTTCGATATCTTATATGTCTAGCATGACATGGAAACTTGATATGCATCTAAAGTCTATTATATGACTTAACTTATATGTCAATCCATGAAGGATTTAAGTTTCTTGAAGCATATACAATTCTTGATTTTGAAGTATTGCTTCCTTAGTACAATTTGTGCAAAAGTGTATCTTGTTATAACTATAAGCATGATAATATGATAGCAAGAATTTTTACCTCTATGAGAAGATATTGGACTGACGATTCCAACAAGATCATATGAAGATGATACATCTACTAGGGACGATGGTTTCAACGTGAAACAAATTCATTCAACTTAATATGGTTGATTTGTTTATCAAGTCTCTACCAAAGATCTTTTAAAGATGTGCACAAGATTGGAATGTAAATGCTTAAATATATGACTTGATGCTATCATCAAGGGACTTAATGCGCGTTGCATTCTTTTTCCCTTACAAGGTTTTGTCCCACCAGGTTTTCCTTGCAAGGTTTTTAACGAGGTAACCAAAAGCCGTATTATTATATTTGTGTACTATTTTTCCTTTTCTTGAATTTTTTCCCAATGGGTTTTCTTCTAGTTAAGGTTTTAACGAGACACATTATTTGTTGAATAGACATTCAGGGGGAGTGTTATAAATAAAATTCTATTTATGGTGAATGTCCATATTTAGAGAGATTCTAGGGTTTGTTACTTGGTGGTTAAATCAGCATCTCCCTAAATAGAGGGTTCTATTTCATTGTAATTCATCCAATATCAATAAGAATTCTTATTAACCTTACTTTTCTCTGCAATACTCTTCTTCTTCACAACAATAACTAATTAAATTATTGTAACCAAATTATATTGATAAAAACAATCCAAATACACTAGGTAAGCATATTATTGCGTACATATTGAAATTTCCTTGTTTTTAAGCATACCATAGCGTATACGGTTAAGAAATTGTTGGACACTGTTTGTATCAATGTGCTTAGACCTGTACCTTACCCTAGCCTGGAGACGCTAACAAAAAGAAGAAAGTATATGCCTCTTTTGTCTAGATAGTTGCTTATAAATTATTAAAATGGTAAGTAATGTTCAAAACCAGTGTTCCTAATCAAGTAATTAATAGATATCCTTATTAGTAGGAATTTATCTACTACAATACAGGTAGTACATTGGGTCTTATGCTCCCAAACTATAGCAGAAATGACACCAAATAACCACTCTAAAGAATTGTTATTTGAAAATTAGCGGATGTGTTCTGAATTTTAATATTTCAGTTTAATTTTTCGGAAAAAATGTATCCTGAATTATTTCGAAATTTAGATTTTTTGATAAAATATATACTGGCTAATCTCTTAATAGCGTTAAAATATCATGGTATAGCCAGTTTCTACACTGGTCAATGAAAAATAGTCACTGTTTACCAAGTCAATGAAAAATAGCCACTATTTTGCTGCAACAGGGACCGGTCAAGTAAAATATACGGGAGTCTGGTGCATTTGTGTACAAACTCCAGCATATTATACTGGACCAGTATACTTTGCTAACTCCTATAAAATTTATGGGAGACTGGAGCATCAGTGCTCCAAACAGCAGTATATTATACTGGACAATTATACTTGTTGGAACCCCCATAAAATTTACGGGAGTTCCAGCATAATTATGCTTGAACTCCCGTAAGATTTACGGGAGTTCAAGCATACTTATACTGGAACTCCCGTAAAATTTGTGGGCGTATTTTTCCGGATTTTGAACATTGTTTTCACTCAAATTTAAAGTGGCTAAATTTCGATAACTTTTAAAACTTGGCTATTTTCAACGACCAGCGGTAAATCTGACTATGTTTAAATTTCTCTCCTTAATAGCATCCCTAAAATGGCTATACGTGCACTTGCTCCAAAACCATAAAGTAAGTAATGACCCAATACAATCCCAGGCCGTAGCCCAAAATTATTCTTCAAGTCCTTTGCTTGGACTTAATTGAATAGTTTCCTACTTTTGTAACATATGGGTCGGGTCGGATATGATCGGGCCAAAACAAATAGTTTTTAAAAATCGGATAAATTATCCGATTTGACCCGTATTTAAGACGGATAAAAACGGATTTATCCAGCAAATAATATGGATATTCATATTGTCACACCTCATTTTACCTACCCCGGAATGGTGTAAAGGAATTTTTTCCAATTTAAGTGATAATCGAAACGGGATTTATTATTAAAGAAATTCAGAGCTACTTGGGAGATTTATGGTGTCCCAAGTCACCTGTTGAATCCCGAATCGAAGAAAAAATTGACTCTGTTTAACAGTCTGCGAACCAGAAATCCAGCTAAGAAATTCTGTTAAACCGGAAGAAGGTGTTAGGCATTCCCGAGTTCCGCGGTTCTAGCACGGTCGCTCAACTGTTATATTCGGCTTAACTATCTAATTTTAAGACATGCTTTAGCCTATGTGCAATTTTTTAACTTTTTTACTGCTTTTAATTATTCTTTGGAAGATTGCAACGTTATTAAAACACTTCTTGAACCACATCACATAAATGCACCCCCGGTCTTTGACATATTTTAACATCGTTGAGATTTAGATTTGGGTAGCATAAATGCACACCCGAATTTAGGACGGTAAATTATTAAAGTAACGCGCCTAAAGCAGCTACGCGTTTGCCAATTTTGCGAAGGCCATGAAAATTCAACTAAATGGCACGCCCCGATTCTAGTTTCAAAGGGTTGTACTCAACTAAAGCCAACTACAATGTTCAAAGGTTATTTGTTGAAGGAAAAAAGAAAACCATTTCTTAGAATAAGATCCCATAATGACGCAATTCCAACCAAGCCAACCAAACAACCAATTTCAGCATATGACGAGATGACATTTTTTTTTCACAAGTTCCCTAAGTTTCATGCGAACTAGGCCATATAATGACGATACATATGCTGCAACATTCGCACAATGCAGCAGAAAGTTCACAAAAGAAGTTCTGGGGTAATTTTCCATATAATATGATATGATTTTGTGGGCTTACAAGAAGTACAATTTCACAGGACAGAGATACAATCAATTCCAGGATGAGTCCACAGCATCAAATTATCCATCGAAGAGTGTTGAAGTTAGAGCTCACATATATCAATTGGCAGACAACGTATTTCAAAATATTTCATCTCAAATTCAACAAAATGAAACAGCCCCTTCTTTATTACCCTCCCCAGACCCCACTTTGTGGGACTATACGGGTAGTTGTTGTTGTTGAAACAGCCCCTTCCTTAGTCGTGACTGACTTCACCAATACTCACCATGTCGACATACAGATTAAGCCCATCGCAGGTTCCCATGAGTGCAATATCCCAAAGCCATTGCATTTCAGCATATTATGTGATCAAGTTAATAACTAAAATAAATTGCACCTAATATGTTTCAAATATTGGAGTGACGTAATGTCTACAATTGCTTGAAGTTTCGATTGAAATTCGAAGCATTGCTCCAAATCTATAGAGTCGAAACTTGAAATCGACGATTGCGATTCAAGTCCAAAAAAATGATCATCCTTCAATGAAAGGGCTATGTGAATTTAAAGTTCTATCCACATAGTGAACACACTAAAGTGAATCAAAATGAAGCCATAATCTTTTTATGTCCTGTAAAATAAACAGTCAGCTTATTGAATTTACTTCTAAATAATCCCTTTTCAACCAAAAGAGTAGAACCACTAAGAACATACACAGCATTCTATTACCACGTCTGGAGAGAACAGAGGAACAACTATTTAATTCGCTTCCTTACTCTGTTCCATTTTCAACCTAAAGGGTTTAAGCTCATGGACAAAAGAACTGTTAAGGAAGAAGGGAATAAGAAGCCCTTGGAGCCTAAATCTGCTAACAAGTCAGCTGATGCAACAGTTGAATCAGAGAAAGATGCCTATGATGATGCTCAAAAAGAACTTCACAATCGTTGAATGATTAACAAACAAACCGATTAAAAGTGCATGTAGAAGAACTAATCACAACAGACTCCCCTCTACTGATTTCTTTGACTGATTAAAAATCACAGAACCAAGCAAAAACTCAGTAAGACAATAGACTATCCAGCAGATTGACAATTTTGCAAACCACAGTGCAGGAATTTGTACTTAAAACTGTGCAGATTTGTTTCCTGCACAGTACAAAAACTGAGCAGGATGATCACAGCTAAACTAGATTGCATAGCAGCAGCCTCTGAAAGTGGAGAAGATAAAATTCCAGTTTTTACATCATATTCAACACTTATGGCTCCAAAATGTACTCAGATGCAGAAAAACAGCCTTCTAAAACAACTGAAAGCCAGAACCAAAAGAGAACAGCCCAGTTATTGCAAGAGAGGCAACTTGTGCAGAATGAAAGGACTAAGGTTCATAACTTGACTAGAAAATGCAAAATGATCTCAAATGAGATGAATCCATACAATTACACAAGCTTCAAAGGATATTTTGTTTAAAGAGTTTAGGGACAGATTTTCATGCTGAAAACAAACAAGGACAAATATTGATCTTCCAACATAACGAACCTCAAAGAGCAAATATTATCGATAGGGAACTTCAACGGATTCAGACTAACAATACACGCGAGAATGATCATGAGATCATGGAAAAAGGAACTCTCCAGTGAGTTATGTCGAAACATGTTGAAATCAGGATGGAAGGCTCAAGCAGATTTCATGTATATCAGAACATATTGCAAAGGAAGGTCACCAGAAAAAAACTGCACATATCGTTCAACTGAACGCGATGAAATTTAACTAGGAATATACCTCGAGCCCGAATAAAAATCACGACATATAAGAGATGGAAAACGATTACTCAAATCAACATCTTATTGACTATATAGACTCAAACACATACCACTACTGATAAGAGATTAATTCAACAAGAGATTCGATACAGCACAAATAGAGCACTCTAGACAGAAACTCATAGTTCAAAACACTGAAACAAAACAGAATCGCAAGAATAAAAGAGATAAAGATTGAACCTAAAGCTGCAAATCCCTTTTATAACAAATATAGACTCGACAATACACTTCTCGACTCCAAATCCTAGCGAGGTTCAGCAACAAATCAGCAAGACGACAGTAAAACCCAGCTTGAACTTCAATTTTATCTCCTTAGAACTCAAATCCGGATTCAGGAAAATAAGAAGAAAAAAATTGTATCTATGTTTCTCTTAAACTTTAATGAACTCGGAAAAGCCATTCGTTCCCAGAAAAACTTTCAATTTTTTTCGTTCTCAGAATTTTTAGCCCCCCTTCACAAAATCGGATAAGGTCTCTTTTGAATTCGAATCCTTGATGAATGTGGGGTTCGGATTGAGTGAAATCAATACAATGCCTCACACTCATCCAGCATATCATCTCCAGAATCTTCCAATCGTTATACAACACGAATTTGAGCGAGTGAGAGAGAAGGGGAATACTGGCGTCAGAAACCGTTAGAATGGTAAGAGGAGGGATGGGGGAACGCATGGGTTAGGGATTTGGGATTCACTCGCCTGAATTTGGACTGGATTGGGTTCGAATAGCTCTCAGGAGAAAAAGAACAACGTTTTGGTTTGGGACTTTAAGGTTATGCCCGTTCTTTTTGCGGTCGGGTCGCTAAACGGGATGGGACGTGGGTTAGGTGGATAGGGGCTGAACGGGGCCTTAGCATTTGTGCTAAAATCACTAGCCCTAAATCTCTTTCCCTCTCTTTCATTCGTTTTTTGTCTTTTTCCCTTTTAATTAGAAAACTAAATTAAACCAAGCTGTAAAATTAAGTTAATTACCTACTAAGATATTTATGAAAGTTAATTACTCCTAAATTACAAGAAATTACTGAATTAATATTAAAAGGCTAAAATGCAAATAATGAACTAATTTTGTGATTTTTATTTTTATAAAACAAGTCAAGGACAGCCATTGACGAGCTTGATATGAGCTCAGTCAAAGAGAGAAGATATTTTGGAGGAGAAGTAAATGTTCTATTGAGCTGAAGAAGAGTAGCTACAGTACAATGTACAAAACTGCGTTAACCGCCTAAAGTTAACTAACTAGCTATTTACTTAAATACCCTTATATATTTCAACTACCTAACTACTTCACCTACATCTATATTCGTAATATTACCCCTCAAGTTGTGCAGTGTAAACAAATTGAACACTCCCAGCTTGGATAACAAGAACTCGTGTTGTGCCTTTCCTAGTCCTTTTCTCAGCACATTTGCAATCTGCAGGTCTGTAGAAACATGTGCAGTTTGTATTAGGCCCTGCTGAATCTTCTCTCGAACAAAATGGCAGTCTATCTCGATATGTTTTGTTCTTTCATGGTAGATGGGGTTTGCAGCAATTTATATAGCTGTTTTACTGTCACGGTAGAGCTTTATTGGAAGTTTTAGCTCAACACTCAGCTCCTTAAACAACCCTGTCAACCATACCACCTCTACTATAGCATTAGCCGTGTGCTTCTATACTCAGCTTCCGCAGAGTTTCTTGATACAATATTCTATTTCTTTGACTTCCAGAAGATAAGAGAATCTCCTAATTTTACCACAAATCCACTCACCGACCTTCTAGTCATTGGACAAGTAGCCCAATCTGCATCACAATACACTGTGAACTGATTAGAAATCTGAGATGAAAGCAAGATCCCCAGCCCTAGTACATTTTTGAGATACCTTACTACTCTTAAAGCCCCTTCCCAATGAGACTTCTTTGGCATGTGCATGAACTGGCTTAGAGTTTGGACTGCATAACTGATGTCTGACCTTGTCGTGGTGAGATACAACAACTTACCAACCAACTGCTGATATCTGCTTGGATCATTAAGTAACGCATCAACAACCACATTTTCATTTGCATGAGCATTGGTATGATCATATTTAGCACTAGTGAATTTATGGCTGGTGTCTAGAGGTGTGAGGCAGGTTTAGAGCCTGCCAAACTAAGTGTAGTAATGAGATCAAGTGTGAACTTCCTTTGACAGACCAAAATGCCTTGTTTGCTCCTAGCCACTTCAAGACCAAGGAAATATTTCATTCTCCCTAGATCCTTAATCTTGAAGTGATGATGTAGGACAGTTTTAACCTCCTGAATCAACTGAGAAGAAGAACCAATGATTAAGAGGTCATCCACATAGATGAGGATCAGAACTAAGCCAGAACTGGACTTCTTACTGAAAAGAGAATAGTCATGATGGCTTTGGACAAATACTGATGAAGAGAGAGCTTCACTAAGCTTCAGGTTCAATTGCCTAGAAGCTTGTTTGAGCCGATACAATGATTTCTGAAGCCTGCAAACTCTAGGAGGCTCCCCCTCACCTAAAATATCAGGAGGAGGAGTCATATATACTTCTTCTAGCAGATCACCTTGGAGAAAGGCATTGAAGACGTCCATCTGATGCAGCTTCTATCCATGCATAGCTGCCAAGGACAAAATAGTCCTTACTGTAACCATTTTAATCACAGGTTCTTTAAGTTGTGCCCTTAACACGAAGCTAGGGCAGCGATGCGAAGGCTTGTGAGTGCATTAAGTAAATTAAACAGATACTAGCTGGTCTGAATTGTGCAGGATCGAGCCCTGGCCTCTTGATAATCAAGCCCTTCCTGCTAAGTGTATCCCTTTGCCACTAAGTGAGCTTTATATCTCTCCCCTTCACTTTGGGCGTTGTCTTTCACCTTATACACCCATTTACACCCTATAGCTATCTTGGGGAGGCGGTAGTGGAACTAGTTCCCAGGTGTGATTGTCCTGAAGAGCCTTCAGCTCAACATCCATGGAAACAATCCATTTGGGATCTTGAAGAGCATCAGTATAGGTAGCAGGTTCCATAACAACATTAAATGAACAAATAGATTTGAAGTAAGGGGAAGACAAGGAAGCATATTACATGTACGTTGATATTGGATAGCTGGAACTCAAGGCAGTAGAAGTCCCTGCATGTGGCATCCCCATGAACAAAGTCATTGAGCCATCCAGGTGGCTTAGATGTCCTAGTAGACTTTCTGAGTCCCTCTGCTGGTATAGCATTCAATGAATCCACATTTGGATGTGGCACTACTGGTGCAGAAGCTGCAGTGGGAATGTGAGGTTGTACCAGATCTGCTATGGTATTATATGATCACGAACTGGTGATGCCTCAAGAGAAGTTGATGGAGCTACTGGTGGGTCAGGAACAACCTCTGAATCAGCAGTGTCAATAATAAAGGCATCATCTGCATCAAGGAATTGCTCACTAGTGCTTCTCCTGTAGGTTGAAGTTGTGGTCTGAAAAGGAAAAATATGTTCCTTGAAGGAGACATCCCTGCTAACAAAGAAATGTTTGTTAGTAAGGCTATACAATCTGTAACCCTTTTGTGTGGAAGAATACCCCATATGCACTGTTGGTTCTACTCTAGCTCCAAACTTATCAACTCTATCAGTGGCAGTAGCATAGCAAAGGCTGCCCAGAACTTTTAGGTGTTGTAGTTTGGGTGCCCGACCATAGAACATCTCAAAAGGTGATTTACATGCCAATGCGGTGGATGGTATCCTGTTGATTAAATATACTGCATTTTGCACACTAAAACCCAAAATTTCAGTGGAATATTTCCCTGAAATCTGATGGCCCTTGCAACTTCAAGGATCTGCCTGTGTTTCCTTTCTACCACTCCATTCTGCTGGGGTGTGTAGACACAGGAGCTTTGATGAATCACACCTGCATGTCTAAACATATCTGCACAATGGGAATTAAAGAATTTTGTTCCATTGTCTGTTCTAAACACTTTGATAGCACTATAAAATTGTGTCTTCACAAGAGTCATGAAGTCCTTTATTATAGTAGATACATCACTTTTAAGCTTGAGCAGAAAAATACATACCATTCTACTATGATCCTCAACCAAAGTAAGGAAGAATCTATTCCCATCATATGTTGGAGTTCTATAAGGATCCCACATATCACCATGCACCAAATTAAAAACCTTAGAAGCTCTACTAGTACTTTGTGGAAAAGGAACCCTTGTCTGTTTTTCCAAAGGGCAATGGCACAAACATTATGACTATGTAATCTATTACACTTTATTATATGTATCTGCGGTAGGATCTTATGTGGGACATGTCCAAGTCTTCTATGTCATATCTCTTCTTTATTGTTCACACATAGCACTGTTGTTGCTTGAATTCTGTCTCTATCACTGCAAGGCCAATAGTATAGATTTCATGAGAATTTGACGTCTTGCCTGACTATACGAGTCATTCAAACCTCCCAAAAATTGAAGTAAACTTTGTTGGCTTAAGAGTTCAACGTAATCCTTCACAGAGTTTGGAGGTGGCACAATTGCATCAAATTCTCCCCATAGCTCCTTCAATTTTGTAAAGTATGTAGATACAGAGTCGGTACCTTGGGATATTGTTGTAATTTCTCTATGAAGCTGATAGATCCTCATGCGATTCACCTTGTCAAATCTCTCACGAAGATCCTCCCACATAGCTCGAGCATTTGATGCATACACGATCCACTGAGCAGATCCGGTGACACAGTGTTCATAATCCATGAAAGGACTATGGCATTACAAATCTCTCAGTCCTCATGTAAAGCCTTAGGAAACGTAGCTTTGGTATGCTTACCATCAACAAACCCTAGCTTTCGTTTAGCATGAAGCGCAATCTTCATCGATCTCCGCCGTAGGCCGTAATTCTCAGATCCTTTGAGCTGGATCGGAATCAGCACTGAGCCTGGAGTATCGGATGGATGCACGAACAGAGGGTGGGTATGATCGATCTTATTCTCCCCCATTTCTGAATCAAAGAAAAAACCAGAATTTTGAGATTTTGTTTGCCTTCTGACTGAACTTCAACCTTTGATGTTACCCGATGAACAAGCGAGCTTAGATCTTCTTCGCCAACTCTGATACCATGCCAAGGACAGCCATTGATGAGCTTGATATGAGCTTAGTCGAAGAGAGAAGATATTTTGGAGGAGAAGTAATTATTCTATTGAACTGAAGAAGAGTAGCTACAGTACACTGTACAAATACTGTGTTAATCGTCCAAAGCTAACTAACTAGCTATTTACTTAAATACCCTTATACATTTCAAATACCTAACTTCTTCACCTACATCAATATTCGTAATACAACTAATTTACTAATTAATCCTAAAATAAAAAAAAAACTTATACGCAAATTCATGGTATTTTTGTATTTTTCATTAATTAAAATGCAGAGAAAAAAAATAAACAATTAACAAAAAATATCACAAAAATCCAAAAATTTGCAAACACTGAAAGAAATTATTTTATTTTGAATTTTGGGAGTAAGTCATATAGGACAACAATCACGTACTGACACATTATCCATGGCTTCTTAAATATGATAACTTATGAGAGAATTCCTAGTCTTCCAAACTTGAGAAACTCCAATTTAAGGCTTTATAAATGTAAAAGTTAAACACATTAGTTATCCATTAGTTATCCATTTGATTAACCATTTTCTAAGTGGATAATATGGTTCTTTATTCATATTTGATCCGATTTTGAATGGTTCATTATCCAACCCATTTTTTGATGGATAATATAGATGGATAACTATTTTCTTTTAACCATTTTGCCTAGGACTATTTATCGCGTGGATTGGGCGGTTATTTACTCTTAACGATTTGGCTTAATGGTTATCGAATTTTAAATGTATTAATCCGCTAGCCACCCGATAAGATATCGGACGGATTGGTATCGGTTTAACTCTTATCGGACAGTTATCGGGAGGTTTATCGGCCTAATTCAACATATATTGTACGCTACAGAAAAATAACAATAGAATGGGAGATAGTAGCAAGATTACCTTCTTGGGGCATTTGCAGCAATTTAAGGGCATAAATTCGAAGGTAGATGGTATCATTGGCAAGATTTAAGACTTCATGTTAGCTAGACAATACAATTTATCCATATAGATCATATGGTTCTTCTTTGTTTGTTGTGGAAGCTTAATGTTTCCCCATAATCACAAGCATATACTAAAACAATATAATTTAATGTAAAGGTAAAGACCACAAGTTCGTTAAAATTTCCTATTTGTGAATTCATAATTCCAAATTAATAAGCAATTGAAGAATATTATATTACAAAGGGCACAAAAGAACATATCGGAATGTTAAAAAAACATCTTCATGCAGTTCATACTTTTCAGAATTACAGAAGGGTCAAGGGTTTTTGTTTTTTATTTAATATATATAAATAAAAATAAATTATATATATATTCTTAACGGGTTAATGGATTATCCGTTAAGAAAATTGAATAATTCACCCCCAAACCGATAACAACAACAACAACAACTACCCAGTATACTCCCACCAGGTGGGGTCTGGGGAGGGTAATATGTAGACAAGCCTTACCCCTACCCGAAAGGGCAGAGAGGCTGTTTGCAATCGACCCCCGGCTCATAGGACAAAAGGAAAAACAACAGTAAAACAAAAACAAAGACAAAAACAAAACAATAAAGCATTAGTAACTCCGGCAGAAATAGCGTAATAGCGTAAATAATTATCTAAACATACGAAACATAAATACAATCGCATGCAATAATATCATACAGTAACTACCATAACTAACAGCCATAGGGGGGACATCAGCTAAAACACAAATCATCTATGGGTAACCCTGCTGACCCACACCCAACCACGGATGAGGCGTACGAAATACTCTAGAAGCCCTTATCCTACAAACCCCCAAACCGATAAGCCGTTAATAAAAAATTTCAATCTATTCCCCGTCCTTTAAGCCGTTAACCCGTTACCAGTAAGCCATTAAGCTTCGGTTCAGTTCGGTTTTCGGTTTCGGGTTGGTTTTGAACACCCCTAAATTTTTGCCACCTCTAGTAATGACCAATGAATGAGTAGTGACGATAATGACTAGTGAAACACGCTTCAAGCCTCACTACAACTCTGAAGCATCAAAAAAAGGACTAGCATTGGCAACGGAAATGAAATATAAAGATTTTGAAGTGAAAACAGACTACTTACTTGTTGTCAAGCTTATTGTTATGAACTTCACAAACAACACAATTATAAATAGGAATTATGAATTGATCATTCATTAATAAAAACCTCAGTATATGGAATTAGAAAATAAGAAGATAGATAGGGGTGTACAAAGGAAATCGACAAACCACACCAACCCGATAATCTGAGTCAAACCGGAAAAAAAAACCCGACTATGGTTTTGTTTGACTTGGTTTGGTGTTGGAAAAAAAAATCCGACCATAATTTGTTTGGTTTTAACTAAAGAAAGTCAAACTGAAACCAACCCAACATGAGATATATAGAAATTTTAGATATATTTAATATATAAATATACTTATTGTAATATAATTTATAAATATTTTTTTAAAAATTTTATAATTTTATCTTTTAAGGTATTATTTCAAGGTCGGACTTAGAACTTTTGAATGCTCCAATAATTTTATAGCCATTAATATTAGTAAATTAAGTAATACTAACAATCAATACTAATGCTAATAAAAGACATTCAATTCAATATTACGAACGAGGATGTATTGAATATCTATTTTTTGTTTTGCATAACCTATTTTTATTTTGCTTTAGCTTTAGTCATGTAATTAATACTCCCTTATTAGTCTAATTATTTTAGTATGACTAAATGCTTTTAAATTATGTTTATTTTTATTATGACTTTTAATTAACATTATTTATATCACATAATTTTATTATCTTTATTGTCATGACGCATCTCATATTTTGTATTATTTTCTTGGAAAATACTTTATATAGTTGTATCTTACTAGGATTAAAGAAATATTTTGAGCATATGTTATATGTTTTGTTCTACGAAGATTTTACCGAGAAAAAATCCTAATAACCCGAAAATCCGAGAAAATCAAATATTGAAAAACCCAAGTTTTATTGGTTTGGTTTGGTCTTTAGATTTAATAACCCGACACAATTGGTTTGGTTTGGTAATTATAAAATCCAAATCAATCTGGCCTATGTACACCCCTAAAGATAGACATTAACATAACAAGGATAGTACCAGAAAGAAAAGTAAGGGGAAAGACAGAGTCACGGAGAGAAACAGACGAGAAAGACTAGAGATGGGAAGTTTCTAATAATATTCAGCATGTCCCACTATCATAGAACCGTGCTATTTAACTAACCAAACTTCATTTCTCATTTCACATGCTAAGTCCATCAACTCGAGTCCCAAATGTAACTCCATCCTCTGTGATGGTTTCTTCAATCCTTTACTTTCGCTTAGTGGCTTTCCAAGCCAACTATCATCAACCCCAACTTGTCCGCTACTTTCATTTGGCCCAACCCCAATATCATTCATGAGAACACCCCCGCTTCCAATGAGAACCTCGTCCTCAAGGTTCAAGAGAGGAATTCTAGTTAATAAGAAGTTAAATTCAGAGCATGAGGTGACAACCAATTGCTAGATATGATGTACACAGTTGCCAAAAGCAAGAACCAGATGACTCCTCTATTTCTTGTTTATAGTAAGAGCATATGAGTCTTGTTGGGCTACAAATCTTTCTAACTCAAACATTACAATCTTCCCTTGAAGCAGTTGCATCATCATAATGAATTTTTTTAGATGGCAGCACATAAATAACATCAACAGTACTACGTACCATTACACTCATACATGGGAAATAAATAACAATATCCTTTTGAGAGCAAGAGCCACCGAAACCTGTACCAACATTAAGAAACTTGGAACTATTCTGCGAGTCTTGACCAAAGGCATAAGACACCTCATCAACTGACTGAAAATAAGGCCTAACAGATGTCAAAAAATTCCCACATAGTAATATCCTAGCAGCTTTGCATAAGTATGAGCTGGGACTTCAGGACAATTCATTGGTTTCTTGCACGAGTACTGTAATCTCATTTGATAGTGTTTTCTGGAAGTCACCAAATATATAAGTGAAGGATGTAATCCACACAATTTAGTTCTTGACAACACCATCGTCTCAAAATCAAGCGCGTATAAGTCATGTAATGTTTTAGACTTTGATGATCTCCCAAGGATCATAAGCAATTTACACCGGAAACGATAGCCATATGGTGTAATCATGGTCATGGACATGTTCTTGTGCAATGAAGCGACTTCCATATCAAAGATTCAAGAGCAGGCATGTGAAGATCATTTAACTTCTGCCTCTTTGCATTTTCAACCCCAATGTATGTAGTAAGAAATCGGGAACCAAGATCATAGGGAAAGTCTAATTCAATGTTTACTCCACTCCATTCACATGACGCAACTAATGAAGGGTCTTTTCCACCAATAACAATCCTTAGAAGAACATTTTTGCCCACAAGTTTTGTTGTTACCAATTTGTATGCATCAACAGTATTTCACAAGTGAAGTTCTAGGAGTTCAATGTAAGAATTCATTAAGGTTGCATTATGAACCTATTAGGAAAGTCGCTCAGAAGTATAACAGATTATACAATTGATAGCAACTCTAAGGAATATGGTAAGCGAACTAGAGCCAGGATCAAATGGAAACTCTAATCCAAATTTATCAAGTGTAAATTGATGCAAGGATAAAATAAGTCTAGTATGATCAAGACCACTTAAGTAATCAAATATACCTCTGTCGAGACGTTGGCTGTTACTGCAAGCTGAAAGGACACAAGGCAGTGCTAGTTGATTATCAAACATGACTTTGTCATTGTAAACAAACTTAACCTTAGAAGTTGTATGAATCATTTCATCAAACACCTGGGTTTCATGCTTTGCTTAACTGAATCATTCTTCACTGAACCTTCTTTTATGTCAATTTTTCTATTGGGTTTTTCAGCGAACACCTTGCAGGCATAACTTTTTAAATTTTCCTCGTAGTTTTTAGTTTCCACCTTCTCAACAAGTACTTCAGAAGCATCCGCAGGGCTGGAGCATCCATTATCCAAATCAAAGTCAACCTCTGCTACTAATATATCCTTTGGTTCGCACTTATGGTCCAAAGACAACCACATCGGAATGTGCAGAAGTTTCGGGGATCGTTTTGGAAGAGGCTGACAACTTATTTTCAATGTTGCCGAGAATTCTCAACATACGATTGCTATGGTCCATCATCTACACCATCAGTCCCGGGATGGCGTCGATGTGATAATTGATAATAATAGAAGAGTAAGACCCATGCAGTCCAAATTAACGGTGTATTTTATTGCGGGCCCGGGCCTAAACGGTTTTTCGTGGGCCTGTACTCTGGCAGTTTCGGGCCTGGCAATCTCGGGCTTGTGGGCCTGACGGGTGAGACCAGTCCGTGACGGGTCTAAGTGTTAGATAATATGCTTAACGCTAGAGGGGGTGAATAGCGTTATAATAAAAATAGCGTAAACTTGCGGAATTTAAAACTTGCAGGAAATAAATGAGTGCGATAAGTAAATAAATAAGAACGAACGCACCGATATATCCTGGTTCACCACAACTCGTGGCTAGTCCAGTCCCCGAGAGACTCTCTCGAGATTTCCACTATCTTCGTCAAGCTTACGGGTGCTTAACAAACCGTTACAGTTGCTCAAGGATACCGCACCTTAAGACGTCACTTGCTTGAGGATACCTCACCCTAACACTTCAACCACTAAGATTTTGGGTACTTAGCAAACCCGACAAATGAGAAGATATGTTCTTCTCAAAACAACTCTCTTTTACAACAAATACTCTCTCAATAGAGTGGATAAAGAGAAACAAAATAAGCTCAATAAACAACACAAAGTTGTCTATCAAATGGCTCAACAAAAGCTCTAAAATGATGCTTGAAAATGACCAATATGTATATCAATATATGCAAGAGTTGTGTGTTTAAAATCAGCTCAAAAGACCTCTTTTTATAGGTAAAAAAGTAGTGTTGACCGTTGCTTAATTGACAAATAAAATCCTTGATTCTGTGCTCAGACAATCGATTGTTTGGAGTAGACAATTGATTGTTTGACCAACGTTCAAAAACAGATTCCTGATTTTAGGCTAAACAATCGATTGTTAACTCTAAATAATCGATTGTATTCAACGTTCAAAAATCAATTTAGGATTCTGTGGGAACGGTCAAAGTATAATCGATTGTATGAAAATGACAATCGATTGTGGGACAAAGACAATCGATTGTTTTGATATTTAAAAACTTCGGTTGCACACTGTCTCAAAATAATCGATTGTTAAAAGTAGACAATCGATTGTTGACTCATATAATCGATTGTGTACATATAATCGATTATGTTGTTCCAGTGTTCAAAACTTTGGCAACGGATCTATTATATACCGTTGATATACACTTGATATACACTGTGTATACTAGAATTGAAAACTTACTTCAAAACCCATTTTGGTTAAAAAAGAAAATCTTAAAATCATTTTGTTTGAAGTATATTAAAAATATTTATGATATATATGATTTAATAAAATGATTTACTTTAATAAAATGATTTTATGCATAGTTATGATGACCTAATGTTGAGCCAAAAGATAAGATAACTTAAACGTTGTTCATACATTGGTTCTACCTAACGACCTTTGTCTTGGGTCTTCGGTCTTGAACTCTTTGGCTCGACTTGGCTTGTCTATGCAATCCCGTCATCAATATGCTTCTCGCCATTTGATAGTTTGTCATATTATATCGTTGTTTGACGCTTTGACTTCATTGTTTGTCATTCATCAAAACCTATACCTGAAAATCATGCTCATACAACCAAAGAGCACACATCATAGATATACATGATTTCCAACACTAAGTCCACAGTAGTCCTGGGCTTAGCGGGTCGGGCCTGGCAATTTTTTTAAGGCAATATCTTGTGTAGTAGTTATTAGTATAGTATAGAAAATATTTTATATAGTATACTAGTTATTAGTATAGTATATAGAATATATATTTTATTGTATATTGTATTGTATTAATTAGTATATATTGTATATTATGTATATATATTCCCTTATATATTTTCTTGTAGTATATATTGTATGTTATGTATATATATTCTCTTATATATTTTTATTTAGTATATATATTATATCTTATGTATAAATATTATAACTTATAAATAATTCGAAGTAAAGACAAAGAAATATTGAGAAAAAAGATATTCAAGGGTATGTCTTATAATTTTTCTTACCCAAAATGGCATATCTTTCTTAGTCTTCCTTCCCCCAATGGAATGAGCACAACAAGGTACTAATACCACCATTAAAAGGAAAAAAACAATCTAGAAGAAGATGTGCCAATGTACAAGGTACATCATAATCTACATTGTATCTCTAACAAATCTCATAAATCCGTCAAGGTTGGGAGGAGGTTGTGTTGGTGATGGTGGAAACGAAGTTTGTTCATCACCACTTCCGGACGAATCCGAATCCTCCAAAAGTTCCGCTATCATTTCTTCATAAGCTTCATCTATCGCCCGTTGTGATTCTGCAATTCCAAAATTTCTTCTTACGCGCGGATTCAATCTCTAAAAAGTACCGATTTTTCCAAGCTATCCCTTATCGCTGCTCTATGATCACATATTTGTAGTCTTGCTTGACTGAAAGCGCTCTCCGATGCAACAATTAAAGCTTGAATTGATAAAAAATTCCGAGCCATCCTTGCAAGAATCGAAAAATATTTTTCCCTTACCTTCCATCATTCCAAAAGATCGAAAGAGCCGTCTGGATTCTCCTTTTCAAGTCCCTGAGACAAGTAAACTTGAAGCTCATTTAGATGTGAAGTTTCCTCATAATTATCATCTTGAGAACCCCGGAACTCCGTCTAATCTATCACCTACTGCAACATCATGTAGAAATTCACTATCGGTAAATTGAAAATAAGGGTGATCACTATCAAGCATTACGGGAGGCGGAGTAGGACGTCTAGGTTGGCGACTACTTTCAACTTGCTTATCTTTTGTAGGTCAGGGAGCCGGGAGAAGGGTAGTATTATGGCCACTACTTTCACCGGTTTTACCTTTTCCTTACCGAACATTTTTTTCAAAGAAAATGTCATACTAATTATAATTATACAAACTAAACCACACAAAAAAAATATATTATTAAAACGTAAGAGTCGAAACGAATTTACTGGATTGCCGAACAACTTATTGAAAATTGAAAATCGTTGAACACTTGAAAACTTCAATTCAACAACTTCATAATTTTTCACGAATTTTCAACGATAAATTAAGCAATTGTAGTAGAAAGATTGAGAGAGATTGAGAGATATTGATGAACTGGTGAATAAAAATGAAAGAATGAGGAGGTATTTATAGTTGAGATATGGAAAAAAGTGTAATTATATAAAGTTTGGGGTTAAATTAAAGTTTGGGGGACAAAAGGCTATTTTATAAAGTTCCAAACGACTATATTTGAAATTGAGCCATTACTGATTTTTTTTAAATAAAAAAAATTTTAAACAAAAAAGAGTCGTTGGGCCCGCCAGGCCCGGCCCAGGCCCGGCTGGCGGTCCCGAGCTCACGGTCATTCATTCTTGGACCGGCCCATCGCGGGCCTGTAGGTACCACCATGACCTCCAGGACCGGCCCACCAGGCGCGTTAGGCCCGCCAGGACCGCGGGCCCGGTCCAGTCCGGTTCAGGCTCGGATCACAGTACACCCTTAGTCCAAATTAATGACAGCACCAATGTCATTATCTTCTCAAACAAAACAGTTATAAATAAGATATACGGAATTAGAGAATAAGAAGATAGACGTTAACATAACAAGGACAATAACAGAAAGGAAGTAGGGGAAGAGACAGAGCCACAGAGAGAAACAGAGACTAGAGAGAGAGGAAGTTTCTAACAATATTCAACATGTCCCACTATTATAGAACCGTGCTATTTAACTAGGATAATTTTCATAAAGCACCATCTTTTAGGTCTAATTAGTCATTTATTAATATTGTCAAACCCTAGTTCACCAATCGTGAACCTGTCATGACGGCACCCAGTCTTCACGACTAGGTAAGCCTAACACATTACGGAAATTTAACAACCTTATACGAAAATAATAAGTAAATACTGAATAACATAAGAAAATGTATAGAGTGTCGCCTCGCACATACACTTCAACTCAAAAAATACTGTAACAACCTCCAAGACCCGAAAACCCACGGGCAGCACAGGCTAAGAGTAACAAAATAATAACATACGTCTCTAATATCCGAAAATATCTACAACAACTGAATACATGAAATGGAACTGCTAACTACAAGGTAGAGTAGAATGAGACTCTACGAATCTACGGATGCGGCAGATGCATACCTCAAGTCTCCAAGTATAGCTCCGAAATTACTGATAGTACGCTCGACCAGAAGTACATGGATCTGCACAACAAAAGTGTGCAAAAGAGTAGCATGAGTACACCACAGCGGTACTCAGTAAGGGCCAAGCCTAACCTCGGTTGGGTATTGACGAGGAAGGTCGAGGCCCTACTGAGATAAACATAAGAATAAATATGAAATGAATAGACCGTAGGAATACAGTAAATCTCGAGTATCTAGTAAAAACAATAAGTAGAACGGAACATGTTACAAATACAATCTACAAATAGAGGAACAATCACTCAATATCAGGATGCCACAAGGAGCTCTAGAAATTGAACCCGCAGTCCATTCTTACCAATATCTGAAGATCTACCGGGAATCGAACCTGCAGTCCATCATACCAATATCAGAGGATCTCCCGGGAATTTAACCCGTAGTCCATCATATCAATAGCATAGGATCTCCTGGGAATTGAACCCGTAGCCCATCATACCAATAACAACGGGTCTCTCGGGAATTTAACGCATAGTCCATCATACCAATAATAGAGGATTTCCCGGGAATTGAACTCGTAGTCCCAATCGTAAACACATCACAACAATTCAATATTTAACATAAAGAAGCCATGTACAAGCAACAGATAAAAATCTAGAGCTTAGCATTCTCACAAAGGACAGATATTGCAATTTAGTCAATTAGAGCAAACAAGTTACTAACATGCTTTCCCTAAGCTAAACAAATGAAGTTACATTTTTTAATAGTTAAATACGTGAAGAAACACAGTCTAAATAAGTCAAGTAAAGGGAATTATCAACAAGTAGCATAAGTACACGTCCGTCACCTCGCGCACAAGTCATTTAAATAACAGTAAAGATATCCTAAGGGAAGAGGTCCCACACACAAGGTTAGACAAGCCACTTACCTCGAACCGGTACAAACATCGCTACGAAACAATGCCCTTGCCATGAGTATCCAACTCCGAGTGGCCCAAATCTATTCAAACTAATTATATATTGTAAATAATATCGCAAGTAACTAATTCCACTATTAAAATTTAAGCTAAGGCGCGAGAATAGGTAAAATGACCAAAATTCCCTTGAGGCCAACGTCTCGGAATCGAATAATTTTCACATTTTCATAAACCCCGTACTCTTACGAGTCTAACATATAAAAATTCGAAACCCTCTCAAATCGCCTTTGCCCGAGCTCAAACTTAATTTTTCAAACTTTGAAATTAAGCCTCGGATAAAATCCTTTACATTACCGTGATTTCCGCTTTTTTCGGATCCAGATGCGGTCCCACTTTTCAGGAGAAGCCAACCGCTTTTGCGGTTCCCCCAAAGTGCCAACCAACCGCTTTTGCGGTCCAAAACTCGCAGAAGCAAGTCTGCTTCTGCGGAAGCCCATACTACTTCTGCGGTTCTTGGCTCATGGCCCCCTTCCGCTCCTGCGACTTCCAAGCCTCTTTTGTGGCGCCTCTTGTGCGGTTTCCAAGCCACAGAAGTGGAAACAAAAGAAGCATGCAGCAAAAATTCCATTCTAACTTCCAAAATCAACCCGTCGAGCATCCGAAACACACCCGAGGCCCCCAGACCTCAACCAAATCTACAGACCTATCCTATAAAATCATTCAAACTTGTACCAATCCTTAAACGACCTAAAACAATGCTAGAAACTCGAATTAATCAATGATTCAAGCCTAAGAACTTCAAGTTCATCCAAAACACGCTTTCAATTCAAAACCTAATCAATACTCGTCCGATTGACCTGAAACCTTGCACGCACGTCCCAAGTGACATGGTGGTACTTCAGCAACTTTCGGAATCCCGTTCCGACCCTCGGATCAAAAACTCACTATTAGAGCAGAATCTTCAAAAAATCTAACATGCGGCATTTGTAACCTAGATGAGCTACGGACATCCAAAATACATTCCGAGCACGCTCCCAACCTCGAAATCACCTAGCAGAGCTAACAGAACCATCAGATTTCCCAAAACACTCCTAATTCAATTATCGAATGTCCCGGCAAACCAAAATAGCATAAATGAACTCAGGGGAAGCAATTAATGGGGAAACATGGCATAAATTCCAAAGACGACCGGCCGGGTCGTCACACCCTCCTACACTTAAACATTCGTTAGTCCTCGAACGATCATATAGAACATACCCGAAGTAGCAAAAAGATGAGGGTATTGGCCGCACATATCCCGCTCGGTCTCCCAAGTCGCCTCCTTGACCGGATGACCCCGCCACTGAACCTTTACTGAAGCTATATCCTTTGACCTGAACTTTCGGAACCATTGGCTCCTCAACATAGGACAAGTCATTGTCCAACTGGACTGAAGTGAACTCCAACACGTGAGACGGGTCACCGTTATACCTCCGAAGCATCGAAACATGAAATACCGGATGAACCCTGGACAAACTGGGAGGTAAAGCAAGCTCATAAGAAACCTTTCCAACCTGCTTCAAAATCTCAAATGGGCCAATGAACCTCGGGCTCAGCTTCCATTTCTCTCCAAAACTCATGACGTCTTTCATAGGCGAGACCCGAAGCAAAACCCACTCACCAACCATAAAGGAAACATCACGAACCTTCTGGTCCGCGTAACTCTTCTGTCTGTACTGGGTCGTACGGAGTCTATCTTGAATCACCTTAACCTTCTAGACTGCATCTTGAACCAAATCAATGCCCAATACTCTGGCCTCACCCGGCTCAAACCAACCCAACGGGTATCTGCATCTCCTACCATATAAGGTCTCATACGATGCCATCTGAATACTGGACTGATAACTGTTGTGGTACGCAAACTCAGCCAATGGCAAGAACTGATCCCAAGACCCTCTAGACTCAATCACACATGCACGAAGCATATCCTCAAGAATTCGAATGGTGCGCTCGGACTGTCCATCCGTCTGAGGGTGAAAAGATGTACTCATAGTCACCCGGGTACCCAACTCGTGCTGGACGTCTCTCCAGAACCGTGATGTAAACACTGAACCCCTATTTTAGATGATAGAAATTGGAATGTCGTGCAGACGGACAATCTCCCCGATATAAATCCCTGCTAACCGCTCCATTGAGTAAGAGGTACACACTGGAATGAAGTGAGCGGACTTGGTCAGCCGATCCACAACAACCCAAATAGAATCAAATTTCCTTGCCGTCAGAGGGAGACCAGTCAAAAAATCCATAGTGGTCTTCTCCCATTTCCACTCCGGAATCTCCATCTGCTAGAATAACCCTCCCGGTCTCTGGTGCTCAACCTTTACCTGCTGACAGTTGAGGCATCTAGCTATAAACTCTACTATGTACTTCTTCATCCGCCTCCACCAGTAATGTTACCTCAAATCCTAATACATCTTCACGACACCCCGATGGATGAAGTACCGCGAGCTATGGGCCTCGGTCAAGATCAACTCCCGAATATCCTCAACATTGGGTACACATATTCGACCTGCAACCTCAATTCCCTGTCATCTCCAATAATCACATCCCTAGCATCGCCATGCTGAACTGTGTCCCTAAGGAAAAGCAAATGAGGGTCATCATATTGTCGCTCTTTGATACGATCAAACGATGAAGACCGAGAAACCACACAGGTTAGAACCCGACTGGGCTCCGAAAGGTCCAATCTCACGAACTGACTGGCTAACGCATGAACATCCATCTCCATAGGTCTCTCTGAAGCTGGTAAATATGCCAAACTCCCCAAACTCTCCGCCCGACGACTCAAGGCATCGGCTACCACATTGGCCTTGCCCGGGTGATAAAGAATAGTGATATCATAATCCTTTAGTAGCTCCAACCATCTCTGTTGGCACAAGTTCAGATCCTTCTACTTGAACAAGTGCTGCAAACTCCGATGATCCGTATAAATCTCACAAGGCACGCCATACAAATAGTGATGCCAGATCTTAAAGGCATGAACAATAGCAGCTAACTCAAGGTCATCGACATGATAGTTCTTTTTATGTATCTTCAACTGTCTGGACACGTAGGCGATCACCCTACCGTCCTGCATCAACACCGTTCCAAGTCCAACTCGTGAGGCATCATAATAAACTGTATAGGACCCCAAACCAGTAGGCGAAATCAGAATAGGGGCTGAAGTCAAAGCCGTCTTGAGATTTTGGAATCTCACCTCACACTCGTCTGACCACTGAAAAGGAGCACCCTTCTGGGTCAATCTAGTCATAGGGCTGCAATCGATGAGAACCCCTCCACAAAATGACAGTAATATCCCGCCAGGCTAAGGAAACTATGGATCTCGGTAGCTGAGGAGGGCCTGGGACATCTCTGCATGGCCTCCACCTTCTTCGGATCTACCCGAATGCCCTCACTCGATACCATGTGGCCTAGGAATGCCACAGAACTCAACCAAAACTCACATTTTGATAAATTTGCATATAATTTCTTTTCCCTCAGGGTCTGAAGCACTATCCTCAGGTGCTGCTCATAATCTTCCCGACTCCGGGAGTATACAAGAATATCATCTATGAAAACAATGACAAACAAATTGAGATAGGTCCTGAATACACATTGCATCAAATGCATAAAAGTTGTTGGGGCGTTGGTCAGCCCAAATGACATGACAAGGAACTCGTAATGGCTATACCGAGTCCTGAAAGCAGTCTTCGGGATATGGTGATAACCTGAGCGCAAATCAATCATAGAAAACACATGTGCGCCCTGAAGCTGGTCACATAGATCATGAGCACGAGGTAAAGGATATCAATTCTTCACTATAACTTTGTTCAAATGGCGATAATCGAAACACATGCGCATAGAACCATCATTTTTCTTTACAAACAAGACATGAGCACCCCACGGTGAAACACTAGGTCGAATAAAACCCTTATCAAGCAATTCCTGTAACTGATCCTTCAACTCAGGAGGAGCCATACGGTAAGGAGGAATGGATATGGGCTGAGTTCCTGGCAACAAATCAATACCGAAATCAAAGTCCCGATCGGGCGGCATGCCCGGAAGATCAGCTGGAAACACACGAGGAAATCCCGTACTACCGGGACAGAGTCAACAGAAGGGGTATCAACACTGACATCTGTCACATAAGCTAAATACGTGATGCACCCCTTCTCAACCGTATGCTGAGCTTTAAGAAAAGATATAACTCTGCTGGGAGTGTGATCAAAAGTACCACTCCACTCAATACGTGGAATACCTGGCATAGCCAACGTCACGATCTTAATGTGACAATCAACAATAGCATACTGGGCCGATAATCAGTCCATGCCTAAAAATTTCGAAATCAACCATATCAAATATCTTCCCTGGTCTCAAAACCACGAATATTAACCAAACATGACCGATATATGCGGTTCACAATAAGGGAATCCCCCACGAGAGTAGAACATAAACAGGAGAGTTCAAAGTCTCTTGGGATGTACCCAAATGCGGAGCAAAATAAGATGAAACATAAGAATAAGTAGATCCTGGATCGAATAGAACCAATGCATCTCTGTGACTAACCGGTATAATACCCGTGATAATAGAATCGGAGGCGACAACCTCAACACAATCAGGAATGACATAAAATCTGGCCCATCCCCTCCCTCAAGGGAGACCTCTATCTCCCAAATCCCCGCCTCTGGCTGGCCGTGCAGGTGGAGTGGCAGCTGGAGCTGGAACAATCGCCTATTGACCCTGTGGAGCATGCTGAGGCTGTGGAGTCTAAGAAAGCACACCCCTCCCACGTTTGGGGCACTCTCTAACCAGGTGGCGAGTATCCCCGCACTCATAACAAGCTCTGGGAGGGTACGTCGGCTATGACTGACTGGGCTCACCCCTTCTAGACTAACCTCTGGAGGTACCCTGCGCAGGAGGCACACTAGAAACCAGAGGTGAATAATAAGGCTCCTAAGATTTGGGAGGAGCTGGAGTACTGCTGGATGAAGGAAGAGCTGAGTGAACTGGGTGACCCATATAGCCCCTACCATGACGTACGGGTACCAAAGAAATGACCCGACTCTCGAGACCTCTTGGACTCTCTCTCCTCTCGCTTCCTGGCATGCATACCCTCTATCCTCCTGGCTATGCTCACTGCCTGCTGACAGGGTATATCCATCTCTAAATCTTGCGCCATGCCAGACCTGATAAAAGGATAAGAACCTCGATAAATCGGCAAACCCTCTCATGAACAGTAGCCACCAACGCAGGCGCATGCCTGGCCAACCTAGTATAACAGATGGCATACTCAAAGACAGTCATAGGGCCCTAGCCCAAATGCTCAAACTCCACGCGCCATGCATCTCGAAGGCTCTGGGGAACAAACTCCCTCTGAAAACATATCTGAAAATTGAGTCCAAGTCAGGGAGGCAGCCTCGTGAAGACTGTCTAGCTCAAAAGTGTGCCACCAATCATAGGTGGCTCCCCGAAGCTGGAAAGCTGCGAAAGAAACCCCGCTCGAGGCAGTAATACCCATGGTGCGAAAGATGCGGTGACAATCCTCCAAAACCCCCAAAGCATCATCTGTAGATAACCCGCTAAAAATAGGAGGGTCACACTTCTTGAACCTCTCCAATCTACACTGCTGATCCTCCGAAACATGTGCCCCATCCTTGGGCTGAGCCGGTACTACCGGCTGGACATGGATAATATCTGGAATCTGTCCCATGTGCACCCTCTGATCTGGAGTGCAGGTTGCGGGAGTATGGGCTCCTCCCCTTGCCTGGGACGTGGCTACAGGAAGGGGAAGCAACCCTGCCTATGACAACATAGTATACATGGTCATAAACTGCGTCAATGCCTCCTGAACAACTGAAGTAGTAGTGGATGTGGGCGTGTCAGGTGCCTGAGTCCTGGCTGGGTCTGCTGGTGGCACCTCGGCGGCTGCTTGCGCAGGTGCTCTGGCTGCACCCCGCGCGCATCCACGACCCCTGCCTCGGCCCCTGCCGCTAGCGGTTTCAGGAGAGGGTGCGGGTGTCTGATCATCCCGGGTCGTGCGTGTCCTCACCATTTGTGAGAGAATAGAAGACATAAGTTTAGAATCAACGCCAAAAAATATAGCACGATAAAGAATTAAATGAAGTGAAGATTTTTTTTCCTAAATAGTTACATAGCCTCCCGTAGATAAGTACATACATCTCCATACCGATCAGCGATACTCTAAATAACGGCATGTGTCCCATGACTCCTATGAACTTAGAGCTCTAATACCAACTTGTCACGACCCTAGTTCACCAATCGTGAACCTGTCATGACGGAACCCAGTCTTCGCGACTAGATAAGCCTAACACATTGCGGAAATTTAACAACCTTTACGAAAACAATAAGTACATACTGAATAACATAAGAAAATGTATAGAGTGCCGCCTGACACATACACTTCAACTCAAGAATAATGTAACAACCTCCAAGACCAGGAAACCCACGGAGAGCGCATGCTAAGAGTAAAAAAACATAATATACGGCTCTATCCAAAAATGTCTACAACAACTGAATACATGAAATGGAACTGCAAATTACAAGGTAGAGTAGAAGGAGACTCTTTGGATATGCGGACCCGGAAGATTCATACCTCAAGTCTCCAAGTATAGCTCCGAAATTACTGATAGTGCGCTCGAAAAGAAGTACCAGGATCTGCACAACAAAAGTGTGCAGAAGAGTAGCATGAGTACACCACAGCGGTACTCATTAAGTGCCAAGCCTAACCTCAGTTGGGTAGTAACGGGGAAGGTCGAGGCCCTACTGAGATAAACATAAGAATAAATATGAAATGAATAGACCGTAGGAATAAAGTAAATCTCGAGTATCTAGTAAAAACAATAAGTAGAATAGAACAGGCTACAAATACAATCTACGAATACATGAACAATCACTCAATATCAAGATGCCACATGGAGCTCCGAGAATTGAACCTGAAGTCCATTCTTACCAATATCTGAGGAACTCCCGGGAACCCGCAGTCCATCAGTACATCATACCAATATCAGATGATCTCCTGGGAATTGAACCCGTAGTCCATCATACCAATAACAAAGGGTCTCCCGGGAATTGAACCCCTAGTCCATCATACCAATAACAGAAGAACTCCTAGAAAATTAACCCGTAATCCATCATACAAATAACAGAGGATCTCTCGTGAATTGAACCCATAGTCCCAATCATAAACACATCACAAAAATTCAATATTTAACAGGAAGAAGCCAAGTACAAGCAACAAGTAAAGGTCTAGAGCCTAGCATGCTCACAAAAGGACAGATATTGCAATTTAGTCAATTAGAACAAATAAGTTACAAACATACTTTCCCTAAGATAAACAAGTGAAGTTGCATTTTTAACAGTTAAATACGTGAAGAAACACAGTCTATGTAAGTCAAGTAAAGTGAATTTTCAACAATTAGCACAAGTACACGCCTGTCACCTTGCGCATAGGGCATTTACCTCGAACCGGTACAAAAGTAAAGATATCCTAAGGGGAGAGGTCCCCCACACAACGTTAGACAGGCCACTTACCTCGAACAGGTACAAAAATCGCTAATAAACAATGCCCTTGCCATGAGTATCCGACTCCGAGTGGCCAAATCTATTCAAACAAATTACATATTGTAAATAACATCGCAAGTAACTAATTATTTCACTATTAAAATTTAAGCTAAGGCGCGAGAATAGGTAAAATAACCAAAATGCCCCTCAGGAGAACGTATCAGAATCGAATAATTTTCATATTTTCAGAAACCTCGTACTCTCACGAGTCTAGCCATATAAAAATCTCCCAAATCGGAGGTTAAATTCCCCTTCAAAACTCAATGGTTTAGCCTAAGAAGTTTTACCCAAATTATCCAATTTTTTATCCTAAATCTGAATTTAAATGATGGATTTAACCACAAAATGATGGAATATAACCTAAAAGGATGATAAAAATGTTACCCAATAATTTCCTCTTCGAAACCCCTCTCAAAATCGCCTTTGCCCGAGCTCAAACTTGATTTTTCAAACTTTGAAATTAAGCCTCGGATAAAACCCTTTACATTATAGTGATTTCTGCTTTTGCAGATCCAGAGGCCGTTTCTGCGGTCTCGCTTTTGTGGAGAAGCCAACCGCTTTTGCGGTTTCCCTAAAGTGCCGACCAACCGCTTCTGCGGTCCAAAACTCGCAGAAGCGAGTCCGCTTCGCGGAAGCCCATACCGCTTCTGCGGTTCCTGGCTCATGGCCCCCTTCCGCTCCTACGACTGCCAAGCCGCTTTTGCGGCACCTCTTCTATGGTTCCCAAGCTGCAGAAGCGGAAACAACAGAAGCGTGCAGCAAAAATTCCATTCTAGCTTCCAAAACCAACCCGTCGAGCATCCGAAACACACCCGAGGCCCCCAGATCTCGACCAAACCTAAAGTCCAATCCCATAATATCATTCAAACTTGTACCAATCCTTAAACCACCTAAAACAACACGGGAAACTCGAAATCAATGATTCAAGCCTAAGAACTTCAAGTTCATCCAAAATACACTTTCGATTCAAAACCTAATCAACACTCGTCCGATTGACCTGAAACCTTGCACGCACATCCCAAATGACATGACGGTGCTTCAGAAACTTTCGGAATCCTGTTCTGACCCTCAGATAAAAAATTCACTGTCGGACCGAAAGCTTCAAAAAATCTAACTTTCGGCATTTCTAGTCTAGATGAGCTACGGACATCCAAAATACATTCCGAACACGCTCCCAACCCCGAAATCACCTAACTGAGCTAACAGAACCATCAGATTTCCATTTCGAGGTCGTCTTCACACTGTTCTGATTACGGGCCATTTCCAACACTTAAGCTCTAGGGACTAGGTATCCCAAAACACTCGGAATTCAATTATCGAGTGTCCCGGCAAACCAAAATAGCAGAAATGAATTTAGGGGAAACAATTAATGGGGAAACGGGGTATAAATTCCAAAGATGACCGGCCGGGTCGTCACAAATATCCTTTGCTTTATTACGTATTATAGATATCTTTTATGTTTTTATACAATATATTTCATGTATTTAAGCTGTTGTATTAATTAATACAACCAAAAAAATAGGAGTAAAAAGTGAAATTCCAGCTAAGTTTGACATGTATTTAGCTGTATTCAAGCGGCATTAACGTTAAATACAGTAACATAGCTGTACAAAATGTGAAATGTTAAATTGGTTAAAAACGAAAGGAAACCAAATCACATGATATTCTCATAATTTAACTCAACGGACTAAAAAGATCCCTTGTTGATGTGTATTTGAAAGATACATAATATGATTATAACTGAATAAAGAGAAATACATATGAATAATACAGTTGAGTAGAACTGTATACAGTTGAATACAACAAAATACAACTTAATTCATATGAATAAAACATTTGAATACAACTGAATACAACTGAATAAAACTCTTCAATGCAACAAAATACAATTAACTTCTGCTGAATAAAATAGTTGAACATAACTAACTACCACTGAATACAGTTGTATAAAATACTCAACTAACTAATGCTGAATAAAATAGTTAAATAGAACTGATTAAACTGAATACAATAGAATACGCATAACTTTTTAATACATCTAAAATGTATAAATGAATGTTGTTGAATACATGTGAATATAGCTGAAATATACATCCGAATACAACTGAATACAAATAGGCGATTTGGGCGATCTAGAGAGAGAAACAGCCTTCGCCGGCTGGCGGCCAACCATTAATTCCGGTTGGTCAGCCCCCTAACATATAAGGCTGGTTAGCCCCCAGTTTCTTCTCTAAACTTGGCCGCTAGCACTGACCAAAAGAGAGAGAGAGATGGGGATTGGAGAAAGTCTCCCACTCAATTCTCCACTATTCTCCAATAAATTCACACGTCAGACTATTAGCCATTTCCCAAATAATGGAGAAGAACTAGAGAATTTGGGTGGGAGAAGAGGTATGAATCGTGGGTTGATGGAGAAAGAGTAAAGTGTATGCAAAGAGAGACAGAGAGAACATGATTAGTCAATTTTACGGTGATTCGTGAGATAAAAGACTAAAAAGGAGAGAGAAAAATATTATTTACATATATGTGCCTTAAATATAGGATGTAACTATAATTAGATATTTGGCTATAAAGAATAAAAGGTAATTATAGAATGTAATATTTTAAAATGTATTTACTTAAAATAAATAGGGTACTAAGATTTTTTGTAGGGTGTAAAAATTCCTTTTAACTAACCAAACTCCATTTCACATGCTAATTCCACCAACCCGGGTCCCAAATTGTCCGCTACTTTCATTTGGCCCAAGTCCAATATGATTCATGCCACTTATTAATAAAGACAACATATAGTGTCACCCACCTAGGATTACTATTGAATATTGTAGGTATTTATTGGAAATCAACAAGACTATTATTACACATATTTGGCGGGAAGCGAACAAATGTGCAATACTTTTTGGCTAACAAAAGTCATAACCATGTAGAAGCTATAATAATTTGGGAGGTACAGCTCATGAAAATAGAGTTTCTTCTCGTGGTCCATTCAATCAATGTAATTACGAGAGATTTAAGTAAATTTATTTAATTTTTTCTAACATACCAAAAAAATTAGAATTTTTTATAAAGCATTATGGTTTAGAGTCTAATAATTATATATAAATATAATTTAGTTAATTATCATTCGTAGCTACTGTTCAATTGTTATTAATATATATTATTTGTATTTATTCGTTTTAAATGGTTATATCAACGTATAATGTATTGAAATATAGTGATACATATAGTTACTATATCATTATATGCGACTCCATACTATATAAACTCTATAGTAGCTATCATATTGTAATTATTTTAAAGTATATTTATATATGATAAATACAGTATATAAGTTAGCTACGGGTAATTTTTCCAAAAAACATCAGCGTGAAGATCCGTAAATTTTCAGCTAGACCAGCCCATTCTCTTCCCGCCCAAATAATATTATCTAAACCCTAAAAACCCAAATAACATTGCAATCTGCTTCCCACAGAATACAGAGCAGAACAGTGCAGAATCCGCTGCCATGGAAATCGAAGAGGCTATTAACGAAGTGGAAATGGAACCCATAGCAACGATGGCGGCGATACCGAAGGAGCCACCGAAGATAAAGCGGCTGGAGGAATCAGTAGTGAACAGAATCGCGGCTGGGGAAGTAATTCAACGGCCAGTATCTGCAGTAAAAGAGCTCATCGAAAACAGCTTAGATGCTAATTCCACCTCTATCTCCGTCGCCGTTAAGGATTCAGGCCTTAAACTTATCCAAGTTTCCGACGACGGCCACGGCATTCGTTACGAAGATTTACCAATTTTATGCGAGCGACACACGACGTCGAAGCTGAGTAAGTTTGAAGATTTACAGACGATTAGCTCAATGGGATTTAGAGGTGAAGCTTTAGCTAGTATGACTTACGTCGGTCACGTAACTGTCACTACAATTACCGACGGCCAGCTGTACGGATACAGAGCAACGTATAAAGACGGTTTAATGGTAGATGAACCAAAACCTTGTGCTGCTGTTAAAGGTACACAGATAATGATTGAGAATTTGTTTTATAACATGGCGGCGCGAAGGAAAACCCTAGAGAATTCTTCTGCTGACGATTATCCGAAGATTGTTGACCTAATTAGTAGGTTTGCAATTCATCACACAAGTGTGAGCTTCTCTTGTAGAAAACATGGAGCTGGTAGAGCAGATGTCCACAGTCTAGCTACTTGTTCGAGGGTTGATTCGATTAGATCTGTTTATGGAGTTTCAGTTGCTCGAAATCTGATGAAAATTGAAGTTTCTGATTCTGGTTTTAAGATGGATGGTTTCATTTCTGACTCGAATTATATTGCGAAGAAGATAACCATGGTACTTTTTATAAATGATAGGCTCGTTGATTGTAGTGCTTTGAAAAGGGCAATTGAGCTAGTCTATACTGCTACATTGCCTAAAGCATCAAAACCTTTTATATACATGTCAATTGTTTTGCCACCTCAGCATGTTGATGTGAATGTGCACCCAACAAAGAGAGAGGTGAGCCTTATGAATCAAGAATTGATCATTGAGAAGATACAGTCTGTGGTAGAGTCGAAATTGAGAAGCTCGAATGAGTCAAGGAGATTTCAGGAACAGACCATGGATTTTTGTTCTTCAAGTCCAGTGGCCACAATTAAAGATTCCAGTAAAGATTGTCCGTCTTCGTCTGGCATAAAGTCGCAAAAAGCGCCACATAAAATGGTACGAACGGATACGCTGGACCCTTCTGGAAGGCTGCACGCATACATGCAAATGAAGCCCCCTAGTAGTTCAGAAAGAGGAGGTTCTTGCTTGAGTTCAGTGAGGTCTTCTATTAGACAAAGGAGGAATCCTAGTGAAACCGCGGACCTCACTAGCATCCAAGAGCTAGTTAACGAGATGGATAATGATTGTCACTCCGGTCTATTAGATGTTGTTAGGCATTGCACATATATTGGGATGGCGGATGAGGTTTTTGCATTGATTCAACACAACACACACCTTTATCTTGTTAATGTGATTAACTTGAGTAAAGAGCTTATGTATCAGCAAGTTTTACGTCGGTTTGCACATTTCAATGCAATTCAACTGACTGAACCGGCATCATTACCCGAGCTAATAATGATTGCTTTGAAAGAAGAAGAGGATATAGGTCCCCAAGGCAATGAAAGCAATGAGCTAAGAGGAAAGATTGCTGAGATGAATACAGAACTGCTCAAGGAAAAAGCCGAAATGCTAGAGGAGTATTTTAGTGTTTATATAGATTCAAATGGAAATTTGTCTAGACTTCCTGTTATACTTGATCAATACACACCTGACATGGACTGCATCCCAGAATTTGTACTTTGTTTGGGCAATGATGTTGATTGGGAGGATGAGAAAGTTTGTTTTCAGACAATCGCCGCTGCCCTTGGAAATTTGTATGCCATGCATCCACCATTACTGCCTAATCCCTCGGGTGATGGCTTGAAATTCTACAAAAAGAAAGTGCTTTCGAGTGGTTCAGTAGGAACAGCTTCTATGGAAAACATAGAGAATGATATCATGGAGTCTGAATATGAGGAAGAATTACTTTCGGAGGCTGAAAATGCCTGGGCTCAACGCGAATGGACGATTCAGCATGTTCTGTTTCCCGCCCTTAGACTCTTCTTCAAGCCTCCTAATTCCATGGCTAAAAATGGAACTTTTGTTCAGGTTGCTTCACTGGAAAAGCTCTACAGAATTTTCGAGAGATGTTAAACATGGAGAATTTTGACGTGTGCTCCTTGAAGCAAAATGATGTCCATATGAACAGCTTTTGTCCTCTACCTACGTCTGTTGTGAAAAGAAGCAAAATGGAAGGTAAAAGTTTGTGTCTATACACGGCTCCATTAAATGGCATCTCAGACAGGGAAAGAGTACACCAAAGTTTGTCAAATATTGCGGAAAGGCTTCTTGAAGAGATTCAGTTAGCCAGAATCTTTTAAAGAAGATCTCCCCATTGTTTGAGGATTTTGATAGTTAGGAGTTAGGAGAAGAATGGAAATTGATTTTGAGTTAGTTCTATGGATTTAGGGTTTAGATTCATGTACATATTCAAAGATCTAAATTCGCTGCAGTAAAATCACAGAGGCAGTAGCTTTCACATCCACATGATTCTCTTTTAGGATACAACTCATTGATTTTGCAGCATGTGTTTCTCATACAATAGTTTAGGCCTAACCAACATATAGCAAATAAGCAGTTATTTAATTATTTCATCAAATAATTAGCATATGCGTTAATCAGCAGTGGGGTGTGCATTGCATATAGCTATGAAATCTTTCCATTTTCGCACACTTGAACGACTACAATAATCCCCATACTCAAACAGAAAACATCACCACATGTTCTTTCCACTCAGAAATCGGTGAAATGGATTCTTCAACTTCAATGAAGGTATACTTTTTCCATTGAGAGAAGGAAACAAAGGAAAGCAGAATTACATAAGTAGCCATGTACATGAAACTTCATGGCTTGATTTATAAGCTTCAAGTTTTTCTTCTTATCATTTCTTTACATCGATGATACAGTTCTGTTTTTGCGATGTGACTGCTTCCTCAATATGATGTGGAATTTAGTAAATGACCACCCATTGATCCGAGCTTACTGTATCCTAGAAAAGCTTGTTCCTTCCTTGGCTAATTCAGTTCTTCTTTCTCTGTTACTGTGTTCTCATTTAGTGTGCCTATGACTTATTCTTCTTTGTTAGTTGAGGTGGTCTGAAAAGTTCATAACTTTACTAGTAATGCATTCAGGTAAAGCCACTGGTTTGGGTAGAAGCTCAAGTTGAAAGGCACTGTTTTGGGATATCAGCCAAGGCTAGAAGCTAGTTTAAGGAGCGTAGGTAGCATTCTTCTCTTTTCTCATATAGGGAGGTTTAAGTTGTAGAAAACATATTTCAAATGTTATGTCTCTTCATTTGTCTTCAAGAAATCCATTTTGGGATTTGTGTAGTGATTTATTATGGTTACTTGGCTGCCCACTGATTTATCTTTTCATAGTATAATTAAACCTTTTCATAACTTTCTCGTTTGTTCGGGATATTTTTAGCTGCTATAGCGCAGTGCTTTGGCGTAATTGATAAAGTTGTTGTCATGTGACCAGGAGGTCACGGGTTCGATCCGTGGAAACAACCTCTTGCAGAAATGCAGAGTAAGACTGCGTATAATAGACCCTTGTGGGTCCGGCGCTTCCCCGGACCCCCGTACATAGAGGGAGCTTAGCGCACCAAGTTGTTCTTTTTTATAGCGCAATGTTATAAAAATGTATATTATACTATAACATGAAAAATTGGTTCCAAAAAAAAACTTGGATGTTATGGTGATGTGGTGTTATGGAGAAGTTTGAATGTAAATGCTATTTGCATCCACAGTACAAGAATGGCAAATTTGAAAGAGCAATTTGGATTTTTGTTGCTTTTCAATCCCTCAATGTTTGTTCTAATTTGAGGCTTGGCGCATTTCTGTCTTCAGTGTATTCTGATGCAAAATACGCTGAAAGGAATGCAACGATAAATGTCAAACTGGTTGATGGTTTTAGGTTTGCAGAGGTTGAAGAAAATGCCTTATGTAAGAATTCTGTGGATAATTCACAAGAGTTTTTATCTTATACAAATGGGATTGTTCTTAACCTTATCTTGATCCTAGTTCTATAGTGTTTAATTTTAGCTTATTTCAAACAGTAGAAAGAACTACTTTTACACTTTTTTAATTTAACCGTGTGGTACTCAGAAACACATTTATTTAATTAATTCAGGTTCGGGCCGTGTAGGGTTCATTCAACGGAGGAGTGTTTCATACCAGGTTCTTATGTATAATTGATACATAACAAACCATGCCATTAGCAATACCATGATTTTTATTATATGGATGAGCATGTATATTGCCTTCCTATTTTTTTGGGGCATGAGTAAGATCTGCGTACACTCAACCCTTCTCAGACCTTGTTTGTGGGAACTCACGAGTTGTTGTTATTGGATAAGCATGTATACTCTCCTATGTAATGCATGCTATTTTTAATATACGAAATCAAATAATGGAAAAAAATATTTCCCGCATGATCAATTCCAGCATTACTAATCATAACATTATTAAAAAATACCTTCTTCAGTAATATTCTTATACATTCGACCAAACGACCCCTAAGTAAATATAAGACTAAAATTCTGATTGGTTTGTGAGGAAATGACGCATTTTTTTAAAGTAAAAGTTAGGTATCCTCTTTACCTACGTTGATAATACATTTTCTTAAACTATATTTTATGGTTCTAATATTTCATGCTGTCTCTTTCAAGGGAAAAGGGTCAGAACTGCCCCTAACGTATTGACTCCAGGTTAAAAATACCTTCCGTTAACCTATTTTGAAAAAAATGCCCCTACCGTTAAAAATGTGGCATATTTGTGCCCCTAAATCTAACAACTGACTGTACATATATTTAAAACGGTAGGGGCATTTTTTTCAAAATAGCTTAACGGTAGGGGCATTTTTAAACTTGAATCAATACGTTAGGGGCACAAATATGCCACATATTTAACGATAGGGGCATTTTTTTCAAAATAGGTTAACGGATGACATTTTTAAACTGACGTCAATACGTTAGGGTCAGTTCTGATCCTTTTGCGCTCTTTCAATAAGGATGATAGGACATTAAAATAAATGAGAGTTGGTTTGCATACGTATAAGACAACAATGGAGTGCTAATTGCAAGCTACATGAATTAGGGGTTGAGATAGAAGGGTCGTCAATTGAAAAAATGTATAATCTTTGATCATATCTAAAAGTTAAACAATTATATTATATTATAATGAAAGGCATGTTTCTTCTTTCTTTCATGGGAAATAACATAAGTAACCCCTTAATTTAAGGTTGAGTTTTCAGTTATACACTTTATTTCTACTGGACCGTATTACCCTAAATTTTTCAAAATAAATAATAAAACTCTCGCAAAGATAAGATGTGTAATTAAAATTCTGGTATTAGTTCAAGAGGGTACTTATGTTTTTTTCTTCTTCTTTTATTTGTTGTTATAAGGCCATAAATTTCTTTATGGATATAAAAAATCGGGGAAAACGCCAAACTTGCCCTTATACTACTCAAAGTTGCTCGATTTTATCTTCTGTTATACTTTCGATTGTTTCATATTCAATCTTTTTTTTCATATTTGCATTTTTAATTCAACTCAAGTGTGGATTAAATGAATTTCACGTGTTAAAATATTGAGATAAAAAATTCAAATTTACCCCTTTAATTATTTTTTAATATAGTTTAATATTACCCTGAGATGTTGAGCTCCATTGGGGGGTCAATGCAATAATAAGTTTTTTTTCTATTGACGGCGTAAGATAAGATCCAAACTATAGCGATTGTCAAATTTGCTCAACTTTAGGCAAATTTGACTCTTTTACCTAAAAGTTGTGTTTCTTTCTCCTGTATCATTCTTTTCCCACAACCCAAGCTCCCCAAAAAGATAACACAGACCATGTATCTAATCCACTTGCAAATAAATTAATTAATAAATAATTTTTTTGTTATGTATCAAGAAAACAACAACAACAACTATCCAGTATAGTCCCACGAAGTGGAGTTTGGGGAGGGTAATATGTAGGCGAGCTGTTGAGATATGTAACAATTTGGCAATGATGATAGCACTCATATTAGACCTTTTGGTTGTTAGAGGAGTCATATTTGAGCCTATAGGCTATTTGTGCAATTAGGCTGATTAGGCTGATTTTGTAATTTGTTTATATACTCTGTAAATAGGTCAATTGTATAAATAGGCTACTATTGTAATTAGGCTATGTCATGTAAATAGGCTATTATTGTAAGGGGTCATTTGATATAGGGGTAGGGGTCATTTGTCTGTGACAGCGGGTCATTTTTTCTGATGGAAAGACTTTGAGTCTTCTTGGAGACTCCTCGATGCTCTCCCTTCTCTCTACTTTCTCTCTCTAAATTTCTTCCGATATTCTGTATGTTTTCATGGTATCAGAGCCGGTACAATGATCCGGTGACGTTATCGTGTGAATCAATAGTTCATCTGAACTATTTTTTGAACAAAATTTGGGATTTTTCTGAGATCGAAAAGATCGATGATGGTTTCAACCATGTCAGGGTTCTTCGGTCCCTTTACCTTCACGATCTACGTTTGTTCCTTCTGTATTGAACGGTTCAATCGTTTATTGTGAGTTTTTCGGAGATTTTGCGGTGAGTTTCAACCTCTAGGGTTTTCTGGTGGTCAAATCGAGTGTTTGATTACCATCCGGTGGTTTGATACTTACTTTGCTGAGGTTCTGGTCATCATCGGTGGTGCTGTGACATCTCTGTCGACGTTTGTGGTAAAGTTTTGACGGTTACACTACCTAGGGTTTTGCCTTTTGACGGTTACACTACCTAGGGTTTTGCCTATTGTTAAAGGCCGATCTTCCGGTTGCGAAGAAGGACGGTAACCTCGTTCCTATTCTCTGCCCTTCATTCTAGAGGTTACAGGCATTCTTTGAATGATTATTCACTGTTCTTGAAAGGTAATCCTGATTCCCTTGTTGTGGTGGCTGTGTATGTGGATGATATAATTGTTACTGGGGTTGACTGTGATGAGATTGCAGGCTTAAAAGCCTTCTTGGATGATACTTTCAAGATCAAGGATTTGGGGTCATTGCATTATTTCTTGGGTCTTGAGGTTAAACAAATCCCTGGTGGGATTCATCTGAATCAGCATAAATATGTTCATGATTTGTTGCATCATTTCGACTGTGTATCTGTTTCCCCTGTTGTATCCCCTCTGGACATTTCTTTAAAATTACATGCTGATTCTGGTGATCTTTTACCCGCTCCTGATCAGTTCAGGAGTCTTGTTGGCAAATTATTGTTTTTAACCCATACTAGACCTGATATATGCTTTGCCGTGCAACATCTGAGTCAGTATCTCAAATCCCCAAGGGTTCCCCATATGTCTGCTGCTATGCATGTTTTGAGGTATCTTAAGGGCACTTCCTCTTTGGGTCTATTTTACTCTGATGCTGCTGACTTCTCTTTGTCTGGGTACTCTGATAGTGATTGGGCAGCTTGTCCCGACACTCGCCGCTCTGTTACTGGTTTTTGTGTATTGTTGGGTGGCAGCTTGTAACCTCACTCTTCATAATGTGCTTCTAGTTCCTTCTTTCAAACATAATTTGATCTCTGTTCATAAGTTGATGAAACAATTGAATTGTTTAGTCTTGTTTACACCAACCTCATGCCTTCTTTACCTGTTACAGGACCTTTCTCTGAAGAGGCTTCTGGATCTTGGTAAAGAGGAGGCTGGCTTGTACAAGTACTCTTGGTCACCCTCTTCCTCTTCTGCCTCTTCCAAGCCTTCTTCTCTGAGCATAGTGACTCAGATGTTTGTAATGATGATATTGTTTCTGATAACAAACATTTTAGCTCAGTTATTCAATCTTCCAGTTGTAATAATGCTGTTCCTGCTGATATGAACTATATTTGGCATTTGAGATTAGCACATACATCTTTTGCTAATATGAAACATGTTTCTAATTTGCCTTTTTCTATTGCTGCTAAACAACCTTTCCCTTGCTCAATTTGCCCTATGGCTAAACAAACCAGATTGCCCTTCCCTGACAGTAGCATCAGCACTACCAAACCATTCCAACTTATTCATGTGGATACTTGGGGTCCTTACCATACCCCTACATCCCTTGGTAGCAAGTATTTCCTCACCATAATTGATGACTTTTCTAGAGCTACCTGGACACATCTAATGGGTTCTAAAAGTAATGCATTCCCTCTACTACAATCCTTCATTTCCTATGTTCAAACTCAATTTAATTCCCTGGTCAAGGTTGTCAGGAGTGACAATGCCCTGGAACTGGGTTCCAGTGCTGAAGGGATTTCCTATTTTAGTAAACTTGGGATTGTGCATCAAACAACTTGCCCTCATTCTCCTCAACAGAATGGGGTTATTGAGAGAAAGCACAGGTCTTTACTTGAAACTTGTAGAGCCCTTCTCTTTCAGTCTGGTTTGCCTATTTCTTTTTGGGGTGATTGTCTGTTAACTGCAACATACATCATTAATAGACTGCCATCCAGGGTGCTTCATTACAAATCTCCTCATGAATTATTACATGGTTCTCCCCCTTCCTATTCTCATCTGAGAGTTTTTGGCTGTTTGGCTTATGCTGCTGTGCCTATCCCTCATAGGGATAAGCTGAAATCCAGAGCTCATTCCTGTGTTTTCCTTAGTTATCCCTTTGGTAAGAAAGGTTATAAACTTTATGACTTGAATTCCAAGAAATGCTTTGTTTCTAGGGATGTTGTTTTTCATGAAACTCACTTTCCATTCAAGTCTCCTCCTCCCTCTTCTCCTTCTCCTCCACCTGTTCCCTTTTCTGATGACATTCTCCCTCAATATTTCAACCTACCATCTTCCAATGAATCTTCTCCTTCTTCTCCTCTTCACCCTTCTCCTGATTCTCCAGTGTCTATTCCTTCACCTCTTTTCAATCATGACATCTCCCCTCCTACATTGCCTGTCTCCCAGCCTGTTTCCTTGCCCAGAAAGTCCACCAGATCACATCTCCCTCCTTCTTACCTCAAAGACTATGTTTGCCAACTTCCAGCCTTTTCTGGATCCTCTTCCTCTCACTTGGAATCCGAACCTATGTTTTACTCTCAAGCTGCCTCTGTACCAGCTTGGCAGGATGCTATGAGGAAGGAATTTGATGCATTGGATGCTAACCACACTTGGGACATTGTGCATCTTCCTCCAGGTAAGAAACCTATTGGCTGTAAGTGGGTTTACAAGATCAAATATAAATCTGATGGCTCTATTGAAAGATACAAAGCAAGGTTGGTTATTAGGGGTGACACACAGGTTGAAGGTGTGGACTTTACAGACACTTTCTCTCCTGTTGTAAAGATGACTTCAGTCAAGTGTCTCATTGCAGTGGCTGTTAAAAATCACTGGCCATTGTTCCAACTGGATGTTAACAATGCCTTTCTTCATGGTGATTTGGATGAGGAAGTGTATATGAAACTTCCTCCAGGTTTGGTGGTGTCTGATCCTTCTTCTACTTCTTCTCCTACTTCTTCTTCTACTTCTTCTTCTTCTTCTTCTTCTCTACCTCTGGTCTGTAAACTAAAGAAGTCTTTGTATGGGCTCAGGCAGGCCTCCAGGCAGTGGTATGCTAAGCTGTCCTCTGCCCTTCATTCTAGAGGTTACAGGCATTCTTTGAATGATTATTCACTGTTCTTGAAAGGTAATCCTGATTCCCTTGTTGTGGTGGCTGTGTATGTGGATGATATAATTGTTACTGGGGTTGACTGTGATGAGATTGCAGGCTTAAAAGCCTTCTTGGATGATACTTTCAAGATCAAGGATTTGGGGGTCATTGCATTATTTCTTGGGTCTTGAGGTTAAACAAATCCCTGGTGGGATTCATCTGAATCAGCATAAATATGTTCATGATTTGTTGCATCATTTCGACTGTGTATCTGTTTCCCCTGTTGTATCCCCTCTGGACATTTCTTTAAAATTACATGCTGATTCTGGTGATCTTTTACCCGCTCCTGATCAGTTCAGGAGTCTTGTTGGCAAATTATTGTTTTTAACCCATACTAGACCTGATATATGCTTTGCCGTGCAACATCTGAGTCAGTATCTCAAATCCCCAAGGGTTCCCCATATGTCTGCTGCTATGCATGTTTTGAGGTATCTTAAGGGCACTTCCTCTTTGGGTCTATTTTACTCTGATGCTGCTGACTTCTCTTTGTCTGGGTACTCTGATAGTGATTGGGCAGCTTGTCCCGACACTCGCCGCTCTGTTACTGGTTTTTGTGTATTGTTGGGTGGCAGCTTGGTAAGTTGGAAGTCAAAGAAACAACCTGTTGTCTCTCTTTCTTCAGCTGAAGCTGAGTATAGGGCTTTAAGCAAGGTTACTGCTGAACTCACTTGGTTATCTCGTTTGCTTGCTGATCTTGGGGTATCTGTTTCATCTCCTATTTCTGTGTTTTGTGATAGTCAAGCTGCTGTACACATTGCTAATAATCCAGTTTTCCATGAGCGTACTAAGCATATTGAGGTGGATTGTCATTACGTTCGTACTTTGATACGCAATGGTTTTCTAACACTTTCCCATGTTTCCACTTCTCAACAGTTGGCTGATCCGTTGACGAAAGCTTTATCCGGGACTGCTCTTTCTCCTATTTTGTCCAAGTTAAAGGTGGTTTCCCCCCTTCAACTTGAGGGGGGGTGTTGAAATATGTAACAATTTGGCAATGATGATAGCACTCATATTAGACCTTTTGGTTGTTAGAGGAGTCATATTTGAGCCTATAGGCTATTTTTGTGCAATTAGGCTGATTAGGCTGATTTTGTAATTTGTTTATAATACTCTGTAAATAGGTCAATTGTGTAAATAGGCTACTATTGTAATTAGGCTATGTCATGTAAATAGGCTATTATTGTAAGGGGTCATTTTGATATAGGGGTAGGGGTCATTTGTCTGTGACAGCGGGTCATTTTTTCTGATGGAAAGACTTTGAGTCTTCTTGGAGACTCCTCGATGCTCTCCCTTCTCTCTACTTTCTCTCTCTAAATTTCTTCCGATATTCTGTATGTTTTCACGAGCCTTACCCCTACTCGAAAGGGCAAAGAGACTGTTTCCAATCGACCCTCGGCTCAGTGAAGGAAAGGAAAAACAAAAACAAAAACAATATTTTGATATTATGATTTAACATTTGGTGTGTTTTCTACTTTAATTATTTTCAACTTGTAATTAATAATTAATTTCTTGCTGCTTCCATTAAGGGGCAAATTAAAATGAAAACTATTCATTTTATATAATGTCTATTTCACTCTGACCTTATCTTGAACCAATTTTTTTCCTGTTGATTTGTTTAATAGTGGATTAATTAAAAATGTTGTTATATATTAATATTTTAAGTTTAAATATTTCTTTAAAGTTGACGGAAGAGATTACCTAACGGCACGCAGACAATTCTAAATTAAGCATGGATAGAGTAAAAGTGATCAAATGGGTTATTGTGGTATGTGCCTCTTATTTCTTATAATCGATTCGTTTTTAACAACATAAAGTACCTGGAAATTTGTTCACACAAAACATTGATTTTCTATATATATAAAGTTTTTGGATTCGATATAGTTCAGGCACAGGTTAAAAGTAATAATATCCCTATAAAGGAAATCGGCACATCAACTTGTTCGGCTCAATTAGCCAATAGATACTTGTAATATTGTCCACTTTGAGCCTGCTTGCACGATTTTTTTCAAAAGGTCTCACACCATTAAAATATCATTGCACTTTATATGTAGACTTTCAATTTTGACCCATTACTATGATCTACAGGTCAATATTCGAGATGAGATAATACATAAACTACCCATCAAACTTGTCCGAAAAAATTATTTATACACCTAAACTTTACGGGCGACCTTTTATTCCACTATTCTAAACTTAAGTGTATTTGATACCCCCTTAAACCAAAACGTGTAAGTCAAAGTTTTGGAGCGCGTGAAGGCAAAAAAAAAACTAATTTAGTGGTCCATGTGTCATTTTCTAATAGGATATTATAACTAATTAACTTAATGTTGTTTTTTCTCTTTTCTTTTTCGTTTTTTTTCTTTTTTAAAATGAAAATATTATGTTAAAAAATATTTTTTTTTCCGTTTTTACAAAATTTATTTTTTCAGTTTTTACAAAAATAAAATCTTTAAAAAAATTTAAAAACTCAAGAAAAAAACAATTTTCAAAAAAGCGAAAATAATTTGTTAAAGCTATTTCTTTTTAGTTTTCAGATTTTACAAAAAATAAATTTGTTAAAAAACCATTTTTTTAAAAGTTTTTACAATTTGTTATGCGAAATGTTTTTGTTTTTTAGAAACATTTTTCAGATTTTACAAAAAAAAATATTTTGTATTTGAAATATGTTATTTGTTTTCAGTTTTTAAAGATTTTCTTTTTGTAAAAATTGATTTATTTTTTCCTGAAAACAGAAAAAATAGATTTTATTTTTAACTTTTAAAAACTGGAAAAGTTGTTTTCAACAAAATATTTTCGTTATTTAAATATATATTTTTTATTTTTTTAGTTTTAAAAAAAAATTGTTTTGTAAAAACTGGGAACACATATTGGTAAAAAAGATTAATTTTTTGTTTTTTTTTGTGTTTTAACATATTATTTTCGTTTTTAAAAACTAAAAGAAAATGGAAAAACTAAAAAATAGGACTTTAGGCGCGTGTAATACACAGCCACCCGAAAAATTGGTTCAGTTTTTTAAGGGGGGTATTAAATACACTTAAGTTTAAAATAGTGGGGTAAAAGTTCGGCCGTAAAGTTTAGGTGTGTAAATGATTTTTTCGGACAAGTTTGATGGGTAGTTTATGTATTATCTCTATTCGAGATCCATTGTGTGCTACCACACCATCGAGGTATTTATGGCAACCAAAGCACACAACTAGTTTCTCTTGCGTGTCGTAAGAGTAAGAAAATTCAGCCCTACACCTTTATCCTGCCATTGCCATACTTATTTTTCTTAATCTGGAGTTTGATACCAGTTGTCAGAGTCAATCAGTCCATAGATACTCCAAACATAGTGTTATATTTTCTCTTTGGACAAGCACGTATAGTTTTTCCAAAAGACCTGGCATAGCTAAAAAATTCTTACTCCATATATACGCTTCCAATCTTTTCATCTATCTATGTGGAATTTTGTTCGCATACTCAACATAATTACTTGCATATGAAAGCTATGTTAGGTGTTTGTCCCGATTTTCTTTCCATATTTTGTTTTACTATCTTTCGAAGGAAAGGGAACGTATATTTACCATAATTTTGGGTTTTCCTATTCTTAAAAGGAAATACAAATCTCTCATATTTGGCTACTTTGTTTTCTTGGGGGATTTGAGCTTCTATATATTAAGAATCTTTCATTCTCATCTAGTAGCATCCGTACTGCAGTCATATGGGATTTGAAAGTCTTATTTGGGGAGAAAACTTTTTGAAATAAATGTTAGTATGTCACTTGTGTTTGTTTTTCTAAGATTATTCTCTTAGTATATTGTACTCTTTTTATATAGTGAATTGGTCATTTTTATCATGAATGTCGGTCAATGTATTGACCGAACTACATTTAATGTTTGTTTCTCTTTTACTAGCCTACAATTTTTAGAAACAAAGTTGTGGATTCACTTACTAAGTTCTATGTCTAAATACAACTGCCGTTATGTTAACAAAATGTAAATTTAAAAAAAAAATGTAGAAAGAGAGGGAAATAAGGATTGGTGAAAGTATATGTGATGTCATGGGAATGGGTTTGTTATAATTAGGAAAATACAAATAAAAAGGACGATAGAAAAGGCTGCTGTTTCTTTTATGGCCGGCCAACTAAATGTAGTTTTCATGAAATCATGGCGGCTGTAGAAAAAGTAAGTATGAAGTGAAGACCCATGCCGTACGGGCACTAATCTCTCATTATATACGAAATTTGATAAATAACCGGATAATAAAAATCTATTATACGTTGCTTACGTTATATTTTTGCAAGAAATTATTATTCACGGCTCAAACTTATAATCTCTTTATCATATGACAATAATTTTACCAGTTACGTTAAGATTTCCCTTGTGAAATCACACTGTTTGATATTATTATTATAAGAACTCTTCAATATTCCCACATGGTGTGCAAGTTGAGCCAACTGTTTGTGTGAATATGAAACAACCACCTGAAAAACAGTACTCAAATTAAGAGAACCATATAAGAAAGCTTCAAGCAATTTATGTTCTCACATTGTGACCTAATGATCAATAAAATAATATAAAAATTCCTCCATCTGAACATTGGAAGGATTTAAACTATAATGAAGAAAAAAACTAGTACTATTATTTTCTCCTTCGACTAGCTTTAATGGTCAGAATTATTCGATATTAGTAGTGGTAAGAGATAAGAGATATCTGTTGAAATAATTAATGAGTTGTATTCAAGCTGGCTCGAACATTACGGATATAAACAGGAAAGAGCGTTATAATTCACTCCTCTAGGCCGACGTAGATTTATGATAAGTTTTTTGGGTGGGGTTGAACTTATTGTTTTCCACTACAATTATGTATTTTGAGACAAAATGAACAATTGAGATAAAAGGGAGTACTAACAATTTTAAATAAGCTAGATATTTTTATGATTGATTGGGGCAAGGGACGTAGAACAACTTTAAGAAAGTATGTATGAGTATACAAAAGAACAGAAAATAAAACAAAAATAAAAAATTACATTTCCTTTTTTTCCTCTATTAATTTAATTGTGGATTTGTGGTTGATATTGAGAGGGGTCCTAGGATTTCTTTCATTTTTTTTTTGAACAGGTCATTTGTGGTGTGCCATGGACTTGGGGGTTCAAATCGTTACTTTTTGACTAAAATGACACAAGTTGACATACCCTAGTCAAATTAAGGAACCTTTCATATATATATATATATATATATATATATATATATATATATATATATATATATATATATATAGGTGTGGGAGGGGGAGGGGGGGGATCAAGTCTTTGTATTTTGGCTTCTTTTCCCCATCACTTTTGCCCTTGTCTTTTCCATTATTTTCCATCTATGGGTTATGATTCTCTAGCTTGCCTACAAAAGTCTTCATTCCTTTTTACAGCTTCACAAATACCAAGAAACCAGGAAAAGATCATCAATTACCAAAGGAAAGTTCATCTTTATGTCTTAAAGAGATAATTAGTTGGCGTTTGGACATGAAAATTATAATTTCTAAAAAATAATAGTATTTGGAGTTAAATTGAAAAATGATATTTGAAATTTGAATTATATTTGAATATGCATTTCATTTGAAAAAAATATTGCAGTTCTGTTTCTGAAAATTTTGATTTGGCTTTTGAAAAACTCATTTTTGAAATTTTTTATAAAAACTTGCAAAATTTCATGAAGAAATACATTTTTTATCTTTTATTAGAAGAAAAATGATTTTTTTATATGGACAAACGAGGCCTAGACAGTTTTTTCATTCTTTAATTAATCTTGCACATTAAACAAAATGTTTTTCCTTTCTTTTCGATAATGTCTTGGATTAATTCAGGGGCGTATCTATGTATTAGGAGCATAGAACACAGTGAACTCATGCTTCTCTCTATAGCACGTATGATAATATCATAATATTATATTTTTTAAAAATTACTTAAATATACATATTTATGCACCCAAACTCAAAGAGTCATATGGTTCAATAATTATTGAGTGTTCCTTTACAAGTTAAGTTAGATGTTTAATTCTCAGTTTATACGCATGTGTAATGTCCCCTCTTGTATTTTAATTAAGTAATTTTTTTATTTGGTGCATTCATTCAATATTTTCAAATCTATACATTAAAATCTTTGAACTCCCTTTGATATTGCAAAATTTTATATAATTAAAACTAATAACATGTTTAATGATCTCAATATTTTTGATATAAAGTATAAGTATACATGTTATAAATCACGATTATTGTAAGAAAATCTTTAATTTAACGTATAATTTCTAAATGGTAATAGATTTATGGTAAGAAGTTGAACCTGTCAAATATAAAATCTAGATTCTATCTTTTCGTAATCATTTATCCATCCTCTTCTTAAAATTCTGAATCCATCTTTGGATTAATTCCTCTACTTGACTTTTATTTTCGAAGTCTACACATAATATGGTAAAATCGAGCAATTTTCTCTTGTTTTTTTAGGCGAAATACATAAGTAGCCACCTAACCTATGGCGTAAATCCCTCTTACATATTTTCTGATATCAAAAAATTACCTTACACACTTAATTTTAGCAATGGCAACTGGAGGGCGGGGCAGGGCAGGGCAGGGCAAACCTTAAATGAGGCGGGGCAGGGGAAAATTTTAATGGGGCGGGGCAGGGCAGGGCAAACCTTAAATGAGGCGGGGCAGGGAAAAATTTTAATGGGGCGGGGCAGGGCAAAATATTATTTTTGTCAAATTTTAATGGGGCAGGGTAAGGCATGGCACATTAGCCATAGCATAATGTAAACAGGCCAAAAGCGTCAAATACTCATATTAGCCCATACTCAAATTTTAAAAACTTTACTGGATTAATTTGACTTATGTATATATTAGTGAATGAAGAAGAATACTAAAGCAACAATTATAAAGTTAATTGATAGTGAAACATCCCATCAAAATTTATAATTTGAATTATTCAAAATTGTAAAATATATGTAAATATATAAAGATGTCAAACATGTTAGAAATTTTCTGTTATAAAAAGAGTCACATACTATGTAACATTGGTAAAAAATATATTTTAATTTAATTAATATGCATACATAACTAACTAATATTTTAAATATTTCAACAGAAAGTTGGAATGGTAAAAAAAATTAAAAGCATATTCTAAAATGAAAAATAAAGAGAAAAAAATAAAAAAGAGCTAAACGGGGTAGGGTTTAATAGGGCGGGGCAATGCAGGGCAAAATTTTTACAAAAGGCTAAATGAAGCAGAGTAGGACGAGTCAAAATTTTAGCGGGTCAAGCTTTGCCCTGCCCCGCCCCCCTCTTCCCCAATTGCCATCCCTACTTAATTTTTCTAAAGTGTATCCAAGATACACTATTTTTGCTATGTAGCACGCACGTGTGTGACAAAAAAGAATAAAAGCGTGGACCATTTAAAAAATAATTTCTAATCTGTTGAAGTGCCACATATCAAAATTTATGTATTTGTTTTAGTTAATGGCCCCCTTAACCCCAGCTTTTCCCTTCACTTCAACCCACCCCCTCCCCGTTCTTCTTCTTCCCCGTAACCCTTTGCCTTTGAGTTCGTTGTTGTCATTTAATCTTCCCCATCCATTTTTCCTATCTTCTCTCCCTACAATTTTAAGACTAATAGTAATGTAAAATAAGTTAAAGAAATTTATATCTAAGAGAATTATACAGACCCTGATTTGAATCATAATTAGTAGTAACAATTTAGGGTCAAAGCTCGTCGGAACTACAACAACATCGACGTTGCATAAGTCGTTGCGGCTTCATGGTGATTCCACAGTAAATAAAATAAATAAAACTTAGAAACTAAAAAAAAGTGAAAAATTTATAGACAAAAATAGTAAAAATTCATGTTATTTGTTTTGGTGGGAATTTGCTATGGCTGATGGAGTTTAGAGGAGGAGGTCGATGAGCATGAGGGTGTCAGAAGAAGATTAGAAACATGGGGGAGGGACTTTGTTTCTTTTATTTATTTATTTATAAATATTATCAATTTGTGTAAATTTAGAATTTTTTTATTGAGTTAGGACACGTGCCACGACCTTACTGGCACGTGATTTCACACATATTCTGAAAAGCTGGTCGAGAAAAAAGTTATGTGTATTAAGCATAACTTTAAAAAGTTACGTGTGTAATATAATATATGTTCTCAGAAAGTATGTAAGCGAAATTTAGACCATAAATTAGGTGAGTACTTATGTATTTTGCCTTTATTTTAATATTATTGTGTGCTACTTGCGTCTTCTATCAAATATATATTAATCTGGTCAACTAAAAGTATCTTTCAAGCTTTAATTCCTTATTAAGAATTTATTCTACATGACTATCACAAGACAACAGAGAACAGTGTGTTATTCCTGACTTTATTTTTGTTACGAAATTAAAGAGAAAAACAGTCCAAAGTTCCCTTTGATTTTCCTTGGCAATCATTTTCTTCATCTAACAATCATCCATTTTTAATTAATTTTCTCCCCCCCCCCCCACCGCAACCCCCACCCTTTTATGTTGTCTTTAGATTGAATTTTGTTTTGGATATTATCATTTGGTATTCCAAATTTACTGATCTGATTAATTAAATTTTACGATATTTAGTCATTTTCTATGTAATGATAAATTTGAACAAAAAAATATTTAAAATTCAGAAAATGTTTCAGTATAATATATTGGAGATTGGAGCATATGCGTATTAACTTCCAGCATAATATACTGGAGTTCCAACATAATATATTGGACTTTCAGTCAAACCTCTCTATAACAAGCTCGCCTTTTCTGATATTTTTTAGATGCTATAGTGAGGTGTTGTTATAAAAGACATATATTATAACATAATATAAAAATTAATTTCAAAAAAAATTAAACTTTTATAGCGAATGGTTGTTATATAGAGATGCAGTTATAGAGAAGACTTACTGTACTGGAGTTCCAGCATAATAAAATTCATAGACATATGCTTCAATCTCCACTATATTTTGCTGGAACTTTCCGTGTACTGAAGTTCCAACATAATATGTTGGAAATTTATTCCAATCTTCAATATATTATGCTGGAATTTTTCGGGTTACAACAAAATAATAGCTATTTTTAATAATTTTACAAATACAAACTATTTTTTAATTATCAGTGTAAAAACTGGCTAACACGTGTTATTTTCACTTTTATTTATGGAACTTTGGACTTGGGCTTTATTAGTTGTAGCACTATTACTTGTAACTCTCGTGTCGGATTTAATTAATCATCATGATATGATATAATGTGGATTTGGCCAACCTAGAAGAGCTGGAACTTTAGAACATAACAAATATTAAAAGAAAAAAAGGAATACAAAAAAGCTGATGCAATATTCCTTGATAATCTCTGGCTTCTGATGTTGTACTTCTCTCAATCAATTATGTTGACAGTTTGGATAAACCACCTCAATTATAGAGCTCTAATATTCTCCTGGCAATTTAAAAAAAAAAATATCTTTAACAAATTAGAAACTTTCCATAATTAAAAAAAAAGAGAACAATAATAAAGATTCCAATGTCTTCTTTTAGGTAAAATAATAAAAAGAAAAAACAAGGAACGATATACGATGCTCATATCATTTTCAAAGAATTGAGCAACTCTATTGGATTTTTCCTTTAACAATAATATTCTCTCTCTGAATAATTCTCAGGAATGAAATGACTGATTACATGAAATAATTTATTGGCTTTGTATTGGGCAAATTTGATTCCTCACCTCTACATATTATTTATATACGGCCTTATTAAAGAAGACAGCCTTATCATGGTCGACTTAAGCAAGTCGGTCCCCGTCAATAAACAGACTAAGTGATGTGACTCACTGTAATGTCACATCAAGCTCTGACATTCGTATATCGAGGCCACCAACTCCCGTACCTTTTTTTTGTTACTTCGAGGAAGGTCCCTTACTATATAAATGGGGTCTCTCCCTTTGTAAGTTTTTTATATGTAATTCATTACTGAAAAATACACATCTCTCTCTCTATCTGACTTTCTCTCTCTCTCTCTCTCTCTCTCTCTCTCTCTCTCTCTCCTGTGAAAAATATGTTATTTGTCTTATTATTCTTATATCTTAGTCATTTCACTATCTCTAGACCATATTACATTTGATTCCGATTGACTCATATTATTTTTGATTGTTTTTAAGCTATATAAGTGCTCGAATAACTTTTTAGCCAAACAATTTGGCGCCGTCTGTGGGAATTTCGAGAATCAAAGCTGTAGTTTGTTTCTAGAGATGCTTCGAAAATTACCCTCTAGAATGGCTGAAAACAATGCTAGAATGAAGGCTATCCTGGAGGTTAGAACAGACCTCACGGGCACTCTCAACGCGGCTGCCGAAGGAGATGCCCTACGCACAACCCCAATACTCTGATAGGTGTAGAAGCCTTACCCTCATCATCAGAAGACCTGGTGGTGCCACGAGAAAGAGAAGCTTCAACGTCTACCACTAAGGAAGCACCCCCAGAAATAAAGAGATCACTAGAAGAGTGGCCGACAAGCACTCTGAGCAGTCTAACCAAAAAACCACCTAAAAATGATAGATGCACCCCATCAACAGATCATGTTGCAACCGAGGATGAGCTCAAGGTCAAGAAAACAAACAACGTTCCCATCGATGTCCAAGCTAATGACGGAACGCTCACAACCATCCTCAAAAAGATGGAAGAGATGGAGAACGAGAACAGATCGCTCCGCGACCAGATGAAAGAACAACAAGAAAGGGTGGATAAGATCCCAGGCGCACCCAAGTTGTTGCCGAAGCGAGACATGGGGAGGTTCGTCGAACAACCTTACACGGAAGGAGCCGCGCCGCATCCCATCCCCAAAACCTTCAAGATGCCCCCTACTTGAAAGTATATGACGGCACCACCGACCCCGAGGACCATCTGATACACTATGTTACAGCCGTCAAAGGCAACGACTTATCAAAAGAACATGTACCATCTGTGCTTCTGAAGAAGTTTGGCGAGACGCTGACAGGAAGGGCCCTAACATGGTACTCACAACTGCAGGCCAAGAGCATCTCGACCTTTGAGGAGATGGATGATAAATTCGCTACTGCCCATGCGGGAGCAAGGAAGGCGGAAGCACGGGTTAACGACATTTTTGCCGTGCGTCAAACCCCAGGAGAAGGACTCAGGGAGTTCCTGGCCAGATTCAACAGAGTCATAATGATCCTACCTAACGTGTCCGAAGGCATGGCCGTTGCGGCCTTTCAAAACGAACTCAGCAGAGATGGCTCGAAGGCGACCAAAAAGCTACTCAGCCGTCTCCTGAAATATCCCCTCACCACCTGGGAAGAAATACACGACGCCTATTGCGCCGAAGTACGTGGGGATGATGACAACCTCAACGGTCCGACCCGAAGGTTGACAACGATACACCCGAATATCCGAAGGGACCGGCACAACGAAGGAAGGCGGGAACAAATCCCACACCTCAACAGGGAAAGACATCAACCATACATCTGGTCCTCGCACCTGCCACCACCTAGGCATGCAGACGCCTTGCAACGACATATTGCTCCACTAAGGAGCGACAGAGGTACGTCCCCTCCATTATCTGCACATAACTTTTGTGTGTCCCCTTCAGAGGTAGTGTATGCACTAGAGAAGCTGGGAAACAAAGTACAATGGCCAGCAAAGATGAAGGCCGATCCCGCCACCAGAAAGTCAAATGCTCCGTGCGAGTTCCACCAAGAACGAGGGCACAGAACAGAGGATTGCATAGGTCTTCGACAGGAGGTAGCCTTAGTGATGAACCAAGGGTTCTTGAAGGAGCTGCTCAGCGACAAGGGAAAGCTCAATTTCGCACGAGGACGAGAACCAAACCACGGCCCACCAAGGCCACCCTCACCCACGCGCACCATCAGTATGATCATTGGAGACGGTAACGAATCGGCGATCAGCCACATCAAGTTCACCACCACCCACAAGCTGAAGCGAACTATTGCCAACGAACGGTATGATGACTTCGAAGATAGTATCACCTTCGATAAGTCTGATGCCGACAGTTTGTGTTTTCCTTATTATGATGCTTTGGTAATTACTTTACCCATACTGGATACTGATGCTAAAAGGATCATGGTCGACGATGGAAGCGGCACATGTATCATTCATCTAAGAGTTCTTGCACTCATGGGACTTGAGGATAAAATAATCTCGCGCTGCATAACACTAACAAGTTTCAATAATGCAGTGGAAAGAACCTCAGGCGAGGTGACGCTGCCCATCCTTGCAGGTAAAGTCACGATGGAAACCACTTTCCACGTGATGAACCAGGAAACAACATATAATGCCATTATCGGACGCCCGTGGATACACGCCATAAGAGCTGTCCCATCCAGCTTCAATCAAGCGATCAAGTTCCCCAACCCTATGGGGAGTGCACCGCATACGAGGAGAGCCTTGCACCGCCTAGGAATGCTATAAGATAGCCCAGGATTACACGCATACCAAACAGCTCCAAGGAGCAAGTGCAGAAGCATAGCAATTAGCCATGTCGGGGACTAAGGTCCGTCCGACAGAGAACGTCATCGAAGATCCTAAGGAGGTCGAGGCTAGCAAGGCCACGGTTGAAGACCTCGACCCTGTTCAGATAAACAACAGCGACCCCGCAAAGAAAGCATACATAGGACACGACCTATCAAATCCAGGTCGGTACCATGAATTTTTATCTAACCATGCAGATCTGTTCGTTTTTTCTCATGAAGATATGCAGGAATTCCACGAGAAATCACCTCCCAAAAACTCAACTTCGACCCATTACACCCGCCCGTGCGGCAAATGAGAAGAAAATTCAACGCCGCTATTAACGAAGCAGTGAGCGAAGAAGTGGACAAGGTGCTAGCCAATGGCTCCATCAGGGAATCCAGGTACCCGGAATGGGCCGCCGACATCGTAATGGTCAAAAAGAAAAACGGGAAGTGGCGGATGTGTGTAGATTTCACCGATCTAAATAAGGCCTTTCCAAAGGACTCTTTCCCGCTCCCCCACATCGACCAAATAATAGATGCAACGGCAGGTCATGAGCTACTAACCTTCCTTGATGCATATTCAGGTTACAATCAGATCATGATGGCGGAAGAAGATTAGGAAAAGACGACTTTCATCACTCATCAAGGGACATACTGATATAAGGTAATGCCCTTCGGGCTCAAGAACGCAGGGGCCACCTATCAAAGGTTGGTAACGGCAATGTTCAAAGAACTGCTTGGAAGAACCATGGAGGTCTACATCGACGACATGTTAGTCAAATCATCAAGGAGGGAAGACCACCTCACCCACCTGAAGGAAGCCTTCGAAATATTAAGGAAGTATGGCATGAAGCTGAACCCCGAAAAATGCGCTTTTGGAGTAGCCTCGGGAAAATTCCTGGGATTTCTGGTATCACAAAGGGGCATCGAAGTCAACTCTGACCAGATCAAAGCCATAGAGGCCATCCTATAAATGCTAAGCAGCAAGAAGCAGGTGCAGAAAAATAGCCTCCCTCTCCCGGTTCATCTCACTCTCCTCCGACAGGTGCCACAATTTTTTTGGTGTTCTGAAGAAAGACCAAGGTCTGCAGTGGAACACGAAATTTGTAGAAGCTTAAGATTGAAGGCATACTTGTCATCACCACCCCTACTGGTGAAAGCCAACCCAGGTGAGCTGTTGCTGATATATTTGGCCGTATCAGAAGTCGCAGTCAGCGCCGTCTTGGTATGCGAAAATAAAGGTACACGATCTCCTATCTATTATATTAGCAAAACTTTAATGGACTACGAAACCCGGTATCCCCACCTTGAAAGACTGGCATTAGCCCTCGTATGCCTTACGAATGGTACGAACATATTTCTAATGCCACCCCATAAATGTAGTAATGATCTTCCCCCTAAGAAGCGTCCTACACAAACCCGAACTTTCAGGGAGACTCGCCAAATGGGCCGTTGAGCTCAGCAAGCATGATATTATGTACCTCCCAAGGACCGCCATCAAGTCGCATGTCCTAGCCGACTTTATTGCCGACTTCAGCGCGAAAGTCATGCCAAAGGCAGAGCTCGAGGCACAACGCATCCTCCGAAAGTGACCTATGGGTCCTTTACATGGATGGCGCCGCCAATGCATCGGGATCGGGGCTGGGACTTGTTCTTGAGGTCCCCACGGGTGAAATGATTCGCCAGTCCATACGATGCCCGGAGGTAACTATCAACGAGCCGAGTACGAGGCCGTTATTGCAGGCATGAAACTGGACATCAAGTACGGAGCTCGCCGAATTCTCCTCTACTGCGACTCCAAGCTTGTAGTAAACCAGATCAATGGGACTTATCAAATCAAAGAACAGAGGTTGCAAAAATACCAGTCGGAAATCCACAGACTTATGGCTACATTTGAGGAATGCTGCTTCGAACAAATTCCCAAAACACGGAATATCGAAGCGGACGGCTTGGCAAAGTTGGCTGCCGCCACCAAAAACATCAGCAAAGAAAGTTTGGTTACGCTCCTCCACTCGGCCATCGATCACACCGAGGTACTTTCCCTAAACTTGACTTGGGACTAGCGCAACCAGTTCATATCTTATTTACAGGATGGGGCATTACCCCCGATAAAAAAGAGGCAAAGAAGCTCCGCGTACAGGCCACCCGATACTACATGATCAACGGCAACCTTTATAAAAGGACGTTCGTTGGCCCCTTAGCCAAGTGCTTAGGGCCGCAGCAAACAAGATCGGTGCTCGAAGAAGTACACGAAGGCCATTGTGGCGTCCACACTGGCAACTGCGCTCTTGTAAAATGCATTATACGCGCGGGCTACTACTGGCCCACCATGAAGAAAGAGGCAGCTGAGTACGTCCACCGGTGCGAGCAGTGCCAGAAGTTCGCCCCAATGATACACCAACAAGGAGAACCCCTCCATTCCGTTACCTCCCCATGTCCATTCATCAATTGGGGAATGGACTTAGTCAGCCCACTACCCTCAGGACGAGGAAAGGAACGACTTCTACTTGTTTTAACTGTCTATTTTTCTAAATGGTTGGAAGCAGGAGCGTACGCACAAATACGCGAACAAGAAGTTATAGCCTTTATTTGGAAGAACATCATATGCCGTTTTGGCATCCCCAAAGAAATCAGTTGCGATAATGAGCGCCAGTTCATTGATCAGAAAATGACCGAGTTCTTCGAAAAATAGCGCATCAAAAGGATACTGTCCACGCCATACCACCCCGCTGCCAACGGTCAAGCGGAATATTCGAACAAAACAATTCTAAATATACTTAAAAAGAAGCTCGAAGATGCCAAGGGTCTATGGCCCGAACTACTACACGAAGTCTTGTGGGCGCACAGAACCATGCCCAAATCCAGCATCGGGAAAACCCCATAATCGCTGGTTTATGGAATCGACACGGTCATACCTGTCGAAGTGGGCGAACCCAACTTAACGTACTCACACCTCAGCGGAATAGAAAACGACATCAGAAGGTTCCAAGACCTTGATAAAGCCGAAAGAAAGAAGAGAAATGACCCACATTAGGATGGTAGCCCAAAAACAACAAGTCGAAAGATATTACAACATGAGGGAAAAAATGAGGCTACTCAAAGTAGGGGACTACGTCCTCAAAGCCAAGACTCTAGCCTCAAAAGACCCGAGTGAAGGAAAGTTGCGGACAAATTAGGACGGACCCTACAAGATAACGGCGACATCCGGTAAATGGGCGTTCCAGCTAGAGATAATGCAAGGAAAGACGCTCCAGAACAACTGGAACGTCGCTCACCTCATACATTTCCACTTCTAAAAAGGTGTCACCTGAGTCGTACTCTTTTTCACTTACCGGAGTTTTGTCCCAATTGGGTTTTCTCGGGAAGTTTTTTAACGAGGCGGCGAAGGGATCACCTGGAGATGTTTGTAGCGCAAGTGCATCATGTCTGCAACTCCGTGAACTCTCCAAGCCAGACATGATACAGGGACTGGATTAGTGTCATCTCTAGATGAGTGTAAAGGCTACGACCATCTCCAAATGAATGTAAAGGCTACGACCATCTCCATATGAATGAATAAGCCACGACCATCTCCAAATGAATGTAAAGGCTACAACCATCTCCAGATCAATGAATATGCCACGACCATCTCCAAATGAATGTAAAGGCTACAGCCATCTCCAAATGAATGTAAAGGCTACGTCTGTATACAGATGAATGAAATGGCTACGACCATCTCCAAATGAATGAAGAGGCTATGGCCACCTCCAAGCAAACACATGGATATGGCCATCATTTATATGGCTAAGGCCATCAAGCTACATCCTTTATTTTACATGGCTATGGCCATCAGGCTACGACCTTTATTTTACATGGCTATGGCCATCAGGCTACGACCTTTATTTTACATGGCTATGGCCATCGTTTATATGGCTAAGGCCATCAGGCTACGACCTTTATTTTACATTGCTATGGCCATCGTTTATATGGCTAAGGCCATCATTCTCATCAGGCTACGACCTTTATTTTATATGGCTAAGGCCATCATTCTCATCAGGCTACGACCTTTATTTTATACGGCTAAGGCCATCATTCTCATCAGGCTAGTTACATGGCTATGGCCATCATTATCATCGGGCTACATCCTTTATTTTACATGGCTATGGCCATCATTTATATGGCTAAGGCCATCAGGCTACGACCTTATTTTACATGGCTATGGCATCATTCGTATGGCTAAGGCCATTAGGCTACTGCCTTCATTTCACGTGGTTACGACCATTATTTTACACGGCTAAGGCCATTAGGCCGCGACTTTTATTTTACATGGCTATGGTCATCGTTTATATGGCTATGGCCATCATTCTCATCAGGCTACGGCCTTTAATTTACATGGTTATGGCCATCATTTATATGGCTAAGGCCATCAGGCTACGACCTTTATTTTACATGGCCATGGACATCATTCGTATGGCTAAGGCCATTAGGCTACGACCTTCATTTCACGTGGTTACGACCATTATTTTACACAGTTAAGGCCAGTAGGCCGCGACTTTTATTTTACATGGCTATGACCATCATTCTCATTAGGACATGGCCTCTATATGTACATGGCCAGAGCCATCGCATTCACAAGGCTACAATTGCCTATTTTATACAGCTAAAGACATCAGGCTAACTTTGCACCACTATGGCCGACAAATTCCAAGCATCTAGGGTAAAGGAAAAGTACGACGACATGCCAAAAGGTAGAAAAATTACTTACAACAAAAATTACATGTTTTCATCAAGGGGAACAAACACCCCCGATACAAAAATCAGTATAAACAAGTATATTTACAAAGATCCTACGAAACCACTACTTATCTAGCCCGGCCTGGCCCTCAGGTGGCCCGTCCTCATTTCCGGGAGGGTACGCCCTGGAAATCCAAGAGCTGGATTCCAAGCGATTGATATCTGCTGAGTTTCCCCCCTCCAGGGTCGGTGATTCAGGACCATAGCCCACCGCCTCAGGAGCAACTCTAACTAGTTGGCGTTGGTTCTCAATCTCCGTTTCAGACGCTCGACCAGTCGCCAGGAATTCCTCAAGCACGACCAGCTTAGCCTTCTCGTACACCCACATCTCGCGTACCTCACGAGACATATTGGCTTGAGCGAGGGCTAGCTTAAGCTCCTCGACCTCGGCCTTCGTGGCTCTGAGTTCCTCCGTTAGAGCCGCCACTCGGGTGCGCAACTCTGCTGCTCCTCCGCCATAACACGACCGAGACGCAGCTCCTCGTCCTTGGCCTAGATAAGGACCTCCATCTCCGCAGCCCGAGCAACAGCGGCCATGAGATGTTCATCCACCTTTTCAGCTCGGCCACTCTTTTTGTTCAATTGCGCATCAGACTCTACCAGGCCCTCACGAACAACTCTAAAATTGGGGTCCTGTTTGTATATGTCGGCCAGGGTTCGATGCGCCTCGCGCGCCTTATTGTACTTCTGCGACAGCCGGTTGTATTTGGCCATCTTCTCTTTCCAGCGCCGATACCTCTCCACCTCCAATACAAGAGTCTGGAAAAGAGACCAAGTAAGTACGGGAAAATCATAACCCTACATAAAGAAAGGTCATTAAGCAAAGCAGAGGCATACCTGTAGGGCTATGCCCGCCACCCATTGGGACAAGGCTCTATCACTAAGCTCCACCAGGGTCGTGCGCTCAGCACCGGCGCACAAGAGCGTCATGCTGGAAGCAGCCTCCTCACAGTTCTCCAGCAAATTGTAGTGACTTGGGATCACTATACGACGAGAAGATTGGCCGGCCATCATCTCCACCTGGTCCAAGGACCTACCTCCTCCGTTTACGCCCTCCGTGAGTGCCTCTGAGCCTGCCACATCCATGTCTTCGCTCGTCCTCGCCGCGGCCTCCCTTCTAAGATCGGCTCTTCCTGATGGAATAGCCTTTGCCATAAAGACCGGCCTGATACAGGGCCATATGGCCTGACCTTTCCTGACTGGGTGGCCACGGCCTTGCCAGTGAGGATCCGGCATTGCCTCCTCTAAAACGTCTCCTCCTCTTCACGGTACCCCTCAGTGGGGTGCATAGCGGGCTCAGAGGAGGTCGACACGACAGACGGCGTCCTTACGGGGGCAATCTCAAGGACAGCCACCGACGCCTCTATGGGCGTCATCTCAGGTACAACCCCCATCAAGGCCTCAGATGCTATCTCTAGGGCCGCTTCTGATGTATCCTCCTGTCTTAAAGGAGGCGAAGCACTACCCTTGGAAGTGCCGACAAGGATCAGATACGTCTCAGGATCGGATGCCGTCTTAGAAGGACCGACCACAGTCTTCTTATTCTTTTTCTGCTGCTTCTTCTTTCTCGCCTTCTTAGAGGCGCCCCGACCTACCAAAACACATGAGAGACGGATAAGGAAATTATATGGGCCCCCAAATCGTAACAAAGATTAGGTAAAGCCGTTACCAACCGGGATTTGAAGCCTAAGAAATTCAGTCCAAGAACGACTCTCCTCTGCAAACGGTATCAGCGCCTGCACCCACGACCTAATGTCGTCAACACTACAAGGAAGAAGAGCATCCATTGCATGAAAACAAAGGAAAACTTTTGACAGTAAGGTCAAAATAGTAAACATCACGCACATCAATACTTACGTGCGTAATTCCACACTTCTGGAAACCTATTAGGGTTGGGCACAAGGTACTCGGTACGGACGTAGAAGAACCTCGTCCAAAATTTATGATTGGCCTTGTCATCCACATGCGCCATGAAGATTTTCTTGCCCCTACTCCTCAACTGGAGCATCGACCCTCTCATGAAAAACACATTGATCATTTGCAAAAGGTGATGAACGGTCACCTCCTTTCCGGCCTTCGCCGCATAAACGGATACTACCCTACACACTTCAAGGCGTACGGGGTAAGCTAGGCCAGACATACTCCGAACCAGCGATATAACTCCTTTGATAAAGGATAAATTGGAAGGGTGTATCCAATTCGGAAGGCGTATTAGTAGAAGGCACAGTACCCGGCCTTGGGCACGTTAGCATAATCTAGCCCTACGGGAACCATGTCAACGTTATCGGGAATATCATAAGTCTCCCTGAGAGAGGCCAAGTGGGACATCATCATCTCACTATGCTCCAAAGGGCAGACGTTACGCTTGTTCAGAAAATCACTCCTTTTGCTCATATCGCGTGGGAGCAGGTTGGCTGTTGATAGAGGAATAAAAATTCCTCAGCCTCCTCACCGTCCGAGGATGACGGAGACCTGGTAGAAGCGACGTCCCTGGTTCTGTTATCATCACGCCTACGTTTCTCCATAGTGGATGATGTAAGAAAAAGGTATTACGGATCGCAAGTTCGATTCCTGAGAATGAGAATTTTAGGGAGAAAAGAATAGCAAACACCAGAAAAAGATAAGGAAAAGAATGAGGAAATACTCTCCGAAAAGGATCGAAAGATGAACCTAGTCCAACTCTCCATCTATTTATATGAAAAAGTACATGGAAATCAAAGGGGCATGATTCAAAAATTGGCGCAGGAAACCCAAACGTAACATCATAACCTGAACCACCTCGGGAGTAGAAGTAATGATCACGCATGTGATCGATGACATCACCCCAAAAAGAAATTTCGAAAAGGAGACAACATGTCAACGACATAACCTTTTCATACGCAAACGCGCCTCTCATATAGGTACCAACAGGAACGACCAAATTTCTATGGGCATCGAGCACGCATGTCCGTCCATTGGAAACGCCTTTCAAATGTGTCCTCAATAAGCGGAGGGACTATCTGTATTGGGCAAATTTGGTTCCTCACATCCTCGTATTATCTACATGCAGCCTCGTTAAAGAAGACTGCCTTATCATAGTCGACCGACTTAAGCAAGGCCGGTCCCAATCAATAAACGGACTAAGTGATGTGACTCACTATATTGTCACCTCAAGCTCTGACATTCGTATATCGAGGCCACCAACTCCCGCAATTATTTTTATTACTTCGAGGAAGGTCCCTTAGTATACAAAGGGGGCCTCCTCCCTTTGTAAGTTTTTTACGTGTAATTCTTTACTGAAAATACACATATCTCTCTATCTGACTTTCTCTCTCTCTCTCTCTCTCTCTCTCTCTCGCTCTCTCTCCTGTGCAAAATCTGTTATTTGCCTTATTGTTCTTATATCTTAGTCCTTTCACTATTTCTAGACCATATTACATTTGATTCCAATTGATTCATATTATGTTTGATTGTTTCTAAGCTATATAAGTGCTCGAATAACTTTTTAGCCAAACAAGCTTCTTATAATTTGGCTTCTTATAATACATCCCAGTATAATCACATTTAGTGAGGTCTAAGGAGAGTAGTGTGTATGCAGACCTTACCCCTACCCTAGGGTAGAGATGCCATTTTCAAATAGAAACCAGACATCCTTCCCTCCAAGAACATCCCACCTTGCTCTTGGGGAGACTCGAACTCATATCCTCTCGATTGGAAGTGGGGGTTGCTTACAATCAGAGCAACCCCTCTTGTCCCTTATTATCGTCCCCACTCTTTTTCACCTTTTTAACTTTTTTTGAACGAAATGGACACGTGAATATTTGCATTAGTCGATAATATTAGTATTAATTGAAAATATTGTGAAAAATTTCATTGAAGCGAATTTTGTTGTTGTGAGAGTTAATAAATCTCGATCTATACAGAGGAATTTGCGTCAACACAAATCAATCTAAGAAATTTTCTTTTAATTACTTGATTGTAGTAAAGTAATCTAAACGAGGGGCATAATTGTAATTTCAAGTAATTTTCTTAATAAATGGGACCATTTCTCTAAAATTAAAAATTTCTGAAATTATTTATTACAAAATTTAAAAAATTTCAATAAAACATGAAATACAATAATCTCACATTAATCTTGAGCTTATTTTCTTATTCTTATAGCAAATGATCTCTTAAAGTTAAGTGTGCAATTAGGTGAATGAATGAGCATTACTGCTTGGAGATTCTTAAGTCAATATTTATTTTCAATCTACCTTTATACTCCATCTGTCTCATATTAATAATCGTGGTTACTAAAATTATTTGTCATTTTAGAAGTTAAAAAAAAAATTATTTTTTTTCCTTTTTGTCCTTAATAATAATTATTCTTAAAATGGAGATAAGACGTAAATAAAATAAATATTCGAAGAAAGATTATATCTTAAGATATAAATAAGGCTAGAATAATCCAATTCTTTTCCTAATTAATATTTCTTTAGGGGCGTGTAAAAGAGAAACACGACACATACTATGAGTCAAATGGATTAAATTATAACATAGAACTAAGGTTAAACATCATTAAAAGTCGTAATAGACTGGCAACAAATAGTTCAGCATCTTTAACTAGAGATCTCAGATGAGCCAGAGGATTGTTTGACTCCCAAACTGAAACTTTCCGAGGCAAATTTGGATTAATCGGGACCATAGCGGGTGTGCTTATCTTCTATCTCTATATTTAACCTAATACATTATCTTATAGATTTAATTAAAGTAACTCTAAAATGACAAAAGAATTCCATACTAAAATGATCAAATTGCCCCAATAATTGAAACCTTTTGTTTTCAGGAGGTGGATTGAACTGTCATAAACCACAAATCCATTGACATGGAAAAGGAAATATAGCATTTTTTTAAATCAGTGACCTAAACTAAAGAATTGATTCTAATGGCCAACTTTTAAAACCAAATATGTGGCATTAATTTGCTCAACAAAGAAATATATCTGTTTGATCAATCGCATCTAATTAGTGGTGACCGATTCTTTTTTATTTAAAAACATTATTCTAAAGGTAATGTTAGGTAATGGTCCTCTATCTTGTCGATTAGTTTGGTCTTTGAAAAATTGATGAAAATACTCGGAAATTAATGTTACCAAAAAAATCGTTATATGTAGTTAATGAACTACATGTGAAATGACATTTTAGTTTGCTTCAAGCTTTTTTTAATTCTTATATATATATATATATATATATATATATATATATATATATATATTTATTTATTTTTATTGAAATACTAATTCAAAATTATAATAAAAAATTATGATTATTTAGGATTTGGTATTTGCAAGTTATCCAATTCATGTCTAAATATGTTTAGAAGTCAGAATTATATAGCAATATATTTTTATATTTCTAGTTAAAATTGGTTTCGTACTATTATAAATAGGGATATTGGTAGTTTATTTTATGTGTGGAGGAGTATGTATTTGTAGAGAGCATTCATATATTTATAACTAAAATTTTTTTCTTCGTTTCATATTTAAATTTATTCTTTTCTATATAAATCCATCGTTTTAATAAATCCATATAAGATTTAAACATATTAATTAGGTCCCTAAAGTTAGTAAATTGTAAAAAACACGATATTTGGGAGTTGGAACTAGAAATTTCTTTTAAAGAAAAGGAGAAACTAATAAAGTATGAAGTCATATTCCCGATTTTAAAATAATGATTAAAGATTATGAAGAATATTTGTTCCACATATATGCTATGCCCACTTTAACAACACCTTAATGGTCAATAATTAACTAAAGATACCAAATTTGCTAAAAAAAATAATATGCCAACTCACTATTGAAAATACCCCTAGCCTTAAATATTAGAAAAAGATAAAGGACCTGATAATATCGTGAACTACAACTAATGCAATGTAATTAAAAAACCAAAAGGAGGAACAAAAAAGAAAACAACAGTATTCATAAGTCCTAAGAGAGAATATGTACCACATTGAAATTGTTCATAAAGAAATGAGGTGGGTATATGTGGATTTAAAATTTAAGTATTGTTTTAACATTTAAGTTTCTTAGTATTAAATCTGACATAGCAAATTTTAAAAAATAATTTTTATGATTTTATACATAAATTTAAATTTCGAACCAAAATTATTAGGTTCAGTATATTCAGTGTTGGACTGCTACATCAGTTTGTGATGGTGGGGTGGATATTTATTCTTAAAATTACGATTCCGACCTAATATTATTGTAATTTTAATAAATTTTTATACAAATTTATATTTTACGTCGAAAGTAATGAGATCGGTAAATTTAATGCTCGACAAATATATCTGCCTCAAATAGTAAAATGGATTGAATCCCTTCATTCTTTATAAAAAATATAGTATTCAAGTCATGACTCTTTAATATATATATTATATAACATAAATCTGAATTAATCGAATCAATAAATATAAATCACATGGTTAAAACTAAAAAGAAAAAACATTTTGACAATGAAATGGAAAATTAAAAAGGAAAGATGGAGGTCGGCTCGGTTCCTTGTACAAATGAATCTCTTGGTTTTGGCTCGGAGTTAGGTTTGGAACTCTGTTACGTGTGACTTCAGAAGGATAAGAACGAACTAACTTCTACTTTGTTCACCTACGCACTTGTCGACAACCCCACCGTCACCTCCTTAAGGAACTATATAATGCAACTTAAATTATGCACAATGATATAATTTTTTTTACATAAATAATATAATTTAATCGGTTGTAACAAATTATTGTTTTATCTTTTGTACTAATTTATGCTTAAGATAAGTATTATATTTTCATCTTTAAGTTGAATTCTTTTATATTTATTACGTGAAAACTCAAGGGCCTCACGTCGATTTTACGAGCATGAAGAGAAATTTACAATTTTTGTCATAACTCATAAGGTCCACGTGACACCTTAGACAAATTTCATATTGATACAATACGGAAGAAATAATATTAGGTATAAGCAAATAGACTTTAAATTCTATGTACTTTAAAATCGTGCGAACATAGACTTAAAGCGGACATATTACTAGTTGGATTGTTGCACTCCTATCTTATACGCGCGAGCTCCATGTTATTTGCCACCTTTGATTTGTGTTTGAGTCCGCTCTTTGAATTATGTCCTTAGTAGTTTAGTTGACTCACTTTTAAAGCTAGCTAGTATATAATATGGTAATTCTCTTTTTTTTAGATAAATTTATTTTATTTAAGTCAAGGGTTTATTCGAAATAATCACTTTATTTATAGCAGGTAGAGAATTTTTTTATTCGAAATAATCACTTTATTTATATCAGGGAAAGAATTTTTTTTACTATATACTACTATTCTTAGATCCCGGCTCTATAAATATATTGAATATGTTGTTATACCATCCTAACGAGAGCATAGTTTAAATGGTAGCATAAATAAGGATCATTTGTGCAAATACATTTTACCGACTTTTTTACTAGTTCACTAAATTCTTTTGTTTAAATATAATATAGTAAAAGTTATTTTATGAAAGCCTTCTCATTTTCTTGGAGATATTTCTTTTTTCTTTGTCTTGGAGATATTGTTGACTTTTTTCCTACCCACCCCCTCCCCCCACCTCCCCCAAAACCAACCCAACTCCACCTCTTTTTTTTTTTCCATTCCATTACAAGTAGCCTCCTTTCTCTCTCCTTACTTCCTAAACTTTTCAAAAACCAAACATCTCTCTCTCTCTAAAAAAATTGGTGTAGAAAAACCAGAGCTTTACTACAAAAGGTTTCAAACTGGCGATTGATAATCAAGATTCCACAGTCTTAGAACTCAAGCCTAAGAATAGAAGAATAATGGTAAATTTCAACAACCCCTTAAACTCTTTTAATTCTTTTTATTATCAATTTGATTGCTTTCAACTCTCTTTTTGTTCATTTATTTTAAAATTCTGTCCTTTTTTTTGTTAATAGGGAGCTGGAATACCTGATGAAGAGGAAAATAATTGGCCACTATGGTTAAAGCCATTACTTAAAGAAAAATTCTTTGGTCATTGCAAATTACATGCTGATTCTCACAAGAGTGAATGCAATATGTATTGTCTTGATTGTATAAATGGCCCTCTTTGTTCTCTTTGTTTAGCACATCACAAGGACCATATTGCCATTCAGGTATCTCATTTTTCCTTAATAGAAAAAATGGTCCTTTTGCTATTTTCCTAAAGTCTATCGAAAACATCCACTCTGCCTTTATGAATAGGGGTAAGACTGTGTACATATTACGCTCTCTATATCCTACGTATGAGATTAAGTTGAGTTTTTTATTGTCGAAAAAGATGGTCTTTTTGTAACAAATTTAGTTCTCTCTGTTTAGCAGCCATTTATAATTATATTAGGGTAAACTGTTTATATTATATCCAGGAGTACAATATTTTCTCGAATCCTGCATAAATGCGGAATATTTTGTGTACATAATTGGCTTTTTGGTACAATATACACAATAGAGGAGCCAGAAATTTTAAAGAGGGTTTATAGCTACACATTGTATACGACGAAGCCAGAAATTCTGACAATGTGGTACAAGAAAATGCTAAAGTGTCACACCTAAAGTTTGATCATGTTATTTTAAGCAATTTTTAACCTGCCTTTGCCGCTATACTAAAATCTTCTTTTTATGTAAAAAAAATATTCAAAATGCCAAAAAAGTTTTTTCCAGTATAATTTTTTGACGAAAATGATAGTGTATAGCATTGATATTCTATAGAAGTCTTCTTTGAAATTATGAATAATTGATTTTGAGTACTCTGTGTTTGTTTGGTTGGACAGATAAGAAGGTCATCATACCATGATGTGATAAGGGTGAATGAAATTCAAAAGCATTTGGACATTTCTTCAGTCCAAACATACATTATCAACAGCGCTAAGGTTGTCTTTTTGAATGAAAGGCCACAACCTAGGCCAGGCAAAGGTGTAACAAATACTTGTCAAGTTTGTGAAAGGAGCCTTCTTGATTCCTTCAAATTCTGCTCTCTTGGTTGCAAGGTACATTATTGTTTAATTTTCCTAGTCGATATACATAATTATACTTAGCTATACACATATTATACATGGATTTTATATATATACTTTATATCTGGGGGCTATTTTTAGTTTACGATTGGGTGGATGACTATTTAGGCTAGAGTTTCATTAAATTGTTCCATTTTTTTCATCTTGACCAAATTTTCTTGCTTTAATTTTGACTTTTAATGGCATTGAATTGAATTGGGCGTGTCCAAAATATCTTGAATTGCGTATATTTCAAGGTATATTTTGGTTTAATGGTCGTTGATAGTGTGGTTTGACAAATGTGATGCCATTAAATGGTGCGTGGAAATTTCACTTATATTTACTAGTCTATTGATAGGAAAACTTTGGCATAATCAACGTTTTTTAATTAGAAATTTCAAAGTTGTTAGACATTGTAATTATCAATGACTCTCTCTTGCATTTATTTAGTACCCAAATGGAAATGTCATTCAAATCTTGATTATTAGCAACCTTTGATATTATGTGAATTATTGAATTGGTCCGAATAGAACATAATGAATATTGATGATTTTTATAGTTGATTCTAACTTGATCATAGCAGGTTGTCGGGTCCTCAAAGAACTTTGTTAAGAAACCGAAGCAATTATCGGCGAAAAGGCGGCGGTCGGTGGCGATGGCATCGGACTCCGATGACTCCTACAGCAGCAGCAGCCATGGTAGGTACAAGAGCCACAACAACAAGGTCCAAAGTTTTACTCCGTCGACGCCCCCTCCAACTTCAGTTAATTACAAAACGGCCAAGCGAAGAAAGGGAATTCCACATAGATCCCCAATGGGAGGACTACTTATAGAATATTAAGTCCTTTTATATACCAAAAATTAGCATAATTCCCCCACATATACCAAACACTTGTGCTTTTCTCACAAAGAAGGCCAGTGTTTCATAGCTTTGTCTATAAGAACAATAATGTGTATAGTGTCAGCAAGATGAAAAGTTAGAGGGTGAGAGTTGAAATAAGAAAAAATGCAAGGACTAAATGGGATAAGTTAGAAATTGGGATTAGATAATAATGCCGTAGTATATAGGATGATGAAATATCAGATATGATGGCTCTTGGCTTTTAGAATGGTTACATAGGTTTTGTGTGTTTGACTTTTTCTTTTTACATTTTGTATCAAAATTGTAGATATACTGTAATATTGCCAGGATTTTTTAACATTATGTCCATACATAGATGGTATTTTACAACAACAACTACCCAATATACTCCCACCAGGTGGGGTCTGGATAGATGGTATTTTAGTATTGTAAATAATTTGTAGTCCTCTTTTATTGTTCTGATTTTGGAAGCATTCTTGTTATTTTAAGAAAATATTACTTGGTAACATTCCAATGTTACATTAGTAACAACAATAACATACCAATAATATATCAGAAGTGCGATTTCGGAAGGATAATAAATATATATATATATATATATATATATATATATATATATATATATATATATATATATATATATATATTATTCCTACTTTCTAGTGGTAAAAAAAAAGTTATTTCTAATAGACTTTTTTTCTTTTCAATTCAGAATATCTAATAGTTATTTCCCGCGTTTCAATTTAAATGACAGTATTTGATCATATATATTTTTTTTAAAAGGAAAAAATTTGTAACTTGTAATTTTAGAAGTACTACGTATTAGATTTATGTATTATAAGCTCAATTTTGAAACTTACTAGCAATACTTTGTGGGTGTTTTTTGATTATTGAATAAATCATTTGTTGAATACTAAACTTTTTTTCTTTGTCACAGAACTTAAGATATTTATAATTTTTACATAAATGCAAATTGACATTTTAAGATTTACCAACACAAAAGTTAGATTCTAGACTGGTCGATATGGTTTGTGATCGTATCATCAGTGGCAGAGCTACCTATCTAGGGAAGGAGTTTCAATTGAATCTTTTATGTTAAAAAAATTAAAAAGGATAATGCACGAAGCTTCCGCTTTGTGTGGGGTTCGAATAGTGGCGAAGCCAAAAATTTACTCAAGGGTGTTCAAATTTGAAAGAAGTAAACAAAATTCACCGAGAAAAAGTATTCAATATATGTCATATATCTCTAAAATCTAATATTTTACCTATATGTGCAGTATAATTTTCCAACGAACGGTGGTTAGTTGACCACCCTTTATGTCACGACCCAATTCCTGAACCCGGTCGTGATGGCGCCTATCGTGAAGACAAGGCCAGCCAACGAAACAACAAAATCCTTTTTAACCATTAATTTAACATGAGATAGTCTGAAGCATAATATATATAATGAAAAGTGCAGAATAAAAGTGATAATACGGGGAAATCCTCCCAACACAGTCCGAAATCGGGGTGTCACAAGTCACGAGCTACTGAGTTTACTAAAGTCCTACAAAGTTTGGAATCAAGAAAAAAGTCCGAGGATAATGTAAATAACAGAAGATAAAGGAGAATGGGGCTGCAGACGTCAACAACTACCTCATCACTCCTAGTCCGCCTGGTCTGGAAGGAAATCAGCGCTCAGGAACAAACTCAGCTCTGCCTGTATCTGCACACATGGTGCAGGGAGTAATGTGAGTACTCCGACCCAGTGAGTAATAAAAAAAATAATGGCTGAAAGCTAGAAATCTCATAAATGCACAAAAGAACACTATCTCAAGCAGTAAATTCAGTCAGACAATAAAACAGTGAAGTATCAGTAAAATTCTCTTTTAAAAGCAGCTAAAGACAAACATGTTCAACAAGTAAGAAATAATTAGCAACCAGCCCCTCGGGCTCAAATTAGATCCAGGTCAGCCATTGTTACATGGCCAATTTACATCATACAATACTGTTGTTACCACTGCTTCAAATCATATGGGTACCCGCGCTCACTGTGGGGGTTCAGATTCCGGAGGGGCTCATACAACCCAAGCGTTATATAATCATAAGGCCTGAAAGCCTCTACATATCAACATGAGGCCTGAAAGCCTTCTCACAATATACTCGAGGCCTGAAAACCTCCTCACATCACTCAACATATCCTCGCATATGGCCCTCGACCTCAACCAGTCAAGAAAATAGTCATAAGCCCCTTGAGCAACAGTAAAACAATAGTGCTCAGCTCGAACATAGTTCAAATATCATTTTAAAACTCAAGTCGAGTAAAATTATAGCTGAGTTCATGAAACACTGTATTTCAAGTGGGATTGAGTTCAATTAATATTTCAATTAGTGAGGAAACTGTGATAGGAGTTCACAAAGCATTTCAAATAGAAGCCCAAGTACGACAATAAGCCCAAGTCATGGTAGAAAACAACAAGTCTTTGACGAATACACAGTAAAATATCAACCGGGATGGAACAAGTCACAATCTCCAATAGTAAATATCTCCGCGCTCGTCATACAGTGCGTGTCTCATCTAAACATAACACTACATTGTGCAAATCCGGGGTTTCAGACCCTCAGGATATCATTTAAAATCATTACTCACCTCTAGCCGGCCAAGAGACTAGCTCGCTATGCATTTTCCTCTCCAATCGCCATCCTCGCGTGTCTAATCTGTCCATAACCACAACGAATATGTTACAATAGGCTAAGGGAACATAACCCAATCGAAATGACTCGAAGAATATCGAAGTTCACGAAATTAGCAAAACGCGAGCCTTGGGCTCACTTTTCGAAAGTCAGAAAACTTAACATCATCAGATTCCTTATCTCGCCACTAGTCTATACATATAAATATTTCCCGAATCGAAGTCCAAATGGCCCATCGAATCCCCATTCTTCCTTCTCTTATGTTCAAGTCCTAACCTCCATTTTAGACCTCTAATTCCTTTATTTTTACCCTTAATTCATGTAATAACACATTAAATTTATCTTTTAGGCTCAGAATTATTTACCCCAATGAAGTACCTTGATTACCTTGATTCTCGAATTCTTTTGTGCAACTGATTGTACTTAACTTGCGCTTCACCCTTTTCTCCGATAAGTCTGTGACCTCGGATGAACGCAGGATGACCCAAGCTAGTGTAACTGTCTTCCAACCAACCTGAGTAGTGCGTCACACGCCCGGCGTGATACTTGTCTGCCTCAATATATTCTCTCCCCAAGACGAATTTGCAATGCCACATGTGCTGAGAGTGACACCTTTGAGGGCTATTATCGTTCTGAAAGTCATCCTTGAAGTGACTCATTTTGTCTACCTTGGTATGATTTGTTTTCTTCCTGCTTGCCTCATGACTCTGAGAGGGACATAAGGATAAGTTCCTCTCATACCAATGAGTATAAGGAACGGTGCATCCTGAGAACCAACAATGAACTCCCATATTGGGAACCACTCATACATCCACTGTACTTGATCTTTCTTCAGATTCTCAAATAACTCTAACCATCCTCCAGCATCTTCTGGTTGGACGAACATGTTAGGCATGAAGTTCATTCGCTTTGGGTGGTGAAAAGCGATATGATCATCCCAGTCTCTGCGTATAATTTCCTGCCGGTAATCACCTTTCTGAAGGTGTTCTATAAGCTAGAGTTGAAGCAATAATTTACAACCTTCAAAATGTTTGGCCCCTTGTTGACACTTTTCCAGGGCTTGATATATCTCAGCGACAATCATGAGCACTATGATGAAAGACTGCCCGTCAATCCCTTCCATCAAGGTCTTGGTTACTATGGCTAGTCTAGTGTGGATCCTAGCCTTCTTCATAGAAAAGATTATCATACCCAAAAAAACGGAACATGAAGCTGTCACACCTCATTTTTTACACAACCCATGAGGGGTATAAGTTAGTTTTTTCACTTTAAGTGACATTATTCGAGATGAGATTATTTGATTAATTACAGAGTCACCACTTGGAATGAATTACGGTGTTCCAAGTCACCGATTTATTTTAAATCCCAAATCGAGGTAGTTCTTTATTTTTTTAAAAAAAATTCTGTGAACCAGAAATTCTAAGTAAGGAATTCTGTTAATCCGGGAAAAGATGTTAGGCATCCCCGTATTTTGTGGTTGTAGCACGGTCTCTTAGCAATTTGTATTTGGCCTAATTATTTAACTACTCATTTCTAAAATCTATGTGCAATTATATTTTTACCTCTTTTAAAATACTTGAATTATTCATAATAATCGAGTTACGCGTATGTATACCCTTTTCTTTTGGCGCGTCAAAAATTATGTCATGCGAACGTGTCCATAATCAATAATGCTTTGTTTATTTTATTAAGAAAAGTTTGTTTGAAGTTGCGCGAACGCATCCCTCAAGTTATTTTTCAGAATTTACTTTGCAACTATGTTACACGAACATATACATAATCACAAGGCTAAGCTAAATCGAGCCTAAGGCAAACTACGAGTTTTTAAAGTATTTCTGAATTAATTTATTTATATGCGGACCATAAGTTAAAGGATTATATTTATATATGGCACACCCCAATTTGTTAATCTAAGTTTGTGAGGGCCAAGTGTTATAAGCCTAAAGCTTGCACACCTCAATTTTAGAAGGCTTGTTTAATTAAGGCCACCTAGGATATCCCTACTTAATAATTAATTCAACAAAGGCTAATTAATTATGAAAAAGTTCTAAATTATTTTTGGGCAAAAAGGGAAAATGGGCTAATGATAGCCTGCTACTGAATCAGCTTTGACAGCTGAAATATGGGCTCATAAATAGCCCAAAATTAGAAAGCCCAACTTGCAACTATAAATCTTAAGACGTACAACCCACGTTGGGCTTAAGTTCCAAATAACCCAGCGTTGAAAAATAAGGATCCAGTTAAATTCAAGTGGCTCTTACGGAGAATTAATACAGAAACTGATTTGGAAATTAACTATAATATATTAAAAATTATATGCATGACTAAACTGGATAACATATTTTCTATTGCAGTAAAATGAACTTTATAGCTGAAAATCCATCTGTAGGGTTCAAAGCCCAGGCCCTATTTTCCTAGGCCCAAACTCGCTCAAGAGCCCCGAATGTTGGACCTCAATGCAAGTCTGGCCCCAATTGTTTTGTCACACTATTGCTGTATTGTAAAGAAAATAAAGAATCCAGTTGTGGTGACCCTATACTAACCAAATATGAAAACGAATGAGCTTAAGAAAAATTATTGTAACAGTCCATTTACAAACTTGAAAGTCCTAAATTACACAATGAAGTTTAAATTTATAGAGGATCAGTACATCAAGAGCTGACGTTTAGGGGATTTTAAAGGAACAAAATACAGTAGGAATGAGGGCTCCCACTGATCCCAGGTTCCCTTTCATTGCTTCTTTGAGTCCTATGTGCCAAATATGCAAGAACTCAGCTACATAGCTGCTCCTCACAGAACTATTTGTCCAGGAACCCAGTATGATGCTTCTGGTGGCCAAAATCAACCCTTTTCTTTAAGTATCTCATGGATCCAACCACGTAGAAGGTTAGATTCATGAAGCTACTTCAGTTATACTACCTCGACAGACCTAAACTTAAGAATGCAATAATAAAAAAATGACTATACCTGAGTTTAACTATATTGAAAGTTAAACACACAAATTATTATAGGTTTCAACTTAAAATCCCAGCATCTTCTTTCCTCAGCATTTGGATCCGAGCTTAAAATCTTTTAAAGCCAATTAGTTCAACAAACTAGTGGATAAACCAATAGGCTACAACTTACAACGAATCAGTTAAAGGACAAATGAAAACCATTATTTTTTAGAGTAAAAGAAATCAGATGAAGGAGAGTAAGAAAGCATTACATGATGAACCCGAATACTCTCGTGAGATACAACTCTCTAGGTGATTTTAACAACATTTTTACACGCTGAAATATAGAGAGAGACACATGAAAAAACTGATGAAAGATGAGTAACAGACATTAATTCCTACTGTTAATATATGCATCTATACACACATAGTTATGAATAAATTCAAATTGCACAAATAGAGTCATTCTCGTAGCTGAAACTTAGTTACATACCTAGAGATGATTCAAAGAAGACCAAATAAAGGTCAAGAGAAAAACTGATTCTTCTAAAGATAGTGATTAAAAACAAACAACACACAGTACCAAATCAGAACCCAATTTCAGCTTCCAAAACCTAGAGATTTCAACTCAAGAAGACCAAAGGAAATCCCTCTACTTCAAATCATTTTCAGCTTTTAAGAAAAAGGAAAGACCAAAAGAGTAAAGGTTTTCTTAAAGTTTAAAACCTAGTTTTCAGCCGAAGAGAGAATGGTTTTTGTGCAGTAAGAATAGTGATAAAAAATCTGTGTGAGAGTGAGGGAGTGTTTCTTTATATTGAGTGTACAAAAGAGCATAAAAAATGGAATATGCTAACATAGAATTATGAAATTCAGAATAGTAAAGCATCTTATACAATTGTCTGTCTTTTTTCCTTATCCAATACCCACATTTCCTAAAGATAAGGACAACTGTATTTTATTCCAGGACTTTCTGATTTTTGACCTAAGTAAAAATCCATTTTTAGCCTTCAAGTTACTGCTTATTTCAGCTTTAGCCTAAGTTCTAATTTTAAAATAATTGCAAATACTTTAGGCTTTTAACATGTGATTAAATTGCCCCAAAGTACTGTATTTCAAATTCTAAAATTAAGCTAAGGTCAGAAAGTGGTTTTTCAGAGGCTCAAATCAGATCTTAACACCAATTAAACCTAAGTAGTCACATGAATAGGCAATTGAGACTGATTCAAAAGGTTTATTCAATTTTAATCAAATTCAAGGTAAATCAAACTAAAGCTGAACTAGGCAAACAATTGATGTGAATTATATCAAAACGAACTATGTTGAGAACTATCGTCTAGAAGAAATCATGAGATGAAGGGAATTAACAGAACCAGTCATGCAAATTAAATCCTTAATCTATGAAACCTAAACAAATGATAGTGTTAAAATAGAGAAAAAAAGGAAAAATAACCTAAATCGTGCAATTTGAGTATTGAAAATGCGAACATGCTTTAATTAATCAAGAACAAATAAATAACTAAGCATTTGCTAGAAAAAACAAAGAAAAGAAACAAAGTAATCAAAAGTAAAATCTAAACATGCATTTACAGGCAGAATTACACCATAAAAAAATTTAGCCAAAGGGAAGGAGGAGGATGAGATAGCCAAGAGAAAAAAAAGGGGAAAAGAAGATAGAAGAACAGCCAAAAAATTACTTATAGGAGAACAATCAGAACCAGGGGGCTTGGTTGAAATCAAGGCTGATTAAGGCAACTCGAACAATAGGTCGAACCATCATGGATCAACTACTTTCATCAAAAGCAGTTGACCCATGTAGAATTGAGCAATTAAAACTCCCCGAATCGTCTTGGTAGAAGTTTCTATGGTTTCAAAATCTAAGATCCAAAATTTGACAAAATTAGGGAAGATTTGGAGGGGGCTGATGGTAGCTTAGTGTGAATTTGGAGCAGATTAGAGTAGTTAAGGTCTTTGGCTATGAATTTGATCTAATATTCGAAGATTTTAATTGGGATTCGAGGAAAGAGGAATGAGGATTCAGAATGAGAGGGTGAAGGAGAGTTCAGGGTGTGAAAATGACGGCGATTTCCGGCGGGTGGCATGCGGCGGAGTTATATTTGGTCTCTGAGGGTGGAAGATGAAGTGAGATAAGGGGTTTTGGGTGGTGGGTTGACCCGGTTCGGACAGTTATATCTTAAGTACAAAGGAGTTCCGGCTGTCGGATGATGAAGATCCAACGACTATGATGACTTAAGGAAAAACGACGTCGTTTGGAAGTCATCTATGGTGGACCGGGCGGGGAACAGAGATCTGGGCCGGTTTGAACGATTTTTTTGGGTAAAATCTTTTGGGCTTGAGGAAATTAAATAGAAATGGCCCAAAAAATCAAATGTCTCATTTTCTTTTCTTTTCTTTTATTCCAAATTCTTTCATTTTTCCAAAATAAATAATTTAAATCTAAATTAATCTTAAAATTGAATTAGCCTATAAAAAATATTAATTAATTAATATATCTAATTAAAAACCAAATTTAAAGAACACAACCAAAATTCGAATTTAAACAAATAAAATGCGAACATTTGTTATATTTTTGGTGATTTTCTAATTTTATGAAACACTAATTTACTAATTAATCTAAAAAATATAAAATTAAATCCTAAATGCAGATGCAACATATTATTTTTTTGTATTCTTTTTATGAATTAATAAAATTAAACATGCGTAAAAAACGCAACCAATCAAGAAAATCTACAACAATTCCTAAAATAAAAAATAACTAAAAGGAAATCTATTTTTTTTGGAATTCTGTAGGAGTGATCGATGTGAGGAAAAAATCACGTACTCACAGAAGACAAAAACCCTTCTGTGGATAAGGGCAAATTGGCGGTGTAGGTGCAGTATGACTTGCTATGGCCATACCTCTCGTACAAGTAGTCAAATGGTATGTAGGATCTTTAAGACAGGTCAGATCTGTGTTTCTCTCGAATCTCATCATCTTAAGAAAGCTTCTATTTTTGCGATTCTCCAGCATAATCAGACCCAGGGTCTCCCAAGGAATACCAGCTAGACCCCAAATTTCTTCCAAAAAAGGGATCATTTCCAAATCCCGAAGGGAAACACCAATCGATTACTATACCAGAACAAAGTTATTGCCTCTACGATTTTGTTATCAGGCTGGATTTCCAGAAGTGAAAGCAAATTCCCTAAGTATTTGCGGACAAGGGTCTGATCGCTGGCATGAAGGTCCTCACACCAGCTTAGCAACCTTGGGTGAATGGTGGTTACCATACCGAATATGGGGACTGTGCCTCATTTTCTGCAAAATAAAGGGTTAAACCTAGACTAGACTATTTATATCAACAATTAGCATAATAGGCATTTAGTTATCCAAATAAATGTACAGAACATGGAGGTGTCCTTTTGGGTTTCAGGGAATCTCGATGGACTTTGGACTAGGCTATCTTAATGGGTCATTATGCGGACAACATAACCGACTCAGCTAGATTTGACCATGATGCATGTCCAGTTTAACAGAGTAAGGTTTATATTGTGAACTCAAGAAGGAAATGCGCGAAACTGTCGACTACACCGCTGATCGTTTGGTTTTACCGCAAATATACTTTTGCCAAATTTAAGGGGTGATAATATCGGAAGAGTGCAACCACTCATTAAAAGAGTTGCTATAAGATTTATTTTGGCACGAGTGGAATATGATGTTGAAGATGCAATTTACAAGAATAAAACATGTTGACATGTATTTTCACGTACATAAGATAAATGATTACAATAAATGCTCAAAATTACAACGGTATTGAAATAATAAAGCAGTAAAGGAAAGTAGTTAAAGGAAAGTAAAGACATGAAGAGCCAAGTTAGTTCCACGATGAAATAATTAAAAGGCAAGAAATAAAGGCAATTAATAAAGTCACAAATAACATGTAATGGTAAAAGCCTAAAGAATCCCTAGAAGAGTCGCCATGTTGTCGACGCCCCCTTTTTCCATCGCGGACCGGGAGTCCAGAAATCAGGTATACGATATTATGGGAGGACAACTATTTTATTCCCTTGCGAGAATTGGGTTTGTGGAATTTGGAGAGTCGCCACCTAATGATTATAGTGCATTAGAACACATTTAAAGGAAATAATTGAGAAGAAAAACCAGAGTTGGTTAAGGGCTTGAGCTTATATAAAGGGGAAGGTGTTAAGCACCCCTCAAGCAAGTTCAAAATTTTTAGAAGAAAACGAGAGATTTTAGAAGATTAGTTTAAAAGAAAGAAAAACTTAAAAGAAGCATAACAAATAAAGGGAAGAGGAAGTCCGAGGTTTATACATAATATGGATCACATCAATGGAATATCCAGAAATCACTCCTCAGAAGAGGGGTCACACGTGTTATTAGCGCACCAGTCATCATATTCATATTCTACCCTTCCCACCCCATTAAGGTATTAAAGCACGATTTGTCTCATTTACTTATTGCATGCTAGTACATGTCCCAATCATATGAGTCCCGGGGCATTAGGACTTCTAATCCTAAAGGGGAAGAAAGGGATGGGGGCCTTTATGGAGTTTAAAGGATATAATTCTAGTTAGACATTCAAAACAAGTATCAAATAAAGGGAAGAGCAGACAAGTAAGATAATGCTCAAATAAACCCCATAATTCAGATAACCATGTAGTTTAGCATGCCTTGGCAAATACTGATTTGGTCTTAGATTAAAATTAAGCAGTGAGCAGACTGATTCAACACATATATTTAGACAGAAATTCTGGATTAGGCCACTTGGATATAGTTCTTAGGGATTAAAGCATTAGATTAGCGAAGATTGACTTAAGACGTATTGATTTTAAAAGATAACTATGCAGAAGAGTTTTGAAATAAAAGGTATGCTGATGAATTGCAAAAGAAAGACGGACTACCCAGTTACAACTAAACATACACAGAGTGGTTTTAAAAATTTCAGAAGAGACAGAGTTATTTAAAAGGAAATGAGAGCTACAGAAATGATTTAAAAAGACAAGTTCGGAATTTTGAATTGGAAAACAAGTTTAGATAGAGTATTATAAAAAGCAGTTTCAGAAGAGATGTGCAAATTACAGAAATAGATTTTAGGAGAATTATACACTGATGAAGTTTCAAAAACGTATACTGATCCAGGCGCATAAGAACTAGTTAACCAATTGTTATTGCTTTTAAGAATAGACGAAGTGAGTTTGATTTTAATATAAGCTCCTATAGGCATGATATCTACGAATTATTGATTACAGAATCTATTGATAAACTTGTGGACGGATCCTAAAATTTTGCCTAATGTTATAAAGAACGCAGATTCCTATAGGCATGATATCTATATGATTGATTGCAGAAAGTTAAGCATTAAGTCCTGTAGACATGCTTTCTATGTGATTAAATAACAATAAATGCTCCTATAGACAGGATTTCAACGTGATTAAACAATGAAGTCCTAAGAACATGATTTCTACCCTTTTTAATTCAAAAAAGTAAAGACTTCTCCCACACCCTTTCACTATATTCTCCGAGTTCATTCAAGTTGTTAAAAACTAGAAAATAATAGAAAAGTACATCAAAGCTAACAGCTAGATTCGAGCAGCCTAATTCAACCTTAATGTCTAATAACATGCGATTGAACCATTTCCGGGATCCAAATTTCCAAAGCCTTCTCTTTATCCAAGGTGTTTCAAAGTTCCAAGGAATCTCAGGGATTCCCGGCATTGCTTACACCCGGGGATACCATTAGAATTAGAAACAGTGCAGTGTGGAAGAGCTAGCTCTCAGGCATATAAGTTTAGAGGGAGCTTAGCGGTCCCAAAACATGGCTTGCAAGAGAGGGGCAGAACTTAATAGCTAAGAGTCAGTCAGAGTGAAAGGGGAATTGGGGAGCCATGACAGGTGGTGGTCATACCTAGCCACAAAATAGACTGGCACACCCCTGACCACCTGCTGGATCAAACAAATTAGGAGCAGACCTTTGGAGGTCAGACTAGGGTTTGGACAGTGACTAGAACATTGCTAGACCCAAGTCTAAGGCTAAAAAACATACAAGGGGAAAGGGAATGGGGACCGATTGAATTTGGGATTCAAAGAATCCAACCCATAGACATGGACAAGAATATTAGAGTGTTGTCATGCCTTCAACCTTAACTTATACATAAAGGGTAGGGGTAAAGGGATTCACAGAAGCATTGCAGAAAAGCAGCAAACAGGAAGTTCAAAACAGAATAGAAATATAAAACACATAGGGGGAGAGTAGTATTTAAAATAGGATAGACATACCAGTTGCAAAGTAACAGAAAAAGAGAAATAGAGCACTTGCAACCACATCACAGAGAAAATCAACTCAAGATTTCAGCAAAATACTCGAAGTTTTTGGGAAAACTTAAAGTATTTGAGAAAGAAAAGAGATGTAGTGCACATAACTGGTCTTTGTGTTTGTGAGATAAAGAGAGTAGTTGTTTTCAACTGGTTGTCTTGTTTTTGAAAAAGGGAAGGCTAAGCCCTTTATATAGTTTTCTGGAAACAAGTGAAGTAGGCAAAGAGTGCACAATTATTGAAATTCAATCAATTAGCATCAATCAGGACAACCAGACTCCTTTAATTAAGGGGTCTAGTTCAAACGACTAGTCATGCTAGAATAAGGAAGAAATAATCAGTTTACTTAGGCTGATTAGGGTAAAGAACCCATATAGTGCATAAATAAGGTCATATACAGAATTGGTATTTAAGAAAAGGGGGTACAATAATGTGAAAAATAAAGTATAAGTTGAAAATCAGTCAAAGGATCCGCAGAATCACAAAAACTAAAGTAATTAAGAAAATAAATAATTCAAATGTTAGTACAAAACCACAGAGGGTAGAAGATTAATTATTTAAGGAAAAAATCACAAGGATAAATGAGATTCAATCAAAGAAATCAGCGACAAATCACTCAGCTTGATTAAAAGGATTTCAAATAATAAAAGTTCAAAAAGGGGATTTTATATAAGCATGCACTTTAGAAAAAAGAGGAGCCTTAAAATGAGAAATCTCAAAGCCAAAGGCAAGTAGGACTTTGGGTGTGATTAGAAGTTCGTCGTGCCTGTAAACCTAGGGTTTTAGAGTGATACCCTAATGCCTTTCACTCGAAGGAAAAACCCCCAAAATTTAGGGTTTCTCATAGAGTCAGAGATGAGAAGCCATTCGAAACCACAGAGATAGGTAGACATACACAAGCAAGAATACAAAAATTACAAGTTCAAAAGAACTCAGAACCAAAATTAAAGCATGACTTTGAACAAATATAGCAAAGAATGAGAATCAAACCCAGACTAGCATGTGAACAAAGAACAGAGAGAATCTCTGTAGCAATCAGGTACGAAAAATGAGAGAACAATCTTAAGACATAAACAAGCAAGCATAAACACACGTAGGACACCAAAAGAATCAGACTCGGGTTTTTAAGTGAATGGCGATTAGTGAGAGTCTCCGAGTCATTGAGTTTGTTTAGGCTCGGGGTCGTTTATCGCGAGCTCGGAGTTGCCTCATTGAGGGCTTATGTTTTATGGGAGATTCCGACCCTTGGGTCATGCATTTTCCGAGTTTTTGCGACAATTTTCCCTTTGGATATGTTTTGTAAATTTCGTGCTTCCTCATTGAGGGCTTACAAGTTTGGAGACCCGACCCTGAGTCCATGCCGGCGTCGAGTTGTTGGGGCTAGTCTCCAAGTATTTTGAAACGTACTCGATGGATGGATCCTTGGTGTGAATATGCTAAATTTTCTTTGGAGTACGAGATGCTTTTGATGAAAGATATTCTTTGATTGCGTGGCGTAAAAACATGTTGTTTTGTCTCCGCGAGCCCGGCTTATGTGGACATGGTTCATTTGGCCGTTTGGCCTGGTACATTGTTCTCTATTGGAACCTTGTTCATCGTTTCCTGGCTCTTCAGAGCGGATGGCCTCTCAAAAGGGTTGCCCTCTAGCATTCGGGTTTGATTGCAAAAGAAGCCCTGCAAGCTTGTCGGATCCTTCTTAGGTAGTGCGTTGCCCCGTTGAGAACCTTGCGGGAGAAACCCCTTTTAGGACAAAATCTCGACCGAAGGGAAAGAGTGAAACGGATGCCATTAAGTCCTTGGGATCTTCGAGTTGAGTTAATACTTTTGACCGCCCTGACTGGGCGCCTACATAGGGGTCAGTGTAAAATAATGAAAGAGGAAGGTGGTCTTGCCTTATCATGGTGTGCGCAGGCAATGTTTGGAGGCCTGTTATTTTCTTGTTGTTTGGAATGAGGACTCGATACGGTCCTCCATTGTGTTTAATCGGGCTTAGCCGAAGGCGTAGTTTGATTATCATTTGACCATTTCGAGAGTGAAGATATTGGTGCCAACGCTATGTTACGTACCGTGAACACTTCCCTTGACGCATGATGTTCCCTGTAGACAATTTAAATTCTGTTATTTGTTGGGTTTTTCATCATTTGGTAATAGCGGGATGGTGCCGCTCTCATGCGGTGTGTCTGTGGCCATCCGATTAAGGCATTTATGCCTCGCGTCTCCTTTGATGACATGTTATTTAGCATTCTGGTTTTAGCCAGCCATGCTGGCTGAGAGAATGGTCTCTCCTTTCATCATCTTGATCACCGTGTTGAATTCATCAAAGATTCAAGAGGCGGGTTTGATTTAGTCTAGAAGTGGGAGCTGCTCTATACCTCTCGACCCGATAATATTGGTCGATCTACCTGAATTCAAAAACTCACGTTTATTCGTAATGGATGAATGAAGAAAGAGGTTACCAGTGTGTTGTTATGATGTTGGGGCGAGATTTCGGAGCTTTCCTCGCAGAATGCGAGGGCATCTTCGAGTATGTATCCCTGAGTCCACTTTTCTTTGGTAATGGATATTTTTGTACTCCTCTTCACAAGTCTCTGGAGAATGTCGGTGCTCCTCCAGTATCATGGTAATATATCGTGGCCCATTTTGATTCGTTCTTCTTGGCCGCTTTTATTTCTCGTAGCTGAACTTTAGCTTGATTCCTAAACGATTCTCGGCGGTGACTTTTATTGTGTAGCTTGGATATTTACTTTCGGAGCTGGTGGCAATCTTTGGTCCTATGGATGTGCGTAGTATGAAGTCTATATACCAAGTTGTGATTTCCCTAGGAAGAATCTGACTAAATAAGCCTGGGCCATTTTGTTTCCCGAATTGTTGATCGTGAACACAATGTCCGATGTAGCAACGTAGAAGTTGTATTATGGTAGGAGAGGTGCCCCATTGGCCTCACATCTCCGTGGAACCTGGCTATGTTCATGAGCCTTTGAGGGTATTGTCCTGTATCCATTCTCCGACCGTTGCGAGGTAGGTTGCATCTCGGGGCATTCATTCTATCTTCAACGTACGCCTGGTATCTTTCATTGTTTGGTTTCGATTCCTTTTCTAGGAGCCTGCTCGGGTGTACTGAGCCCGAGAGGGCTCCCAGCGGGTCATCCTCCACCCTGATTTGCGACTGGTACTGGTCATAGGTATCCGACCAGGTCATAGCTGGATACTCAATCAAGTTCTGTTTCAACTGTCCCGAAGCCACCGAGATTCGTTCGTTCAGGCCCTAAGTGAAGGCCTACACTGCCCAGTCATTAGAGCCGTTCTTTCCGTCTAGAAATGAGATACGAATTCTCGCAACATCTCATTCTCCCTTTTCTTAATCTTGAATACGTCGAACTTTCTTGTTGTTACTTCGATGGCACCGATGTGTGCCTTTATGAAGGAATCTGTAGTATGGCAAATGAATCTATGGGGTTAGGAGCTAGGTTGTGATGCCTCACCATGGCCCCCTTTGAGGGCATTTCCTGGAACTCTTCAGAAAGACGGACTCTATCTCATCGTCTTTTATGTCGTTACCCTTTTACCGCGCACTTATAGGCAGTGACATGCTCGTTGGGATTTGAGGTCCCTTTGTATTTTTTGGAGTTCTAGTATTCCAAACTTCTTCCAAATGGGTTCCAAAGCCGCTTTTTATGGGAACAACCATCGTACAAACTTCTTCGAATCCACACCTTTCATGAATAGGGGTGCGCCGGGGATTTGGTCGACTCTGAAATTATAGGTTTCAACCTTCTTGTTGTTGGCTGCTATCATTTCCTCGCTTGACTCGATCCTTTTGGTGAAGTCTTTGAGCATTTTCACGATGGCAAGGTCAGGTGTTGATCCATTGTTGCTCAATCTCTCCTGTTCCTGTTCGGGGGGGATAGTATCTGGTGCTACCGTGCTAGGAGTCTTCGGGTGGGTTTGCAACTGAGCGATAGCCAACTGTTGGGCCTTCAAAATTTAAAAAATAACATGAACACTAACTTCATGTTCTTCCCGGGCTGGGGTTTTTCGCGCTTCCTGTTGGTCGCCATGTCATATGATCCTGTCAGTGTGTCAAGTTTCGTCAACCTGCTGTGCATCTTGTGAATCCACATCCACTGGAATCGGTGCAGGTGTGTTATCGGGGTTCTGCAATGGCGCGCCAACAACTGGAACAACTAGATCATTTTCTCCATGCGAGGTTGTCGTCCCCGATTCTGTTTATCGAGCCAGAAACCAGCAAGAAAATAATCACTATTATTTTTAGCCTGCGGTGGGCACCAAACTATTTACTGTGAAAATGGTAATAACAATTAAATTTGTTGATAGGACTCTATAAATAAGTGATCTGTTTTTATGCTAGTTGTTGGAGCAGTTGATGCTAGATATATGAAGATAAAAGATAAAATGCGAGCTAGAATAGAGTTGTAATCAAACCGAAGGGTTTGCTATCCGGGCCTCGGACTGACGGCCTCGAGGTCAATGCCTGGATCGGGCTCGAGCTATCGGGGATTACCGGGAAGGGACTAACAGTTAAGATATAATTGAAAGAGGCTCTTTACGGCAATTATCAAGCAGTAAATGAAGAGCAAGTATGAAAGAAATAAATGAAACAAGTAGTCTCGAGTAAGTTAGAGAAAAGAGAGAGAGAGAGAGAGAGAGAGAGAGAGAGATAAAGAGAGAGAAAGTGAGAGAGAGAGAGAGATAGATATAGAGAGAGTTGTTATTGATCTCATGTTGAGTAATTAGAGCAACAACAGCCTCTTACAAAGAGATGGGGATCCCCTTTATATATGAAGGGAAATCCGTTATAGTACAAAACAAATCAACGGTAAAGTTATGGAGATGGGACTGCTAGATGTGACACCTTGATACAGGCTCCGGGTAGGTTGGCTTTGTCGAACTTAGCCGTGTGCCTTGGGAACCCCTATTTTACCCTAGCCTCAATATGTATCATCTTTAAGTCTAACCTCGACGAGCTCCGGGAAAGGGGTGGGGGAACTTGGTCACAGCTTCGCGTCTTCGAGGTCTCGAGGTGTTCTTCTGAAGTGACTCTATAGCAAGAAATTAGATCCTCTGATTTCTCCGCATACAATTACCGAAATCCAAAAAATTATAAGTCACAAGCTATAGAAGAAAACTGAGTATCGCAATGCAGCAGAGTCTAAGAAAAAGTACGGAATGGTAAATGACATAGAAGGGAATAAAGGGGAACTCCAAAATATACGAATGCGGGAAGATATACCTTGAAGTCTTCGAACTCTCGCTGATCACTGATAACGAGGTTGATAAGAAATACCTGGATCTGTACACAAAACATGTGCAGAAGAATAATACGAGTACACCATAACGACACTCATCAAGTACCAAGCCTAACCTCGGCCGAGTAATGACGAGGTCAGTTAAGGCCCTATTGATATACAATAAATAAGCAGAAGAATATAACAGTATACTAAGAGACTGGAAATTTAACAAAGAGAAAACCACAAAATATAGAAACACAACACACATGGATAAATAACAATAGGGGATCTCTCGATATACTGTCCCATAGTCCCAAAAGTAAATATGCAAAGAGATCTCCCGAGGTGCCGCCTCATAGTCTCAATAGTAAATATGGAGGGAAATCTCCCAAGATATCGCCTCGTAGTCCCAAAAGTAAATACACAGCTCGAAACCGACAAATATAACAATAAACAACAAGAAATCTACAATTAAGACTTACAAGATGAGGGGAAAGTAGAAAAATCAATAAGCATACTGCACAGAGTTCAAATAAGTAGTTAAGACATGTAAACATAAGAACTTAGCCTAAAAAGGATTTCTACACATGCTGGTATAATTCAGTTAAGATTATTACTCAGTAAAAATTGGGTTTTACAATAAATAGCCCGTGTACGCACTCGTCACCTCACATACACAGAGCTCACATATCACAGCATATCAAAACAGTACAAAATCCTAACGGGACTTCCCCCACAAAAGGTTAAGTAATCCAATTACCTCAAACCAACTTCAATCAATTAATAAGAATGCCTTTTCACGATTTTTCGACTATGAATGAACCAAATCTAGCAAAAAATAATGATATACCATAAATATAACTGCAAGAATCTAATCAAATTAGTGAAATCAAAGCTTAAACAAAAAATTAGAAAATCGTCCCAAGAAGTCGACCTGGGCCCGCGTCTCGAAATTGGATAAAAGCCATAAAATAAGAATACGCATCCACCCACGAGTTCACTCATACCAATATTATACAAACCCCATATCAAAATCTCAATCAAAACGCAAAAATTTGGTTGAAAAGCTTTTTCCATTTTTCCGAATTTTCTCAACCCAAATTCGAAATTAAAGGATGGAATTAATGATAGATTAGTGAGATATAACTAAAAATAAGTGAAGAATCATTAGCCAATCAATATCTCTGGAAATTTTCAAATTTTCTCCCAAATCCGAACTCTCTATCTCAAGTTATGTTAGTAATTGGTAAACTCTCAATTTTGAAATGGTATACTCTGCCCAAGCATCCCTTCGTCGTAAACAGGGAAGAATCCTCTCGTTCACGAAGCACAAAATTGCTTCAATCCAAAATTCTTCATCCCGAACGTGACGGCCTAATCGCGAACTCAAAGCTTACTCAGCTCGACCCTACGCGAACGCAGGACCAACATCGCGAATGCGTAGGCAAAATCGCCTAGAGACTCAGTTGACCAGCTTTCTCTATGCGAATGGGACCCTCGTCGCGAACGCGTAGACAATTTACCTTAGAGCTTCACGAACGCGGGACCTCATTGCGAACGTAAAGCACAAGTCCTCTCCTACCTCCAGCTCCTCTTCACGAATGCGGAACTCCCTCGCGAATGCGAAGAAGGAAACCAGTAACTGGAAACGCGAGAAATTCCGCAACTTAAACAAGTCCAAATTGATCTGCTAACCACCCGAAATAATCCCGAGGCCCCGGGACCTCAACTAAACATACCTTTAAGTTCTAAAATACCATACGAACTTAGTCGATCCCTCAAAACACATCAAATAACAACAAAAATCAAATGACCCTCCAATCTAAATATAATGAACTTTAAACTTCTACAACTAATGCTGAAACCTTTCAAAAACACATCTGAGTGATCCCAAATTTTGCAAACAAGTCTTATTTGACATTGCAAACCTTCTCCAACTTACGAAATAGGAATTCGACCCCAATATAAAAAAGTCAGCTTCTTGTCAAACTTCCAAATAATTCAACTTTCATCATTTCAAGCCTAATTCAGCTACATACCTCCATGAATCCGAACACTCTCCTAATTCCAAAATTATCCATCAGAGAAAAAGTTTTTTGCTTTGTCAGTATATACGTATTAGTTAAAGTCATTTGTAATATCAGTACAAATCGTGTAAAAGCTTAAATTTGCTGAATTCTTACATCAAATTCATAGGTGCATGATATTTGTTTGTACATAAGTCATTTTATACTAATGTTCATGGTATTTAATTCCGAGAATCTAAACCAAGTTGAAGAGAATCCTTGGCGTAGCTAAAAAAATTATAGCATGTGACCAGAATGTCATGAGTTTGAGCCGCAAAGATAGTCTCTTGTAGAAATGAAGGGTATATAAGGTTGCATACAATAGACGCTTGTGATCCGACCTTTCTCCGAAACCTGTGCATAACGAAAGCTTAGTACACCGGACTTTTTTTTTAAACCAAGTTGAATCAATAATTACTTTCGAGGAGTGGAATTCAAGCAACCACAATAAAAATCTGATTACCATTGTTAAAAAAGATTAACTTAACCATAAAGAAAATGCAATTATATTATAGCTCGAGAGTTCAATAATATATACATAATAGAATATTCTACATTCCTAATAAGGACTCGCTCTAGTACTTGGATTCTAACCAGAGACACAAAACTAACACCACCCACGTTTCAATGCGATATTAATATATAATTCTTCCATTATTTTTCTTTATCGTTCTAATTTTAACGGATGTCCTCGAGTGGGCAAAAATACTTCCATAGATTATCCTACATTTGCTCATTCATTTTAGTTCCTCACAAGACTAAACAATATTTTTTCCGGTTTTAAAAAAAATTTCCTGACTTTTCTCAGTCAGTAGAAAATTAAAATAATTCGAGACATGATTTATGGATCTCGGAGAACTAAGATTTCTTTTCCACTTTATTCTCTTCAATAAAAATGTCAACGAGCTCTATACAAAACTCACCATCACCACCACCATTAACATATTCTTCTCCTCCATTAGCAATAATTATTGCATTCATTATTTTTTTATTCCTTTTTATAGCTCTTTTCTCCATTTTCTTTTGTAGATGCTTCTTACAAAATGTATTATACTCATGGCATATTACTCTAGCTGGAATTCCAATTTGTCCAACAAAAAATGTTCAAGGACTTGATCCATTGATTATTCAATCTTTTCCAACATTTATCTATTCGAGTGTACAAGATTATGGAGAAGGAAAATATTGGATTGAATGTGCCATTTGTTTGGTAGAATTTGTAGATGATAGTTTCCTTTGTTTGCTAACATCATGTAACCATGTATTTCATCAAGGATGTATTGGTCATTGGCTTAAATTGCACAAGACGTGCCCGGTATGCCGCGCGAGCCTTGACTCAAAGGAAATGCGACAAAAGGCAGTCCAGTGCATTAAACTTCCACAACATATGATGTCCAGAAAAGTATCAAACTGCATTGAACCTATGAGTAATTCAATGCATGGCACTTATAACGAGGAGGAGTTGTCAGAACACACATGCAGCATAACCATCAAAGATGATGACAACAACATCAGCAATAACAACAATAACAACAATAATAAAGATGACGACGATGAAAAAAGACTCAATATTAGTGGGAAATTTGAGAAACTAGCTTCGGAAACACTTGAACGTATTGAATTACGAGAGAATGCTGAAAAATTCTGGAGATCACAATCCACAGGACACTCGATAATATTGGTTAGGGAAAGTGAAGATAGGTCTACATTGGGATTACCTGAACATGTGAGGGCAAAAATTATGAAGGGACATAACTTGATGAGAAGGTGCACAACTTTTGAAGAATTCAATAACAAAACTACCACTGGAAATTGTTGTTTTGGTGAAATTTCCGAGTTATCCATTGTTTCGGTAGACAAAATATAAAAATTTCCTCATTTTTTAAAATTTTATTTTATAATTAGCTTGTAAATTTTGTTTATAATTTTTTGAACGAAAGATATCATACCACACCTCCTTATGACTTTCCTATAGATTGTTTTGTAAGATATATGGATTTATATCTAGATATATGGACTTATATCTACACACATATGAACAATATATGGATAATTATATGTTATGTGCTATCTTTTGGTTTGGCCTAATTATGTGGTCTTATGGACATTATGTTAAGGGGGCCAATATATTGTCATACTAAAGTGTAGATACCCAAAAGGGTAACCTTAGTTTATGATGGACTAACTAAGGTTACATAAGTAACTATGGTTACTTGCTTCTGACTCTTAAGTTATGTAACTCTTGCAAGACATAACTCAAGACATAACTCTTGTCTTGTAACTCTTGTCTCTTGGGTTATGTAACTCCTAGAGTTATAAAGTGGGGTTATGGTTCCCATTCTAGTGCAAGACAAGTTCTTCTTCTTCCCATTGAATCAAGAACCATATTGTCCATTGTCTTGCAAATAGGGTGGAAAACCATATACCAAATTTGATTATTGTCATAACCTTACTATTGTGAACAATTCACATATATTGTTTTAAGTCTTGTGAGGCATTTGTGGTGATATACAACTTCAAGAAACTTGAAGGAAGGATCAAGGAATTCACAAGAACATAAGGACAATCTTCAAAGGAGGTTCATCAAATTCCACATATGGATTCAGGTTAGCTTCCGCTCATGTAGTTGTAATTCCGGATTATTCAATATGAAGGTGGTTGTTTTTAGTAGGAATCATAATCCTTACAATTGGTATCAGAGCCACCCTTCATTTTGGATAATTTGGATGTTCATAAGGTTCATGTTATATTAGGATTCATGTTAAAGTATAATTAGAATTTTGTTTATGAAATTCTACCATGAAATAGCATGATAGCATGATCTTATGAATGTTATGATTTGATTCAGTTTGATATTTTTATATCATGTTAAAACGTTGTATATAGCATGATTTAGTTGGTAAATAACATGTTTTCATGTTTAAAGATTCATGTTAAAAATCATGTTATAATTCAGAAAAAGTATACACTGTACAATCGCTTGTATACACTCCAGTGAGATGAAATGTTTTTTAAAGTATACCTGACAATCGATTGTCTTGATATGACAATCGATTGTCTGGTCCAGTAACTTAGAAAAATTTTTCCTTGTCACATCCAGTGACTTAAAATTTTTCCAGAAAAAACCAAACAATCGATTGTCTGTTTTGACAATCGATTGTCTGGTCCAGTAACTTAAAAAATTTTCCTTGTCACATCCAGTGACTTAAAATTTTTCCAGAAAAAACCAAACAATCGATTATCTGTTTTGACAATCGATTGTCTGGTCCAGTAACTTAGAAAAATTTTTCCTTGTCACATCCAGTGACTTAAAATTTTTTCAGAAAAAACCAAACAATCGATTGTCTGTGTTGACAATCGATTGTCTGGTCCAGTAAAGTTTAAGAAAAACGTTTCAACTCTCTTAAGTTTCAGTGAATGTTAATTGTTTTATAGTCCATCAATTCTTATATATTATAGAATTGTCCAATTCAGTAAACAACGATTAATATTCAAGTGTTACACATCCAATCATGTAACACATTAAGTTGAGATTCATAAAATGGCTTAAGGAACTAAAGTTTATAGCATCTAATATTTTAGTTATTCAATTGAAGCATTATGTTGCCAAAGCAACCTCTATTGTGTAGATTGATTAATTTTAAAATATAAGATGACTCTGAATGTTAGTCTTCCATGCGTTTAACATCGGCCCAAAGGAAGGTGTTATTTGGCAGGAATTCGAACATTCTTGTGGTGGTAAATATGAGACGATTATTTGGTTTTCCATGTGAATATTAAATCGGCCCAAAGGAAGGTTTAATATTTGACAGGAGTTTATTGTCTATGTTTGATCACTACACCAAGAGTACCACTTACAAGTTGATTTTCTGTCCAAAGACTAAAATCAATGTTGTGCTAGGTATCTTGTAATGGGAAATGCCTAACTTTGAATCTATAAAGTTAAAGTTCAAGTTTTGTAAGCATGTATTTAGTAATCCTTTGTTCAATTTTCAGTAAACTCTTCTGCTTCTACGATCTCTGCCAATATCAATAGCATCCCTGTGCTTAACGGCACTAACTTTAAGGAATGGAAAGAGAATGTAATGATCGTTCTCGGTTGCATGGATCTTGACTTAGCCCTTCGGACTGAGCAACCTACTCCTCTTGAGGATACATCCTCTCCTAATGAAAAGAGAGCGATGGAGAAGTGGGAACGCTCGAATCGCATGAGTCTAATGATCATGAAGCGTGCAATTCCAGAATCATTCAGGGGCACTATGAATGATGAACCTAATGCCAAAGTTTTCCTTGAAAACCTCGAACAGCGTTTTATTCAAAACGAAAAGGCGGAAACAAGTGCACTATTGAGTAAACTTGTTTCTATGAGGTATAAGGGCAAGGAAAACATTAGGGAGTACATTTTGGAAATGTCTCATCTTGCTTCGAAACTTAAGTTACTCAAGCTAGTATTACCTGAGGAACTGCTTGTGTACTTTGTTTTGATATCTCTTCCGGCACACTTTAATCAGTTTAAGGTCAGTTATAACTGCCTGAAGGAGAAATGGACTCTTAATGAGCTCATTTCACATTGTGTGCAAGAAGAGGAAAGGATTAAGCAAGATAAGGCAGAAAGTGCTCATTTGGCATCTTCTTCTAAGGCATCCTCTTCAAGGGATTCTAAGAAGAGGAAAAATAAGGAAGTTGCGGTTGTAAAGCCCAAGATTAAGCAACATAAGGAACCTAAGGTTGAAATTACTGAATTAGGTTGCTTTCTTTGTAATGGGACTGATCATGTAAAGAGAGATTGTACCAAGTACCATGCCTGGCGTGCGAAAAAAGGTACATTTCTGTCTCTTGTTTGTTCTGAAGTTAATATAATTTCGGTACCTAAGGATAATTGGTGGGTAGGTTATGCTGCTCACATAAGGATATCTATGCAGGGTTGCCTGAACTGCCGAAAACCAAAAGATGGTGAAAGATACATCTATGAGGGTGACGGCAAGAAGGTGCCAGTTGAAGCTATTGGCAAATTTAGGCTGTTGTTTAAGACCGGTTTTCATTTAGATTTGAATGAGACTTTTGTTGTACCGTTTTTTAGACGGAATTTAATTTCAGTTCCCCAATTGCACATATCCGGTTATAAATGTACATTTGGGGACAATAAAGTTAGTCTCTTTCGGAATTCAAATCTTATTGGTACTGGTGTTTTATCAACATTTGATAACTTATATTTGGTTGATACAATAACTTCAAATAAAGAAACTTTGCATACAAGTTTAGTGGTACTAAAAGAAAATTAACTAATGAGAATTCTATTTCACTCTGGCATAAACGTTTGGGTCTCATATCCATTCAAAGAATTCAGAAACTCGTGTCAGATGGAATTCTTGATTCTCTTGATACCTCAAATTCGGAAATTTGTGTTGAGTGTATCAAGGGAAAACAAACAAACAAGACTAGATTAGGTGCTAAGAGAGCTTCGGACGTCTTAGAATTGATACATGCGGATATTTGTGGGCCATTTCCTACTCCTTGTCGGAATGGTCAACAATACTTTATCAAATTCATAGACGATTACTCTCGTTATGGGTACCTATATCTTATTCATGAAAAGTCCCAATCCATATTAAAAACCGTAGCTTATATTCTTAATAGAGTTCCAACTGCAGCTACAATAAAAACCCCATATGAACTTTGGACTGGGCATAAACCCGGTATTCGGCATTTTCACATTTGGGGTTGTCCAGCTGAGGCAAGGCCTTATAGGCCGAATGAAAAGAAACTGGACGTTAAGACGGTTAGTAGCTATTTTGTTGGATACTCTGAAAATCCAGGGGTTTTAAGTTTTATGATCCCACATCACGAACTATTTTTGAGACGGGTAATGCTAGGTTCTTTGAGGATATTGAGTTTGGGGGGTGGGGAGATAAAGTTGTTAGAGATTTTGTCTTTGAGGAAGAACATGTGTCTTTCCCTCAACATGTGTCTTTCCCTCAAATTGTTGATCTTGGTCTTCCTGACTCGGATCACACAACTCCAGTTCAAGACAATCTCGAAAATCTCCCCCATCAGGAACCTGATATAACTAATGAAAATCAAACTCAACAACCTCAAATAACTGAAATGCCATTAAGGAGATCCACTAGAGAGAGGAGAAATGCAATTTCGGATGATTATTATGTATTTCTCCAAGAACAAGAAAGTGATATTGGACTTGAGGAAGATGATCCAATCAACTTCCGTCAAGTTATTAAGTGTTCTAACTCTCAAAAGTGGATTGATGCCATGAATGATGAGATGAAGTCTATGAGCGATAATGACGTTTGGGAGCTTGTTACATTGCCCGAAGGTACGAAACCTATTGGTTGTAAATGGATTTTTAAAACCAAAAGGGATTCAAGGGGAATTGTTATTAAGTACAAAGCTCGTCTTGTCGCAAAAGGCTACACTCAGAAAGAAGGCATTGATTATAAAGAGACTTTCTCTCCAGTTTCATCGAAAGACTCTTTCAGGACTATAATGGCATTAGTAGCACATTTTGATCTTGAGCTTCATCAAATGGATGTTAAGACAGCTTTTCTCAATGGTGACATTGAGGAAACAATTTATATGGTGCAACCTGAAAACTTTGTTTCGGATGAATCAGAGAAGAATGTTTGCAAATTAAAGAAATCCATCTATGGGCTCAAGCAAGCTTCTCGTCAATGGTATTATAAGTTCCATGCAGTCATTACATTTTTTGGTTTTGAATCGAATATTGCTGATGACTGTATATACCATGAGTTCAGTGGGAGTAAGTATATTATTCTGGTTTTATATGTCGATGACATATTGCTTGCCTGTAACGATATAGCATTATTACTTGAAACTAAGAAATTTCTTTCAAAGAAATTTGAATTGAAAGATCTTGGTGAAGCTTCATTTGTATTAGGAATTCAGATACAACGAGATCGCTCTAAAGGTGTTCTCGGTCTGTAACAAAAGGGCTATATCGATAAGGTTCTGAAAAGATTTGGCATGCAGGATTGTAAACCAGGCAACACCCCTGTTACTAAGGGAGACAAGTTTAGTCTCAAACAGTGCCCAAATAATAATTATGAAATTTTTGGAAATGTAGAAGACGCCTCATGCTTCGGCGGTAGGTAGTCTGATGTATGCTCAGGTATGTACACGACCTGATATAGCGTACATTGTTGGGATGTTAGGCAGATATTAAGCAATCCGGGTATGGACCATTGGTAGGCAGCCAAAAGGGTCATGAGGTACATACATAGAACAAAGGATTACATGCTTACATATCGGAGTTCGGACCAGTTTGAGATCATCAGGTATATCGACTCCGATTTTGCCATTTATGCTAATGACATATGTAACCATGGTTGCACATGTTAATAACAACAGTAATTTGACGAAAGCAAAACATAAGGACGTCAAATTTCGGGTTGTTAAAGAAAGAGTACAAAATGGACAATTGTGCATTAAGTACATAAGTACAAACTCCATGCTTGCGGATCCGCTCACTAAGGGATTGACACCAAAAGTATTTCTTGAGCATATTGCTTGTATGGGTGTCAAATCAGATAAGGATTATGTATTTTAGTGGGAGTTTGTATAGCACATTTATGTATTGTCCATTATATTCAGAAATTCAGTAATTCAGTTATATCTGCGCAGATATTCAGTTTTAAAGTTTTTGTACTCTTACAGTTTAAGTATGATCTCAATAAAGAGAACCAGTTGGAAATAGACATTCTATTGACCACACTTTATGTTATTTCCATGCTACATACCTACACTTGATCCATGTCGTTGGTTATATTGATATACGTGATCTATGATTGGTTCTAGTTACGAATGAGTAACGACGAGCTCTTAGGTCCTATGTTGGTATGATTGATGGACCGGATTGTTCATGACAATTTTATTGTGATAGCAATTTTGTGCACCTAAGGTTTGTAACATATAATATTAAGGATTGTACATATGTTTGCATATCTCGTCCAAGTGGGAGATTGTAAGATATATGGATTTATATCTAGATATATGGACTTATATCTACACACATATGAACAATATATGGATAATTATATGTTATGTGCTATCTTTTGGTTTGGCCTAATTATGTGGTCTTATGGACATTATGTTAAGGGGGCCAATATATTGTCATACTAAAGTGTAGGACTAATGTGTAGATACCCAAAAGGGTAACCTTAGTTTATGATGGGCTAACTAAGGTTACATAAGTAACTATGGTTACTTGCTTGTGACTCTTGAGTTATGTAACTCTTGCAAGACATAACTCAAGACATAACTCTTGTCTTGTAACTCTTGTCTCTTGGGTTATGTAACTCCTAGAGTTATAAAGTGGGGTTATGGTTCCCATTCTAGTGCAAGACAAGTTCTTCTTCTTCCCATTGAATCAAGAACCATATTGTCCATTGTCTTGCAAATAGGGTGGAAAACCATATACCAAATTTGATTATTGTCATAACCTTACTATTGTGAACAATTCACATATATTGTTTTAAGTCTTGTGAGGCATTTGTGGTGATATACAACTTCAAGAAACTTGAAGGAAGGATCAAGGAATTCACAAGAACATAAGGACAATCTTCAAAGGAGGTTCATCAAATTCCACATATGGATTCAGGTTAGCTTCCGCTCATGTAGTTGTAATTCCGGATTATTCAATATGAAGGTTGTTGTTTTTAGTAGGAATCATAATCCTTACATGTTTGTTTTGTTTATATTTTTTTTAAAAATACTCTTTAAAAAAATTGTTCAAATACTCTCCTATATGTAGTCAGAATTTGCACCGTAATCAGGGGTGAAACTATGTTAGCTCAAGGGTGGTCAATTGAATATCATCACCGAAGAAACTATATTACGTATAAGGTAAAATATTACTTTTTACTATTTAAAAAATAGACATTGAACATCCTTACATAGCCCACTGGCAAAAAGTGTTTAAAATCTGAACATCCTTACTGAATTTCCTGACTTGGCCACTGCTTGTAACTATTGCTGATAGTGTACATGAGTATAAAATGTGTCGTTAATCAAATACAATCATATAAAATGAAATAGAATGAGTAATGTTTAATTCTTTTTATTTGACCAAATTAAACATGACGAATGGGTTATACTGGACCGAGGGGGAGCAGAATGAGACTTGGAAAAACTATACAGTATAGCCGCTCTAAAATATAATAGCTGGCAATGCATATAATCTTTTGTATATTAATATATAATATTAAAAAAATTATATACAATCAATACATATTTTAATATATTGGCTAGCGGGCATAATTAATTTTGACCGGCAGGTCAAATATGTAACTTGCTCGTGAGACTTGCTATATAGTTAACAGTTGGGACAATATCTCACCTTAGGAGTGGCAAACAGGCGGATCAGGTCGGATATGGTTCGAATCGAAAACGGATAAACTATCCGACCCGACCCATATTTAATATGGATAAAAAATAGATTAACTGGAGGATAATATGAGTAACCATATTATCCATGACTTCTTGCATATGATCATTTTTGGGAGTATTCTTAGTCTCCCTAAGTTGAGAAAATCCCAATGTGAGGAATTACATATGTAAAAATTAGACCCATTAATAATTATTGGTTATCCATTTTCTAAATGGATAATATGGTTCTTATCGAATAGTTGATCCGTTTTTAAAAAGTTCATTATCCAACCCATTATTAGTAAAAAAAAATATAATGACTCAACTTGTCATTTTAAGAATTACCGTTCCATTCAGTGGCTTAAGGTCTCGAACAGCTTTGAAATGTGTATTATGACTTGTGAGGGTGGTCAAGTTTGATTTTTGGATAATTCAAAATTTAATTAGAAAAATAATTTTTGTTTTAGAAGCTTAAGTTGATGTAATTGACCGGATAATGAATTATATGTAAACGACCCCGGAATAGAACTATGATGGTTCCAATAGCTCTGTATGATGATTTTGAACTTATGTGTGTGTCCGGATATTTATTTTGAGGTCCGTAACTAAATTAAGCTTGAAATGGAAAAAATAGAAAATTTAAGTTTGGAAGTTTGACCGGGAGTTCACTTTTTGATATTAGGGTCGAAATCCAATTATGAAAATTTGAACAGCTCCGTTATGTCATTTATGACTTGTGTGCAAAATTTGAGGTCAATCGAAATTTATTTGATAAGTGTCGGCATGGAATGTATAATTTGGAATTTGTTAGTTTTGAATAGGCATGAATTGGGGTGCGATTTATTTTTCGTATTGTTCAATTTAATTTGAGGCATTGAATAAGTTCGTGTCATATTATGGGACTTGTTAGTATACTTGGTTGGGGGTCCCATGGGGCTCGAATGAGTTTTGGAAGAGTTTGGTGTTTAAGCATAAGCATGAAATGATCCAAAGGTCCACTTTTTATGCTAGAGATCGAAATTCGATTTCAAGACTTCTGGGAGTTTGATAATGAATTATAGGAATGATCTCGATAGTTTGTTCTAATTTCATCAAGTGTGATTGTGTTTTTAGCGCGAACTGAGTTAATTATTGTCACGACCCCAACCCGTCATGATGGCGCCCAACAGATTGCTAGGCAAGTCCGACCATTCAACAACATTATCCCAATTCTTATTTAGATTATAGATAAATATCACAGAGAATTTACCGAGTCATTACATTCAAGTTTATAATTAATAATAAAGATCTGCGGAAGTTCAATTATAATACCACACCATCGCCCAATAGAATTCGGTGTCACGAATATGAGCCTCTAATACAGAATATCCACCTATCACAAGTCTGTCTAGGAAAATACGGAATAAAAGATAGATATAGAGGGGAGAGATCAAGGCTGCGAACGCCATGCAACTACCTCAATACTCCCGGATACTGCTGCTCAGCTAAAGAATTCCTCACCCAGCCTGTGGTGTACCTGGATCTACATGCAAGGTTCAGGGAGTAATGTGACTACTCTGACCGAGTGATTAATAAATATAAATAAAGGCTGAGAATAAGAAATTATGAAAAAATACAAAGTAAACTATAACTGGCATTTTAGAACATCAAATGGTGAAGCAACAAGTCAATTAAATCATAGTACCAAATACTGAGACAAGTAAAACAGTTAAAGACAAATGCATGAGCGCAATGCACTGCATATGATGGCACACCCTAATACACACTGCAGCGTGCAGCCCGAGCCATCCATTTATTTGTTGTCGACGACACTCACTGGGGGTGTGTGTAGACTCTGGAGGGGGTCCTACAGCCCAAGTGCAATATCAAGCATCTCGTGGCATCAAATCTAGGCCCTCGGCCTCATATCAATATCAGTATAATCAACCAGGCTCTCGGTCTCAATATCAATATAACATTGTTGCATCGCACAAGTCGATCCATGCTCAGTCCATAAATCATCATAAACCCCTTAAGCATTTGTAAAACAGTAGTTCTCAGCCCAAAATATCATTTAGAAGTATCATTTAATTTTTATAATCTTAGAAAGATGGTTAAGTTTGCAAAACAGTATTTAAAAGCTTGGACTGAAGATCAAATGATAGTCAACATATGTGAAAGCAGTGATATCAATCCCTGAAGGATTCAAATAATTAGAAAGAAGCCCAAATGCAACAATTAAATCCATGTAAGGATGATTCTCAATATAGTTCAAGTAGAAAAACACGGTTAAAATATCTCTCGGGACAGACCATGTCACAATCCCCAATGGTTCTCTACCCCACGCTCGTTATCTGGCGTGCAAGTCACCTCAATATAGCATTACGATGTAAAATTCCGGGATTTCAAACCCTCAGGACATCATTTATATCAACTATCACCTCAAGACGGTCAAAGTCAAGCTCGCTATGCCCTTGCCTCTCGAATTAGCCTCCTCGTGCGACGAATCTGCCCAAAATCATAACAAATATGTTGCATTATGCTTAAGAGACAATACCCAATCTAAAGCAATCAAAAAATATCAAAATTCACGAATTTGACAAAATCCGAGCCCCAGGACCACATCTCGGAACTTAGAAATTTTTTTCATCATCGGTTTCCTTATCTCGCCAAAGGTCTAACCACAAAAAAATTATCAAATTCCCATATCATTTCGACCCTCAAATCCGTGATTCTATCCAAGAGGGTTTTCTACCCTTTTCCAATAAAATTCTAAAATTAAACGCTAAAACTCATAATAGATTCAAGTTATACAACCAAAATTGAGTTAAGAACACATACCCCATTGTTCTCTATGAAAATCCAAAAATTGCCCTATCCGAGCTCCAAATCACAAAAATGGAAAATGGGAACGAAGTCCCATTTTCATAACTTAACATTCTGCCCTGGCCCATTCATCATCGCGTTCGTGGCCCAGGTGTCGCATTCGCGAAGCCTAATTTCCTTTGACCCTTCACGATCGCAGGCCTGGTATCGTGTTCGCGAAGGCCAAATGTTAGGCACTTCGCGTTCGTATAGCCAGCCTTGCGTTTGCGTAGGCCAAAATGACCCAGGCGCAATTTCCTTCTCCACGTTCGCGATGGCCCTCCCGCATTCGCGTATTACCAAGGCCTGCTCCTTCGCGTTCGCATCTCATCCTTCACGTTAACAAAGGCTAATCTCATAGCCCTCAACTTTTCCTCTTTGCGTTCGCGAGACTCCCCTCACCTTCGCGAAGAAGGATACCAGATACCAGCAACCAGCAATTTAAATTTTTCCAAAACTGACCCGTTGGGCATCCGAAACACACCCGAGGCCCCCGGGACCTCAACCAAAAATGCCAACACCTCCTAAAACATCATACAAACTTGTTCCAATTCTCAAAACGCCTCAACTAACACTAAAATCATCGAATTACATCGAATTCAAGCCTAAGTTCTTTCAAAACACGCATTCGATAAAAAAACCCAACCAAACCACGCCCGAATGACCTAAAATTTTGCACACACATCCCAAATCACCTAACGAAGCTTCAACAACTCTCAGAATTTATTCCGACACCCAGATCAAAATTTCACCTATCAATCCGAAATCGCCAAAATACTACATTCGCCAATTCAAGCCTAAATTTACACCGGACCTCCAAAACCACTTCCATTCATGCTCCTAAGTCACAAATCATCTCTCAAACAAACCGAACCATCGGAATTCACATTCAAGTCCTCTAACTCATAAGTCAATGTCTGGTTGACTTTTCAATATTAAGCCTTCTTAAAAGAGACTAACTGTTTCATTTCTTATTAAAATCATTCCAAATCTATTCTAACGCACCCAATACCGATAATGAAATATATGGAAGCAGAAAATGTAAAGAATGGGGTAGTAACTTATGCGACGACGGGTCGGGTTGTCACAATTATTTAACAATAGAAATTGGTATTGCATTGAGAAAATGAGCTCCGAATTGAGTTTCAATTGAATGACTAGGTTCGTATTATTATTTGTGACTCATAAGAGCAAGAATCGCCGAATTCCAAGTTAGTAATTGAGTTAGAGCCTTTTTAATAAAAATAAATTTTGCTGGTGCAATAGATTCTGGTGCGCACCTTTAGCAACCAGATTTGACACTTTTAGCAATGGGAATTGGTCTTTAGCGACCAGATTAGTATTTTTATTGGGTAATTATTTTTAGCTCATTTCAATATTTTTGACCGAAAGAACACGATTTAGGGCAAATATTTTAGAGACATTTTAAAGGAAATCTTGAGATAAATCACTTGTGATCATTTTTAGTCAATATTATTGAATTATCATCGATTGTTCCGACTAGACTGCGTATTGTTGAGGTGTAATTCGAGGATTTGGGCGTAGGGATTTCAAAACTAAATTGTAGGATTTGGAGGTCGAGTTGATGTCAGAATTTGGTAAAATTTATATGGTTAGACTCGTGGTTGAATGTGCATTCATATTTTATAACTTTTGTTGGGTTTTGATATGTGTCTCTCACGGTCGATTTTTGAGTACAAATTAGAATTTTTATTGGAAAAGGTAGAATTTCATGTGGAATTAATTCTCATAGTTAGTATTGACTGAATCAAATTTATTAGGATTAAATTCGAGGTGTTCGAAGATCGACTTGCAAGGAAAGATCATAGTAGAATAAAGAATTACGCGGTTTGAGGTAAGTAACAATTTTAAATTTAATTCTGAAGTTATGAAGCCCCGAATTATTTTATGTGATTCGTTTTGAGGTGACGAACACACTAGGCCATGGGCATGTGGGCATACACCGTAGGCATTATGAATTGGTCAAATTCCATGGAACTGTATAGTCAAATAATCTTGACATTTGTTAGTGTACTTTTATATGTTAAAGAAATTAAGCTAAGAATCATGTTAAAAGTCATGCTGAGGCTATATGCTAGTATTATTGAGACCGACAAAGGTCATGTTACTGTTAAATTAACTGTTGAAATTGTAATTTCATGCTCAATCATATTCATTCATTTCATATCATATCTCAGTCTCTATTGCTATTATTGATACATCATATCATCATTTGGGGCCGATTTTCATGATTAGTGAGAGCCCGAGAGATTGGAGAGATTTATGACTGAGTGAGATCGAGGTCCTGATAGTGAGATATTGATGGATGGGGTCACGTATTGCCGTTGGGCTATGCGGGAGATGATACTTTGTGTTAGATTGTGTGTCTTGGTTCTACTAGGTATGATAGTTCATAGTATTTTGGTTGTGGTGAAATTCGTTGAACTTACAGGATGGTTCTCTCATTTGAGTCATTTTCCATGATTGAGTATATTTAGGATGTTGCTTATTAGTGGACAGATTGCACGGGTTGTAATTTTAGATTGTATTGATGTGGCATATCTCTAGAGTGGATATGTTGGTTGAGATGATGTAATTGAACTTTTTTTTTTAATTTTAAATTTAGAGCATTGTATTCATAACCTCAAAAGATATACAATTTTCCTATTCATAACTGGTTGGACAGCCAGTTATGCAGTCTAATTACAGCATCATTCCTATGAATCTAACAAAAAACCAATGACTGTGTAAGTGATTTACAGTAACTAAAACTCGAGCTAAGGAAAACTATTTAACTGTTGTAACCCATGTTGCCATCTTCTACTGTGTCTGCCTCGAACATGACGAAGCATTGCAATTTCTCTGGCAGTTTTATCCTCATCATACACCATGTTCTGAAATCTCATATTGTTCCTTGCCTTCCAAATTAAAGCAATAACATGAATAAAAGCAGCAGCAGTAAAAGCATTCCTCCATGCAGTACTACGAGCTTTCCTACATATCCATATCAACTCCTCTTCCCAGCCAACAGCAAATACGAGTCCATAACCTCTTTGTGATACAACAATCAAAATATAGATGATGAAAAGTCTCCTCTTGCTGTTTGCAGAATACACACGTAAGTGGAATTTGAATTCCAAACTTAACCAATCTATCCACAGTAGGCAATCTGTGATGTGCAGCCAACCAAGGAATGAATTTGTGACGAGGAATTACATTATCAACCAATAATAAGTTCCTCCAGTTTACTCTTTCAAAACTAGGCAGCATGGCAATATAAAGTTTATGAATTTGAAGTTTTCCCATACAACAAACTGATTTGAATCTGTCATTCAGTGAGCCAACCATCTATTGATTTTCCATAATACCATCTCTACATTGTATGATTTTCCTGACAACCCAGGCAGCTTGCTTGGGTGCATTTGCTAATCCAACATCATCCTTCTTTATATAATAACAATGGACCCATTTTACCCATAGACAATCCTTCTTTCTTGCTAGAGCCCATAGAAGTTTAGCTACTGCTGCTTTATTCCATATTGTCAAGTTCATTATGTTGAGGCCACCAGCATTTAAAGGTGAACATATTCTGTCCCAAGCAACTAATGCCCTCCTGGAATAACTTGCAGAACCTGTCCAAAGGAATGTACGACAGATTGTATCAATAACTTTGAGAACACCCTTTGGTAGAATGAATACCTGCGACCAATAAGATTGAATTCCAAAGATAACAGATTTTATAAGCTGGCATCTCCCTGCATATGACAACAGCTTTGCAGACCAGCAGTTTATTCTTGCTGTGATCCTCTCAATGAGAGGTAAATACTGATGAACAGATAGTTTCTTTGAGTCCAGTGGGATACCCAAATATCTGAAAGGAAGGACACCTTCACTGAATCCCAATCTTACAATCATTTCTGACCTGAACTCTTGATTTACCCCTGCTAGATAAATGGCACTTTTATTGGGATTAGCTTCCATTCCAGAAGCCTTAGAGAATTTTAAGAAAGCCTGATGAAGGATCTGTATAGAAATAGTGTCAGCCCGACAAAACACAAGCAAATCATCAGCAAAACATACATGTGTGCAATTAAGTTTCCTACATTTAGGATGGAAATTAAAATTCCCATTCCTATGAAGCTGTCCCAATATTCTGTTCAAATATTCCATAGCCATCACAAAAAGGTAAGGGGACATTGGATCACCCTGCCTTATTCCTCTCTTTGCTTTAAATGGTTTAGTGAAACCACCATTCATTATTAGAGAGAATGAAACAGTAGTAGTGCATGCCACGATCCAATTGATGAACTTTGCTGGAAATCCATAGGCAACTAGAATCTGTTGAAGAAAAGACCATTCCAGAGAATCATAAGCTTTCCTCAAGTCCACTTTTAATACACATATAGGAGAAGCTCCCTTTCTAGAGTATCCTTTAAATATCTCATGACTGAGCAAGATATTATCAACAATACTCCTCCCCTCTATGAAAGCTGCCTGAGATAATCCAACAATATCACTAACAACACCCTTTAGTCTTCTAGTGATGATCTTGGATATAAGCTTATACAAAGTAGTGCAACAAGCAATTGGCCTATAGTCCTTGACTGTAGTAGGTGAACTGTTTTTAGGAACCAAAGCAATAGCTGTAGTATTTATGAATTGTGGCAGAGTGCTGGATTTGAAGAATTCCTTTGTGGCTGCTAATATATCATGCTTGATGATCTCCCAGTTTTTGGTAAAGAATTCCACAGGATAGCCATCAACACCAGGGGCTTTGTCCTTAGGCATATCATGCAGAGCATCAGTAATCTCTTCCATAGTAATATCCCTGATTAACATCCTCTGTTGAGCTAAGTTCAAACATTTACCTTCCTTAACAGTAGCTATATCCACACAAGTCAGTTCTTCAGCACATCCTCCCAACAATTCTTGAAATACAGTGAGAAATTCATGTTCCACAGCAGCAGGATCAGAAATATGAATACCAGTATCAGTATAAACTGAAGTAATGGTATTCTGACAATTCCTAATCTTCTATTGGGCATGAAAATATTTAGTATTTGCATCTCCACATTCAATCCATGTAGCCTTAGATTTCTGCCTCATGACTTGCTCCTCAATATTGCTCCATTTTTCAATTTTGTGCCAGGGCTTGCCTTTCCTCAATAAATAGATCCTGTGAATGAGGAATGAACTGCATTTGGGATTGAACAATATCAAGTTTCTCTCTAGCCTGAATGATTCTCTGTTTATAGGATGCCATATAACTGTTTGTCTCCTTTAACTGCATCTTCAACAACTTCAATTTAGACCATACCTGTTGCATAGCACTACCTGTACAATCTTGCTGCCATACATCCTTAACTATATCATGGAACTGTGGGAAATCCATGATCCCAGTGTAGAACCTGAATGGCTTAGGATGTAAAAGTTTTTGGCTACCAAACTTTATACAGATTGGTGTGTGATCAGATACAGAGGGGTTTAAGAATTCAGCTTCAATGTGCCCATATTGCTGCACCCACTGGAAGTTACCCAAAGCCCAATCAATTTTGCTATAAACTTGTTTATTTGTCCAAGTGTAGTTCCAGCCTATCCTTTTGAGTGGAGTTAGTTGCAGATCATAAATGAGCTGTTTAAACCCCCTAACTTCAGCATCAGTCACTATAGAACCAATTCTATCCTCAGAAGATAGTACATTATTAAAATCACCACTAAGTAACCATGTATCTTGGCTAGGTATGGATATACCCTTAAGATCAGTCCACAATCTTTCTCTAAGAACACCAGTATTGTGAGCATACACTACACTAAGATGAGTCTTTACATGGCTATAAGGATCTTCTATATGGCATTGGACCCGTTGATCAGTAACACAGGAAATAGTGACCTGAATATGAGATTTCCAGATCACCCAAATCCTGCCATTCACAGCCTCAGAATAATTGCAAAACACCTTCCAGCCTTTAGCAATCTTTCCTTGGATCTTCTGAGCTTTATGTTCCTTTACTCTAGTTTCAAGGCACCCTAATACATCTACTTTATTTACATTCAGAAAGGCTTTCAGTTCCTTCTGCTTATGGGCTAAGTTCAGCCCTCTTATGTTCCATGTAACAATTATCATAGATATGAGGGTCCAGGATCATGCTGGCCTTTCCTACCAGCATCTATTACCTCCATTATAGCTTTCCCCCTATTACAATTGTCCACCAATTCTGCTTCTGTGCTACTAGGTAAAGCATCAGTAACCAATGCTACCCCTGAGTTAACATCAATAGCTTGATCATCTGTTTTCTGCTGAGGGCTCTGACACATACTCCCCACTGCAACTGTCTGAATTACCTCAAGAGTAGGACTCACATTCATCCCATTAGTTTCCTGATCAGCAACTTGAGATGCAATTGCAGCAGGGGCCTTCTTAACAGTCCATCTCTGCCTAGTCACTTTATCTTGCTTTCTAGGCCTCCTAGGTGCCTCCTGTGGTTCCAGCTTTGAAACAACATCATCCTTTACATTATACCAGCACTCAATAGTGTCATGTCCAAACTTTAGACAATGGTTACAAAATGTGGGCTTCTAATCGTACTCAATCGGTTGGGTTTTAGAACCATAAGGAGTATCAATATCAACTTGATCAGGCAATGGTTGGGATGCATCAACTTCCACTAGTACACGAGCAAATGAAATTCTCTCATAGTGTGCTGTGATCTTATCAGTATACAGTGGTTTCCCAACTACACTAGCAAGCTTACTTAACACCTCAGCTGACCAATACCCTACTGGCAACCCAGGGAATCTAACCCAAATAGGTATTGTACTCAAGATATCACTCTGAAAAAAGAAGTCAATTTCCCATGGCCTCAACACCATTGGCTTGTTCCTGTACGAATAAGGCCCAGTTTGTAGCACCAGATCCATATCCATTTTACTCATGAATCGAAATATGCAATATCCTTCTGAATGAACTAAGATTTGTGGCTTTGAAACAAAATTCCCTACATGCACTACAAAATTCTCCATAGCCTTTTCAGTAGGATTATCCCCAACTATATAGCCAATTAGTGAATCCTTCCAGTATTCAACTTGTGGCATCAGTTCTTCCTCACTAATAGTAACCACCTTCTTCCCATCCCTACTAACTGGAGGCACAAATGTAAGAGAATTACCCATCTGAGTAAGTCGATTTCCACGAACAGCTTCAGCAAAAGTTGGGGGAGGGGTTTCAGCATCAACAATGTTCGAGAACTGCAATTTCCTCACAATTTCTTCTTTTTGATTTTCCACTTGTTGCATGCAAATTTCAGTAGCTTTCTCCGATTTTGTAACTGTCGATTGCAAAGCAGGGGGTAAAAAACTACCAAAAGTGAGAGGTTCTAGCACTTTGGTCTCCACTGGAGCTGGAGTGATAATCTGCGAGGTAGTTGTAGGTGGAGGACGACGACGGCGAGCTATTTTCTGGCGGATTTAGCGCCTTGCTAACGTGCGCCAAAGAAGGAAACTGTTCTATTGCCAAACGTACGCCTATATGTAACTTGGTGGTCGAATATTAAGTATAAATCAAATTTAGAATAATCAAATTTCATGACCACTTACCAGATCAATAAGTCGCTGAGCTTTTCGTTGTTGAACAAGTACATCATCTCAACCACTTGTTCAACAACGGAAAGCTCATCGACATATTGATCTGGTAAGTGGTCATGAAATTTCTCATGTTTCTTTCATTTTCGGCAATGTACGAAGGTTTCGAAATGAGGTGTTGTTTGATATGGGGTTTAATACCGGTATCAGGTTTGTTTTTAAGAAGCTACAGTGATTAGCAACTATTGCGAGTACGCATATTGTATGTTATATCATGTGATTACAGTTGGAGTTAAGGCTATGGTTTAATACATCTTGTTAAGACTCATAAAAAGTGTAGATATGAGATTCGGGTCTTCAAATGAAATTTCTCGATGTTGGAAATTGGATTCCAAGGTTTATGAGCTAATACTAAATTGGTTTTCAACTATATGGTGTCACCAGGCCTATATGGAATAGGGTGACATTGGATCACACCTGAGTATGTACGTGACAAGGTAAAATAGTGATTTGAAGGTTTAGAAACAACACTTGGCACATTCGAGGACGAATATATATTTAAGTGGGGGAGAAAATAACAACCGGACTTGTCATTTTGAGAATTAGCATTTCATTTGGTGGATTAAGGTCTCGGGCAACTTTTGAAATGTGTATTATGACTTGCAAGGGTAGTCAAGTTTGTTTTTCAGATGATTCTGAATTTAATTGAAAGAACAATTCTTGTTTTGGAAGCTTAAGTTGAAATAATTGACCGGATGGTGAATTATGGGTAAACAATCTCAGAATGAAATTTTGATGGTTCTAATAACTCTGCATGGTGCTTTTTAACTTAGGAGTGTGTCCGGATTTTATTTTGAGGTCGGTAGCTAAACTAGGATTGAAATCGCGAAAATAGAAAATTTAATTTTGGAAGTTTGATCTGGGAGTTGAATTATTGTTATTGGGATGAAATCCAATTCTGGAAATTGGAGCAGCTCTGTTATGTCATTTATGATTTGTGCACAAAATTTGAGGTCAAACAAAATTGAATTGATATGTTTCGGCATCAGATATAGAATTTGGAATTACTTAGTTTTGAATGGGCTTGTATTGGGGTGTGATTTGTGTTTTAGTGTTATTTAATGTAATTTGAGGCATCGACTAAGTTCGTGTTATATTATGGGTCTTGTCAATATACTTGATTGGGGTCCGATGGGGCTTGAATGAGTTTTTGGAAGAGTTTGGTGTTTTGAGTATAAGCATGTAGTGACCCAAAGGCCCAATTTTAGTCCTAGAGATCGAAATTTGATTTAGAGACTTCCAGGAGTTTGATAATGAATTATAGGAATGATCTGGAAAGATTAGTCTAATTTTATCAAGTTGTGATTGTTTTTTTAGAGAGAAACATGAGTTATTTCTTTAACGAGCAAAATTCGATTGCAGGACTCGGTTCGTATTATTATTTGTGACTCATAGTAACAAGAATCGTCGAATTCCGAGTTGGTATAATGGAGTTAGAGCCTTTTTAATGAAAATAAATATTGCCGGTGCAACAGGTTATGGAGTGAACCTTAAGAAACAAGATTTGGCACCTTCAGCTGCGGGAATTGGGATTTTAACGACTATATTAGTGTTTTATTGGGCAGTTTTGTTTTTAAGCTCATTTCAAAAAATTTGGGTTCAAGAACACGGCTTGGGGCAATTTTTCAGAGAAATTTCATGGAAAATCTTGAGGTAAGTCACTTGTGATCATTGTTAATCAATAATATTGAATTATCATCAATTATTCCGGCTAGATTACATGTTTTTGAAGTGTAATTTGAGGTAGATTTGAGGATTTTGAGGTCGAGTTGATGTCAAAATTTGGTAAAGTTTTTATGGTTGGACTTGTGGTCGAATGGGCTCTCATATTTTATAGCTTTTATCGGGTTCCGAGACGTGGGTCCCGCGGACAATTTTTTAGTGCAAATTTGGATTTTTATTGGAAAAGGTAGAATTTCATATGGAATTAACCCCCGTAATTAGCATTGACTAAATCGAATTTATTGTGACTAAATTTGAGGCGTTCAGAGACCGATTCGCGAGGGAACAACATAACAGAATAAAGAATTACGCGATTTGAGGTAGGTAATAGTCCTAAATTTAACTTTGAGGGTATGAAAACCCGTATTTTGTATTATGTGATTGGTTTTGAGGTAACGAATACGGTAGATGACGGGCGTGTGGGCGTGCATCATAGGAATTGTGGCTTGTCAAATTCCATGGAACTGTATAGATAAATATTCTTGATATGTGTCAATGTTCGTTTATGTGTTAAAGAAATTGAGTAAAAATCCTGTTAAATTATGCTGAAGCTATATGCCAGTATTATTGAGACTCACAGAGGTTATATTGTTGGTAAATTAAATTTTTAAATTGTAATTTTACATTCAGTCACGTTCGTTCATTCCATATCATATTTCATTGTATGTTGCTATTATTGATACTTCATATCATTATTTTGTGCCAATTTTCATGATTGCCAAGAACCCCTAGAGACTGGAAAGAATTATGATTGAGCGGGGCCGCTATCCTGATTGTAAGATATTGATACGATAGTACGTGATTTGTCCGTGCAACACATGAGTTGTTCGTGCGGGTCCAGAATTGATTCTATAGCACGTGAGTTGTCCATGCAACATGTGAGTTGTCACGTGTGGATCCAGATATTGATACTATAGCATGTGAGTTGTCCGTGCAGTATGTGAGTTGTCTGTGTGGATCATGATATTAATATTATAGCACATGAATTGTCCATACAACACGTGAGTAGTCCGTGCAGATTATAGCGCTTGGGCTGAAGGAGCCCCTCTAGAGTTTGTACACCCCTAGCGAGTACAGGTACCTACTGAGTGCGACTATCAAGGCTGAGAGAGTGGAATGATTGAGTGACTATTGTTCTGAGAGAAAGCATTGATTTTCATTATTGTTGCATTTCATCTGTCATATATCACTGTTCTGGAAATATGTGAAAGATATTATCTTCTATTCAGTCGAACTTGATATGAAATTACTGTTTGGGCCTTAATTATTGAGCTGGCAAGCAATCTTGCTATCACGATCCAAAATTTATTAAAGGTCGTGATGGCGCCAGGCACTACTGTCAGGCAAGCCAACACCAAGAAGTTAATTAAATTCTCATTTAAGTATTTTGAAATCGTTTCTTTTCCTTACATTAAACAATATATAATGAACTCCACCGAGTAAATAATGATGTTTTTAACCAATTTAAATACTGAAAAATCCCATAGTCACCCCAGAACTCGGTGTCACAAATGCCTGAGTAATTCTAGGAATTTAAAATGTAATACAATAATTGTCCGGAATACAAATTGGACAGAAAAGAAAATACAATACTCTGAAGGAGACACTGCTGGCTGCGGGTCATCTCGAGAGATGCAGCTCACCTATGTCTCCGTATCCACCATGTCGCTACGCCCAACGAGGCCACTAGGCATATTTGTTCATGTACAACAAAAATGCATAGCAAGTTTAGTATGAGTACGAAAGCAATGTGTACCTAGTAAGTATTCAGTTTAACCTCAAAGAAGTAATGACGATAGGTTGACTTCGACACTTACTAGTGGTCCAATAATATCAAATACAATAGAGAAGTGAATAAATATGACACAGAGTAAATATAAGAGATAAACGTGTATACAATATGTGGTACAATTCCCTTCTTTACAATTTTTTCTCAAGCTCTCAACTAGCAAATTTCTTCCGATAACCGGAGCACATATATAAAGATACAGTGGATATTATTAAGAGGTTGTCATAAATCAAATCAGGGAAAAACACCGGCTTCTAGCCAAATACTACGAACGACTTCCATAAGAATGATATGTGTGTGTGTGTGTGTATATATATTGAGGAAATGTCGAGGCATACGGTCCGATCCAACATAAAAGTAAATTGTGCACTATCGAGGGTCAAACGACGCAAACCATAGATGCGTCTATTAGCCTGCCGAGTCAAACGGTCCGCTCACATGAGAGTGTGGTATTTAAATCCTACTGAAGCGAAAGGCCTGATCCCATAAGAGTAGTAGAAGGAAATACGCTGCTCGCGAATCATACGTACGATGCAGTCAAATATAATTTATTAATAAATCAAAATTCTTTTTCTTGATTCCTTTCAAAATAAGGATAATTCAACGTGAAGCTTTTAAAGAAATTTTCCCCTGTCGCAAAGTGCATATACGACGCGGTTACACATTGATTTCTTAAGTCATTATAATATTTATCAATTCTTTCCAAAATATGAAGTTTCACGAAAACCCTTAAAATCTTAAATTCCTTAATTCAAATTCCTTTGAACACAATTATTACGCAACCCTAGTCTTGTTTCTTCTCAAGACAACAATAACACAAATTAACAACAATATCAACAAAGCATGATGTGAGCTTAAAATTAACCGGACTTAGGCATAGCTAGTAGCTACGTACAGACTTTCGTCACCTCATGTGTACGTAGCCCCCTACAATTAGAAGCACATAATAATTTAGTTCACCTATGGAGATAATTCCCTCTACAAGGTTAGAAAGGAGACTTAACTCGCTCCGATAGTTCCATAACCGGCTTTCAAGCCCTTCTGGCGACTCAAATCGATGCACAACGCTCCAAAACTAGCCAATAAATGAGAAAATCCATAAATATATGCTCTAATACTCACAAAAATTCAATTTAGATAAATTCCTAACTCTGCTTGAAAAGTTGATAAAATCTCCCCTCGGGCCCACGTGCCCGGATTAAAATAGAACTCACAAAATCCGACAACTCATTCCATACGAGTTCAACCATACCAATTTTATCAATTCCGATAACAACTTAGACCTCCAAATCTTGAATTTTCATTCTTGACAAGTTTTGCAAAAATCTTGATTTCTTCCATTTAAATAAAAAATAAATGATGAATATAACCAAAGAATCATGAAGTGCAATTAATTTCGAATACAGAACACTTACCTCAATCCATATGGTAAATATCGCCTCAAAATCGCTTCAATCCGAGCTCCATAGCTCCAAATATGATAGAGTGGTCGAAACCTCAACACATAGCTTCTGTCCAAGTATTTACTCTTCGCAATCGCATAAAATGCTTCAGGATCGTGAAGCACAACATTTTTAGCCCAAAATTCGCCAAGAACAAATCCTAGATTTTCCAGGCAGTCTCTAGTATAATGGCCATAACCTTTTGTACAAAACTCCAAATTATAAATGGTTTAAATTTTTGAAAACTAGACTCCAAAGACTACAATTTTTATGTTTTTTTCATCTCCCAGTTCCTTGTGTATTATGAAATAAAAGCTTACGATTCAGCCTTGTGCAACACAAATTTCTTCTTCGCGATTTCCAGACTCTTTCCGATAGGCTGTAGTGTACCACTCATAACTTTTTTTACACAACTATAAATTCCAAATTATTTGATTTTATGAAAACTAGATACAAAAGGCTACAACTTTTATTTTTGGATAATCTCTAAATTCCTTATAGATTGAGAGATACAAGCTTCCAAAGTCGAATTAGTGTAGCAGAAACTTCCTCTACGCGATAGAGGAAGGCCTTCCGCGATCGCGAATCAGTGGACAATTTCTCCCACTTTATTTAGCAACCAATTCCCAACCATCGCGTAACACAATGTTGTAGCCAAAAACCAGCAGCTAGAAATGGTCCGAAATCACCCTGAAACTCACTCGAGCCCCTGTGAACATTGTCCGAACATACCAAAATGTCTCAAAATGTATCACGGACTTATTTAAGGCCTCAAATCACTTCAAACAATGCTAAAAACACGAATCACACACCAATTCAAGTCTAATGAAACTAAGATATTTTTAATTCTACCGAAACCTATCAAATTACGTCCGATTGACATCAAATTTTGCACACAAGTCTCATTCGACAATACGGACCTACTAATACTTCCATAATCAGAATCCAAGCTCGATATCAAAAAGTGCACTTCCAGTCAAACTTCTAAAAAAGTTTCAGATTTATAACTTCCGCCAAATGACACCGAAATGACCTACAAACCTCCAAATCTACTTCTGGACGTGCTACCAATACTAGAATTACCTTACAGAGCTATTTCCAGACTTAGAATCCCAAACGGACATTGATAGCATTGAAATGCACTTCAACCCAAATTTATGAAATTCTTCCAAAATGCTAACTTTGACAATAGGCGTTGAAACACTCCCGAATTATCCAAAACCCAATCCAGACATACGCCCAAGTCCAAATCATCATACGAACATGTTAGAACCTTCAAATCCCAATTCCGAGGTCGTTTACTCAAAAATTACACTTTAGTCAATTCTTCCAACTTAAAGCTTTCAAAATGAGAATTTTCTTTCCGAATCAACTCCGAACTTCCTTTGCTCAAATTACCACTTCTGTTATTTTCCCGTAGGAGTAATAGCTCACCAATACGATGATAACCCAAACCTCACGACTAGATAACCATGCAACCAATTCGTAGGCGGTGGGACCCTCTCACTTAGTTTGAATCTACTATTACACAACTCTGGAACCCACCAAGAATCTTTCTTCATTATTGACATGATCTTACACAAGCAACCCACCAAATTTGTTGAAATCCTTCTATTAGAATTTCATGAACACTCTGAATCTCTAGCAACATTAACATATTTGACTTCTTACAGGATAGTCAGTAAAATCCTTCGCAGAAGTTTCGCCTACCACGCGAGTGCTGACCTGCTCACAGGAGATAACCCACATGAGGAAATTACACGCCGTCATCCTCCAACGTCATTGCACAGGGCACAATCACTATAGCGTCAATAAGCCATCCTGAGCCTATGCTTATTCACCAACTGTACTAGTCCATTCACTTCTTATGGACATCAACAAAATGTGCGAAAATATCTTCTCAATTCAAAGTTATATTGGATCCTTCTTCGTATCAAGCAACTCCATTTCTGTTGAATATAATCCACCCCCTTATAATAGCTATTATTTTAAATTAAGCATGTGGACCCATTCACCGTTCACTAAAATTCCCAAATCACTCTAAACTTTTCCTCAAGGTGTGCAATTATGCTGCCACTGAACCCATATGCTACTCTGCCACTCTCCCACTTTAGTCAAGCTCACTCATTTAGGAAACTACTCGACTCCGGTTTCCCATGCTTTGCCTTCTAGGATTTTCATCACCACAAGACACTTCCCATATGCCATTCCTTATTCTTCACTGCCCAGTCAAATACATAGGAGGAAGTCCTTCCCAAAATTGCGAATTACTTGCCAATTTCTCCCACTTTACTCATCGCGATCATGACCAATTCCCCGCGATCGCGTAACATACTGTTGTAGCTAAAACCAGCATCTAAAAATGCCTAGAAATAGTCCAAAACTACCGCAAAACTTACCGGAGCCACTTGGGACCCCGTCTAAACATACCAACAAGTCTGAAAATGTATCACAAAATAAGTTGAGGCATCAAATCACATCAAACAATGCTAAAAATATGAATCACACCCCAATTCGAGTATAACGAAACTAAGAAACCCCAATTTCTACATTCGATGCCGAAACCTATCAGATAACGTCCGATTAACATCAAATTTTACACATAAGTCACATTCGACATTATGGACCTACTCCATCTTCCAAAATAATAATTTGACCCCGATATCAAAAAGTCCAATCCCGGTCAAAGTTCTCAAAAACTTTCAAATTTATAACTTTCGCAAAATTACCCCGAAATGACCTACAGGCCTCCAAATCCACTTCTGGATGCGCTACAAACACTAGAACTACCATATTGATCTATTTCCAGATTTAGAATCCCAAACGGACTTTGATATCATTGAAATGCACTTCAACCCAAATTTATGAAATTCTTCCAAAATGCTAACTTACACAATAGGCACCGAAAAGCTCTTGAATCAAGCAAAACTCGATCCGCACATACGCCCAAGTTTAAAATTATCATACAAACCTGTTGGAACCTTCAAATCTCGATTAAGTGATCGTTTACTAAAGAATCACAAATTAGTCAATTCTTCCAACTTAAAGCTTCCAAAATGAGAATTTTCTTTCCGAATCAACTACGAACTTTCCGAAATTCAATTCCGACCATGCATGCAAGTCACAATAACTGAAGTAAAGATATTCAGGGCCTCAAACCGCTGAACGACATGCTAGAGCTCAAAACGACAGATTGGATCGTTATACCTACTTTACTATGTTGGAAACTGCTGTAATTGGACTTAGCTGTGTGTTTCGTCACTACTTTCAGTTCTTTATTTAATATTATTACTTGCTGAGTTGGTTTCACTCATACTACACCTTGCACCTCGTGTGCAGATCCAGATGCTTCTAAAAATAGCATTTGTTAGACCTCAGAGTGTTATCAGTTGGAGACTATCAAGGTAGTTGTTTGGCGTCCCTTGACCTTGATTCTCTCCCTTTCGGTTATTGTAATTCTCTATATTTTCAGATAGTGTTTTTATCAGTCAGACTTTGTTATCATTTAGATGCTTATGTACTCAGTGATACAAGATTTTGGAATTATTTTATGTCAGTATTAATGAGATTCTTGTATTGACGTTAAATACTATATTTTCAAACTTAAAAGAAATTGTGATTATTGAGGTTAATGACTTTCCTAGTATCGAGATGCGTGCCATCACGACAAGTGATACTTTTATGACGACCCAAAGGGTCATCACCGTAATTCTCCCTTTCTTTGCACTTCTGATGCCTTAAAACCTCTTATTTTGTTGCCACACTTTGCATGCGTAGTCCAGGCGTGAAACCGAATATTTTTTATGTAGAAATATTTAAATTTGGTGTTAAAAACCAGGAATTTTGATACTAATACTGCTATAGTTGACTTTGGTCAATGTTTTTGGTAAACGGACCCGGCCCGTGATGTGATGGTCTCGAAGGGTCCGTAATAAAATTTGGGACCCAAGAATATTCCCGTAATCAAAATCCGAGGTTCCAGGCCCGAGTATAGATCTTTTCTGTGAAATTGTTTTTGCAAATGCTTAAGGTAAAATGGAAATGAAAATTTAATCAAAAGTGATGGTATCGGGATCGTATTTTAGTTCTTACACCCGGTACAAGTCTTAAATGGGCGTTAAGAGATTTCTGCAAAGTTTGGTTGAAAACAGACGTTGTTTGTCGTGTTTCAGACTAAATGTGGAAAAGTTTGAAAGTTTAGAACTTTGAAATGAAAATCATGAGTTTAGGAGGTTGATTCTTTGATTGTGATGTTATTTTGGTGATTTGATCGCACGAGTAAGTCTGTAGGATCTTTTATAGGTTAGGTGCATGTTTGGGTTGGAACCCCGAGGGATCTGGTGAGTATTGGGTAGGTGATAGGCTCATTTTGTTGCATTTGTATCTGCAGGTGTCTGCAGTCTTCGTAATTGAGAAGACTTGTTCGCAAATGCGAACCCCCCTTGTTTGGCCTTTCTTAGCAAATGCGATATCCCCCTTGGAAGCCAAACTTCACAAATGCGAATTCAATCTCGTAATTGCAAGCTTCCCCAGCCTAGGCCTGTTTCTGCATTTGCGGACATTTTCTCGCAAATGCGAAATCCCCTTTATTTTTGCCTAGTTCGCAATTGCGAACAGTTTCTCGCAAATACGAAGTCCCCCTTAATTCTGCCCAGTTCGCAAATATGAAGTTAATATCGCATTTGCGTCATCTGCACATGTGAATATTATAGTTAACCGATTTTAAACCTCACTTTTCATATTTTCAAAACCCAAAACCTCCATAGGCGATTTCTCTCAAACCCCTTCGTCCCTAAACCAAATGTAAGTAAATTTTTACTAGTTTTCTTCAATTCTTATCATCTTCTAACATGATTTCATCCTTAAATCAAAGCTTTCATGGTTAAAGAAGGAGATTTGGGTTGAATTTAGATTTTTCAATAATTGGGGATTTGGACCTCAATTTGGGGTCCGATTTCAAAAAAAATTGCATATGTGAACTCGTGGGGGAATGGGTAACCTGGTTTTGGTTAGAACCTCAAGTTTTGACCATGTGAGCCCGGGGGAATTTTGGGGATTTTGAGTAAAACTTTGGGAATTTCATCCTTATGCATTCAAATTGACTTAAGTAGCATTTGTTGATACACATGGGTACATTATGGTTAGATTCGACCGGTTATGAAGCGAATTCGAGGGGTGAAGCTATTCTAGAAGCGTGAGTTGAGTTGGAAGCTTTCGAGTTAAGTGTTCGATCTAACTTTGTGTTGAGGGAATAGGATTAGGATAATATTTGCTATGTTCTACGTGGAGTCGGTGTATAGTTACGGTGACGGTTACCTATGCACCCGAGGCTAGCATGACCGTGAGTCATAATTGCTATTAAATTGTCGAAAGAAGGGAATAATTGTGATAATTACTTGTTAAATGAACTATGAAATGATAGTTGAGAAGAAAATGAGTTAAGAAAGGAATTATGGTATTTTCCCTTGCCGGTATTTGTTGTTGAATCGTTTTCCCTTACCGGGACTTATTGTGGAGTTGTTCTTCCCTTGCCGGGATATGTTGGGCCTTTAGATGTACCCTTGCTGGGTTAAATTGTTATATTGATGTGCTTGCCTATCGGGATCTTCTATGAAGAGATTGTAAGAATTATTCAATTGTATTACATATTGGGATCGTGTGGCATGCTGACCACGAGATATTAAGATTAGGATCGTGAGGCACGCCGACCAGGAGATATTATGAATGGGATCATGTGGCACACCGTCAACCTATTGTTATTGGCCCGAGAGATGCCGGTGACATTTATTATGGGATCGTGTGGCACGCCACCCACCTATTGTTATTGGCCTGAGATGCCGGTGACATTATGCATAGAGAATACGGGAGCGTGTGGCGCGTCATCCACTGTAGATGCGTGTAATCATTAATCTATTCCATACTTTGATTGGGTGAGGATGAGTGATAACGTACGATGGGTGATGCCGTATACTGTGATGGATTATCTTGGTGAGGACAAGAGTAAAAACACGATGGGTGGTGCCGTGCAACGTTTGTTTTACTGGTCTTTCTCTTATTGGTGTGTGTTATACTTTTTCCATTTCCTTGTTGTTGATTATTAGATAATTGAACTGCTATACCCCCAGCATGTTCCCTCCCATTATCTTTTTAGATTTTGTTATTTTCTGTTATTGCACCTACATCTGTACAGGTTGATTGTGGTAGGTCCGGTTTAACCCCATCACTACCTCACCAGGGTTAAGCTGGCACTTACCAGCACATGGGGTCAGCTATGCTGATACTACGCTTCTGTGCCTTTTGTGCACAGGTCAGGACACAACTTACGGACCCCAGCTATAGTTCGGGAGTGATCCTTCAGTCCAGAGGCTCTGAGGTAGTTCGTTGGCGTTTGCGGGCCCCGAGTCTCCTCTATCTATTTCTTTCAGTTTGTTTATTTGTATCAAACAGACATATTATGTATATCTTTCAGACTGTTGTTTTTAGTACTCTTTTAGTCGTCCGTGAGCAGTGACACCAGATACTGGGTAGAAGTATGTTCTTAATATCCGCATTTTGTCATTTCTAATTTTGCTAAAAGTCTTCCATCTTCTAATTATTTATTTCAATATTTAATTTGCTTTAGATTAAGGTTATTGTGAAATGATTAGAAAGGGGTTGGCTAGCCTAGCTTCGACAGTAGGCGTCATCACGACTTCCGATGGTGGGTAAATCTGGGTCCTGACAAGTTGGCATCAAGGAACTAGGTTACTTGGGTCTCACATCCCACGGACAAGCTCGGTGGAGTCTGAGGAATCGGTACAGAGACGTCTGTATTTATCCCCCAGAGGCTACAGAGTTAGGAAAAGTTTCACTTTGTTCATTCTTGTCGTGTGATTCTGTTCTCAAATATTGATTGTCGTTCTACTCTGTTCTTTCGTAGATGGTGAGAACACGTGAGTCTTTTTCTTTTTCCGCATAGCAGCCTGAGCCCCCAGCAGCAGCTCCCAAGAGGGGCAGGGGTCGAGGCCGTGCCAAAGGCCGTGGCAGGGGCAGAGCTCAGCCCCGGGCAGTAGTTCCAGAGGTTGAGCCTCATATTGATTTTGATGAGGAAGTTCCAGCTCCACCAGCTCCAGCGGGCCCAGCTCAGGTCCCAGGAGGAGTGATGTTTTCCTCGGATCTTCAAGATGCTCTTGTCTGCATTGCAGGCTTTATGGAAAGTGTTCCTAGAACGGGATTGTTGCTAGTAGCACCAACCACTTCTCAGGCTTTAGGAGGGCTTCAGACTCCTGCTACACGTACTCCAGAGCAGGTAGCGCCCCAGACTGAGGTTCCGTTGGTTCAGCCCGCAGTGGCAGCTCAGACAGGCATTACAGCTCAGGCCAGAGATGGGACGGCCATGTCTTCGGATACTTTGTGGAGACTTGATCGGTTCTCCAAGCTTTTCACCACTACTATAAGTGGTGCTTCATCGGAGGATCCCCAGAATTTTCTATACAGTTGTCATGAGATCCTCAGGACTATGGAGATAGTAGAGACCAATGGGGTTGATTTTTGCACTTTCAGGCTTGTGGGGTCCGCCAAGACTTGGTGGAGGGATTATTGTCTATATAGACTAGCAGGGTCTCCAGCTTTGACATGAGATCAGTTCACGAGGTTATTTTTGGAGAAGTTTCTCCCTGTCACTTAGCGGGAGGCACTTCGCAGGCAGTTTGAGCGCCTCCAGCAGGGCTCTATGTCAGTTCAACAGTATGAGACCAAATTTGTTGACTTGGCACGCCATGCAATAGTGATACTCCCCTCAGATCGGGAGAGGGTTCGAATGTTCATTAATGGATTGATTGAGCCCATTCGCCTATAGATGGCTATGAGAGTTGGCAGTGATATTACCTTTTAGGAGGTGGCCGATGGCACCCGTCGGATAGAGATGGCACTTTCTCTGGGAGGTGGTTAGGGGTCTGATAAGAGGCCTCGACATTCAGGTAGATTTAGTGTTACCTCATCGGGTGGTAGGGATTCACATGACAGAGCCCATCCCATGAGGCCTTTCCAGTCTGCCTTTCAGGTTTCTCATGGTACTCCAGGTGGTCGCAGTTTTCAGTCGCAGTATTCCGCCCAGCAGCCGCTTCGATATTCTCAGCAACCGAGGGCTTGCTTCACTTGTGGTGACCTGAGGCACATTTCCAAGTATTGCCCTAGAGCTTCCAGCAGTTCGCAGCAGTAGGGTCCTCATCCCATGATTCAGGCAGCAGAAGATCCACAGGCCGCCCAGTCAGCTAGAGGTGGGGGTAGAGGCCATAGAGATTGAGGTAGGGAGCTTAGAGGTGGAGTTCAAACCGCCAGAAATAGAGGTCTGCTCGCATCAGATCATCCTAGAGATATAGTTCAGGGAGTAGGGGTCAGCCCCATTGCTATGCTTTGCCGGCCAGGCCGGAGGTCGAGTCAGCAGGTGCTGCGATCACAGGTACCATACTGATTTGTATTAGAGGTATTTCAGTACTATTTGGCCATGGATCAATGTATTCGTATATGTTGTCCTATTTTGCATCCTATTTGATCATTCCTAGAGAGGCTTTGGGTATTCTTCTATACGTGTTCACACCAGTTGGTGATTTCCATAGTGGTCGACCGAGTATATCATTCTTTCGTGGTGGTGTTTGCGGGTCTTGAGACCCGTGCCAACTTATTTCTCTAAGAGATGGTGGACATTAACATTATATTGAGGATGGATTAGTTGTCCGCGTGACCTTGGCTTTACTAGGATTGCCCCACTTAGAATGAAGAGGGATTATAGATCCTCCGACCCGCATTACAATATTGTATGTGAAGACTCGACGCATGATTAAGAGAGGAGTGCTTATCTCAAATGGCATATGATTGCGACTCCAATGCAGAGGTTCCTTTCGTTCGTTCTGTTCCTATTGTTCGGGAGCTTCCCCGATATTTTTCATCAGACCTGTCGGGCATGCCTCCTGACAGGGATATCGATCTTCGTATTGATATGGCGTCGGGTACTCAGCCTATTTCATTTTCTTCGTATCGCATGGCCACGACATAGTTGAGAGAGAGAGTTAAAGGAAGAGTTTCAGTATTTGCTTGATAAGGGTTTCGTTAGGCCCAGAGTTTCTCTTTGGGGCGCACCAACATTATTGAAAAGAAGAAGGAAGTTCAATGAGGATGTGTTTAGATAGAATTCAGAGCACGAGGGAGTTTTTCAAGGATTGATTTGGGATTTGGTTATCACCATTTGAGGACTAGGGCATTCGGTGTCCATAAGATAGTTTTCTGCACCGGAATTGATTTTTGCTGACGGAATCAGGACCTTATGCGGTTTGTGTCACTTTCCGGGTTGGGATTGGCGCAGTGTTGATGTAGAGTAGCAGGGTCATAGCATATGCTTTGAGGCAGATGAAGATCCATGAGAAGAATTATCCAGTTCATGACTTAGAGTTGGTGGCCATTGTTCATGCCTTGAAGATCTGGAGGCATTATTTGTATGGTGTGACGTGTGAGGTGTACACGGATTACAAGAGCCTTCAGTACTTGTTCAAGAAGAAAGAGTTGAATTTTGAGATAGCGGAGGTGGTTGTAGTTGTTAAAGGACTATGATGTTTCTATTTTTTTTCCACCCAAGGAAGGCTAATGTGGTGGCCGATGCATTGAGTAGAAAGTCCGCCAGCATTATGGGTGGCGTAGAATTAAGAAAGACATTGTTGCATATGTGGCTCGTTGTCTAAATTGTCAAAAGGTTAAGTACGAGCATCAGAGGCCTGGTGGGTTATTTCAGAGGATGAGCTTCCCGAGTGGAAGTGGGAGAGGATCACTATGGATTTTGTTACTGGTATTCTGATAACTCGAAAAAAGTTTGGTGCTATATGGGTTATTGTGGATAGGCTGACTAAGTCAGTGCATTTCATCCCAGTTGCCACCACCTATTCATCCGAGAGGTATGCTGAGATTTATATCAGGGAGATCGTTCGCCTTCATGGGGTGCCCATATCTATTATTTTGGATCCGGGTCTGCATTTTAACCTCGCATTTGTGGAGAGCGGTGCAACATTTTATCCCTAGATATATTGACCCGTTTGAGATTCTGGACCATGTGGGGAATGTGGCTTATAGGCTTCCGTTTCCACCTAGCTTGTCAGCTGTGCATCCATTTTTTCATGTATCCATGCTTTGGAAGTATTAGGTGATACCCCCACGTGTTAGATTTCAGTACGATCCAATTGGACAAGGATCTGTTATATTAGGAGGAGCCGGTGGCTATTTTAGACTGGCAGGTTCGACGGTTGAGGTCACAAAGTTTTCCTTCAATGCGTGTTCAGTGGATAGGTCAGCCTCCTGAGGCATCGATGTGGGAGTCCGAGTCTGATATGTGGAGCCGTTATTCCTATCTATTCCCCGGCTCAGGTACTTCCTTCTTTTGTCCGTTCGAGGATGAACGGTTGTTTTAGAGGTGGAGGATGTGACGCCCCAAAGGTTCATCACAGTAATTCTTCCTTTCTTTGCACTTCTGAGGCCTTGAAAACCTCTTATTTGGTTGCCTTGAGTTGCGTGTACAGTCTAGGCGCGAAGCCAGAATATTTTTATATGGAAATATTTAAATTCGGTATTATAACAAGGAATTTTGATAATAATATTGCTATAGTTGACTTTGGTCAATGTTTCGGGTAAACGGACCCGGACACATGATGTGACAGTTGCGGAGGGTCCGTAATGAAATTTGGGACCCTGGTGTATTCCCGAAATGGAAATCCGAGGTTCCAGGCCAGAGTACCGAGCTTTTATGTGAAATTGTTTTTGAAAATGTTTAAGGTAAAATGGAAATGAAAATTTGATCAAACGTGATGGTATCGGGCTCGTATTTTGGTTCCGACATCCGGTACAAGTCTTCAATTGGCGAAAAGCGCTATCTATAAGTTTGGTTGAAAACGGACGTCGTTTGACGTGTTTCGGACTAAAAGTGGAAAAGTTTTAAAGTTTAGAACTTTGAAATAAAAATCATGAGTTTTGGTGGTTGATTCTTTGATTTTGATGTTATTTTGGTGATTTTGATCAAACCGGAAAGTCCGTAGGATGTTTAGAGGTTGAGTGCATGTTTGGGTTGGATCCCCGAGGGCTCGAGTGGGTTTTGGATAGGTGTTAGGCTCATTTTGTAGCATTTAAATCTGCTGGTGTCTGCAGTATTCGCAATTACGAAGACTTGTTCGCAAATGCGAACCTCCCTTGTTTGGCCTTTCTTTGCAAATACGATGCTTATCTCGCAAATGCGATATTCTCCCTTGGAAGCCAGACTTCGCAAATGAGAAGTAAATCTCTCAATTGCGAGCTTCCCCAGCCTAGGCCTATTTCTGCATTTGCGAACATTTTCTCGCAAATGCGAGATCCCCTTCATTTTTGCCTAGTTCGCAATTGCGAACAGTTTCTCGCAAATGTGAAGTCCCCCTTATTCTGCCCAGTTCGTAAATGCAAAGTTAAAGTTGCATTTGCAACATCTGCACCTGTGAATTTTATACTTAATCGATTTTAAACCTCACTTTTCACATTTTCAAAACTCAAAACCTCCATAGGCGATTTCTCTCGAACCCCTTCGTCTCCAAACCAAATGTAAGTCAAATGTTTACTAGTTTTCTTCAATCCTTCTCATCTTCTAACATGATTTCATCCTTAAATCAAAGCTTTCATGGTTAAAAATGGGGATTTGGGTAGAATTTAGGTTTTTCAATAATTGGGGATTTAAACCTCAATTTGGGGTCTGATTCCAAAACAAATTGCATATATGAACTCGTAGGGAATGGGTATCCCGGTTTTGGTTTGAACCTCGGGTTTTGACCACGTGGTCCTGTGGGAATTTTGGGAAGTTTTGAGTAAAACTTTGGGAATTTCATTCTTATGCATTCAAATTGACTTAACTGCATTTGTTGATACATTTGGGTAAATTGTGTTTAGATTCGACCGGTTTTGAAGCGAATTCGAGGGGTAAAGCTATTCTAGAAGCGTGAGTTGAGTTGGAAACTTTCGAGGTAAGTGTTCGATATAACTTTGGCTTGAGGGAATAGGATTAGGATAATATTTGCTATGTGATATGTGGAGTCGGTATATAGATATGGCGTCGGTTACCTATGCACCTGAGTCTAGCATGACTGTGAGTCATAATTGCTATTAAATTGTCGAAAGAAGGGAAAAATTGTGACAATTACTTGTTAAATGAACTATGAAATGATAGTTGAGTAGCAAATGAGTTAAGAAAGGAATTATGGTATTTTCCCTTGACGGGATTCGTTGTTGAATTGTTTTCCCTTGCCGGGACTTATTGTGGAGTTGTTCTTCCCTTGCCGGGATACTTTGGGCTGTTAGTTGTACCCTTGCCGGGTTAAACTGTTATATTGATGTGCTTCCCTATCAGGATCTTCTGCGAAGAGATTGTTAGAGTTATTCAATTGTATTACATATTGGAATCATGTGGCACGCCGACCACGAGATATTATGATTGGGATCGTATGGCACGCCGACTACGAGATATTATGAATGGGATCGCGTGGTATGCCGTCCACCTATTGTTATTGGCCCGAGATGCTGGTGACATTTATTATGGGATCGTGTGGCACGCCGCCCACCTATTGTTATTGGCCTGAGATGCCGGTGACATTGTGCACATAGAATACGGAAGCGTGTGGTGCGCCGTCCATTGTAGATGCATGTAATCATTGATCTACTCCATACTATTATATTTAAGTTGTATGATGTTGAAGTTGTAGTTAACTATGTAAGAATGATATATGAAAGTTATAGATTAGTTGTGTATTGCGTAATTAGATGTATGAAATTTATTTTTAGTATATATATTGTTGTATATATATCAAATTTGTTTTATATTTGTATGATGTTATACCATATATTATTCTTTTCTTAAAATCGGTAATTATGGAAAAAAAGAGAAAAGAGTTGCGCTAATTATGATTTAAAATATGTATCACATAATTAGAAGGAGTCTTATTTGGATGGTAGGAAAATTTAAATTTTGTTCCCTTCAGTTGTGCTTTTTTTCAAGCGTGGAATCCCCTAATTTAGGCCACAAATAATGAATTCTATATAAATTGTAAGAAAAGCTTGTTTAAGGTAAGTAATGTACAAAATTTGAATAATTTTAGTAAATAAGTTTCAAATATTATATAGGAAGAAAAATGTCCCAAATATAAAAGAGATAATTACCCAAACTATCAGTCCAACTTTTAATCAAAACTACTCCAAGAAAAAAGTATTTACTAAGAAAGGCCCAAATTTCATTTTTATCCGAAAAATAAAATCATTAATGTTAGTTTCTCTTCACACATCTTTTTATAACTCTTGGATGCCCTTTACTGTTAGACTACAACTTGTAGGTTATATCAATCTGACCATGCATGAAGTGCCTTAATTCGAATATGGCTAATGTCATTTCATTCTGCAAACTAATAACAATTAAGTACAAAATGTTAGACAAGAGATAAATGAAAATCATTAATGCAAGTATTTAATACAGTAACGCAGTAAAATAATTTGAAAAGTTAAGGCGATAAGCTAAAACTCTATTAATGCTATTGAAGCTCGCTTAAGCTTGAGTTTTAAAATTTCGATTTTTGAAACTAAAATTTATTACGAGTTGGTGTTGTTGGAAAAGGTTGGATAAGTCTCAAAGAGTGTGAAACTCAATTTTGAGACAAATTAGTGGAAATTCAAGGTGGTTTGAATTAAAAATTTGAGCCAAATTCGATGTTAAAGACAAACGTAGAAGAAGATGAGATATGTATCACTTACATATAATATGTGTATCCCCTATATATCTCTTGTATATCCATACCTCTGACTGACATAAATTCGTGATACATATTTAATACATGTATCACACAAGAACTTTTTAAACTCAACTTTAATTACAATTTTTTAATATCAGACCATTCCAAATCCATTCTAATCTTCCTCAAATTTTATATATTGCCTTATCAATGAATTCTAACCGTATCCATTTAAAAAATTGTTTTGTGCCTATTTTTTATTTAATAATATTGCATATCAGTGATAATAAATTTTGACTCCAAACTAGTCCTGTGACGACCCAAGGGATCATCACCTGTTTTCTTTCTCATTCCGTACTTTCGAGGCTTTAAAACCTCATTTTTAGTTGCTTCGATTTTCGTGCGCAGTCCGGACGCATAACCGGAAGACCTAAATAAGAAATTTTGTGAAAAATGCAAAAATTTGATATTAAAATAAGTAAATTTGACTTTGGTCAATATTTTGGATAAACGGATCCAGATATATGATTTGACGATCCTGGAGGGTCCGTGGAAAAATATGTGACTCGGGCGTATGCCCGGAATCCAAATCCGAGGTCTCGAGCTCGAGAAATAAATTTTTAAAACAAATTATTTTTTTGAAATTATTAAGAAAAATGAAAATTGATTAAAACCTGCCGGTATCGGGCCTGTATTTTAGTTCTGGCACCCGGTACATGTCTTATATGTGTTTTAAGATATTTTTGTGAAGTTTGGTTAAAATCATACGTCGTTTGACGTGTTTCGGACCTAAAATTCTAAATTTGAAAGCTTATGAAGTTCAGAGAAAAACTAGTGATTTTGAGTTTTGATGCATTATTTTTTATGTTATTTTGGTGATTTGATCGCACAATTAAGTTTGTAGGATGTTATTGAGTTAGGGTATGTGTTTGGTTAGGAGCCTCGAGGTCTCGGGAGTGTTTCGGAGCTATTTCGGAGTGATTTCAGACTTAGGAAAGTTGCAGGTTCTTTCTTCTTCACGTTCGCGAAACCCTTCCCGCATTCACGAATCTTCATGCTTTTCTTTTATTGCGTTTGCGTTGCTACCATTGCATTTGCATAGTGTTAATTGACCTTGGGGGACTTGGCCAAACATTCCTCTTCGCGTTCGTATTCAACCGTTCGCGAACGTGTACCCTTGCAGCTTCCTCACCGTATTCACATAAGTTCTCATGCGTTTGCATAGAACGAATTGCTGGACCCTTGCCTTTTCTTTTCGCGTTCACATCTGTCACATTGCAAACACGATGGTCAGTTGAGTCAACTCTTTGCGAAAGCGACTCCCATTCCGCGAAAGCGAAGAACAAATTTTTCCCAGTTATATTTTAATTTCACAAACAGTGTAGTCGCAGACTCTTCATAAAAACACCCGAGTTTCGTCTTCTCCAAGGTCCTTAGGCATCCATTGAAGCTTCCTTTTATCAAGACCTCTTGGGTTTGTAAATTCCAACACGTTTTCTTCATTTTCCATCATTATTTATTGAATTCATAATCTTAAATCATGTAATTTAGGGTAGAAATTGGGGGAATTGGATAGAGTTAGGGCTTTTTTTCTTGATTTAGACTTTGTTTAGGGGTTGAATTTGAAAACAAATTATATATTTGGGCTCGTGGGAGAATGAGTGAAATGAATTTGGTCCAAACCTCATGTTTCGACCAAGCAGGTCCGGGGTCGATTTTTGAAATTTTGGGAAGAAAGCTTGGAAAACTATATTTAGGCATTCGGTTTGACTTGTTTAGCATATATTGATATTCTAAATTCGTTATTGTATAGATTTGATTGACTTGGAGCCAAATTCGAGCGAGAAAGTTGTTGTTGTGGATTGATTTGGCCGTGGAAGTAAGGTAAGTGTTTGGTCTCACCTTAGCTTGAGGGAATATGAGTTGAGTCTTGTTTGCTACTTTCTAATTGTCGAGTACGGTGTATAGGCATGGTGACGAGTATCTATACAATGTTGTCTAGCATGACCGTGAGTCCTTATATTGTGATTATCCTTAATTTATTGTAATCCATGCTTATTTAATGATTTCTTTATGTTTTAAATAGAAAGTGAAAGAGATTCTGATCATTAAACTCCGAAGAGCACTGGCTCGAGTTGTGATCCAAAATTTTGAAGGTATATGAGATGATTTGACTATTTAGAGCGTTCTCAAACGATAAAGTTAACCATAAAATAAGAAAAGAAAGAAAGAGAAAAAGTTATTTATTAGTCCTTTGTCGGGACGTTTTGTTTTTTTTTTATTTTCTCCCTTGCTGGAACATTGAGTTTATTAATGTGATTTCTTGGCGAAATTTTACTATTTTATAGTAAAATCTTGACGTGATTTCTTTCACTATGTATGTAACGTCCCAACCTGTCGTCTCAGGTATCTCCGTCCCGTTTTCCTTGTTTTATGCTTCTATATATTGCATTATATGTGTTTGGTAAATTTGAAGTAATTCAGATAGAGTTCGGTTAGAAATGAGACGATTAGTCTCTTTATGAGAAGGTTAGTTTGGAAAAGTAATCGGATGCTGACTTATGAGTTAGATGGCTCGGAATGGATTTCCGCTGATTCGACTAGTTTCGGGTGATGACTTTGACTTAGGAACGCAATCAGAATTGAATTTGGAGGTCCGGTGTAGGGTTAGGCTTGAATTGGCTAAGTTTAAAATTTGGCAAATTTAGATTGATAGGTGAGACTTTGATATGGGGTCGGAATGGAATTCCGACAGTTGCAGTAGCCCGTTAGTGATTTTGGATATGCGTGCAAAGTTTCAGGCCATTCAGAGGTGTTTAGGTTAGGTTTTTGATCAAATGCAGTTTTCGAAAGTTTTAGTTTAACTTAGGCTTGAATCTGTGGTAATTTGATGATTTTCATGTTTATGATAGTGTTTTTATTATGCGAGCAAGTTTGAATGAAGTGATAGAACGTATCTGTGCTTTTGGTTGAGGTCCCGAGGGCCTCGGGGTGGTTTCGGACGGCTAACGCGGAATTTTGAGTGTTGTTGCAGGTTTGGCACCTCGCTTCTAGTATTTCCGCATCTGCGGAAAAGGAGCTGCAGAAGCGGTTCCGTAGATGCAGCTCAGCTATCGCAGAAGCGGTCCATGAGGGACTGGAGTGGTTCCGCAAAAGCGGACGGTGAACCGCATCAGCGGGTCCGCAGAAGCGGAAATGGAGTCGCAGAAGTGAAAAAGGGAGGTCCGTAGAAGCAGAATTTTGGGTCGCAGAAGCAGAAGCCCAGGGATTTAATGAAATCGCAGAAGCGTTCAAAAAGGACGCAGAAACGGTCCCACAAAGGCGGTTACGGGACCGCAGAGGCGAATAATGCTGGAGGGTTTAATGAAACACTTTTCGCGAATTTCAGAAGTTAAGAAAAATATTTTAGACTTCGGGAAGAGGCGATTTTGGGCGATGTTTAGGAGAAAACAAAGGAGCTTCATCAGGTATAAACTATTAGCCTTGGAATATGATATTTTGGTGTAAAAACGTTGATTAATCACGAAACTTCAAGGATTTAAGGGGTAAAAATGGGGGTTAGGGCTTGATACCCAAGATAGTTTAAATGTGAGTTTTGGAGGGGTAACGAACTCCATTTTTTTATAAACATTATATGTATGGACTCGTGGTGAGACGAGGAATCCGTTGATGTGATTTTCAGAATTTTTCGAGAAATGGGCTCGAGGCTCGAGTTTTACCAACTTCATGAATTTTAGTACTTTTCCAGTATTTTTTATTGGGTTATGCTTCTTTAACCCATATGTATGTATTTGTTTTGATTTGACTAGATTCGACGCGCGAGGAGGTCGATACAAGAGGAAAAGGCATTGCGGACCAGTCTACGGTCGGTTAGAGGTGAGTAATTTATATAGATGATTGCCTGAGTGTTTGAAACCCCGGTTTATCATATTGTGACGCTATATTAGGGAGTGACTCGCACCCATGGTAGGTGCGGGATTGTTTATGACTGGGGATTGTGACTTGGTCCATCCCGAACAAGAATTATACTATATTGGCGACCGATAAGCACCCTCTATTGAATATAATTGGGCTTATTGTCATGTTTGGGGCCTTGTGCCGATTTGTAGCATCTACATAGGATGTATATCGTTGTGATAGCTTGATTTGTATAATCATTGATCTCAGACTTGTGATTAATCACTGTTATGAAATGCTAAGTCACTTTTCCTGAGGTTAAATAACTAAGTTATATTTCCTTAATAATTGGAAACTGAGAATTTGATTGAATCTGTTATGTGACTGATTTGCATACTGTGGACTGAGTATGGATTGGGCTACACGTCGTAGCGATTATTATATATTGATGATGAGGGCGAGAGCTTGTTTCTTGCCAATACCTGGCTAATATTGCGCTTGGGCTGTAGGAGCTCTCCAGAGTATGTACACTCCCCCAGTGAGCGCCGTCAACGTTAAATTGATTGGATTGTATGCTGCAGCGGAACATGTGCATTGCATTGCATTCATCTTACTTGACCAATATACTTGACAGTGCTTTGCTATTGGTTCGTATATAAGGTGCCAGGCTGTTAAGTTTAGCTTTACTTTGTGTCATTTCGTGTATTTCTTATCTTCAGACATTTTATATACTTATTATCACTGCATATCTCCCGTGGATCTCGGTCGATTGTACTCACCCCTACTCCCTGCACCTTGTGTGTAGATTTAGGTGTACCGGAGGCTTAGCTAAGCAGTCATTGTCTCTAGAGATTATCAGAGTTGTTGAGGTAGCTGCTTGACGTTCGCAGGACCTGATTATTCTTCTTATTTCAACAACAACAACAACAACAACCCGGTATAATTCTTCCTATTTCAGTCTTATTTATATATACATTTCTAGACTTGTGTATTTTTTTCAGAAATTATTATCCAGTTTGTTTTAGAGGCTCTAGACTCGTGACCCCAGATCTTATGGGAGTGCTTATCGGGTTTTCGTATCTCTCAGTATTATTTTAATATAAATAATTTACTACTATTCTAAAAATATTATATCTTCCTTAAATTGTTGGTTTTGAGATTTACTGTCGATTCGAGAGCGATTGTTGGTCAGGCTTGCCTAGCGTTATGGTTGTTCACCATCACGACCGCGTTTGGGTCGTGACAATATATTCCCTTCCTTGCCCCTTATTTGTGTCTATTATATGGGTGAGGAAAGTGATATATATATATATATATATATATATATATATATATATATATATATATATATATATATATATATATATATATATATATATGGATTGGGTTGCACGCCGCAACAATGACATCTGAGGATTGGGTTGTATGCCGCAACAATGATATACATATGTGTAACGACCCGACTGTTCGTTTCGATCTTTTGCACTTTGATCGCCAGTTCTCGGGCATGACTTGACCTTTGTTATGCATTATGACTGATGTGGATCGTTGGTTTTGGTTTTCAGGAAAATCAAAATGAATTTGAAAAAATAGTCCCAGTTGGAAGCTTTGAATTTTACGTGTTTGACCAAGAGTTGCATTGTGTGTATATGTGCTCGGATCAAAGTTTATATAATTTAGTTATCTTTGTCAGATTATTTATGATTTAGGAGCATGATCGGAATTGATTTTGGATGTCTGGTGTGGAACTCGGCTTGAATTGGCGAAACTGGTATTTTGGCGATTTCTGGTTGATAGATGAGATTTTGATTTGAGGGTCGGAATAGAATTCCGAGAGTTGTTGTAGCTTCATCATGTATTTGAGATGTGTGTGCAAAATTTCCTGGCATTCGGAGGTGATTTGGTTGGGTTTTTTATCAAATGCGTGTTTCAGAAGTTTTAAAAGAACTTAGGCTTGAATTCGATGTAATTTGATGATTTTGGTGTTTGTTGAGGTGTTTTGATGATTGGAGCAAGTTTGAATAATGTTTTAATAGGTGTTGGTACTTTTGGTTGAGGTCTCGGGGGCCTCGGGGTGATTTCGCATGACCGTCGGGATGAATTTTGGACTTGATGCATTTCTGAAGATTGCTGGTATCTGGTATTTCTGCATCTGTGGAAAAGGGCCGCAGATGCGGTTTCACATATGAAAATACGGGATCATAGGCACGGGTGTTGGTCTTTTGGATAAATTCCTCAGAAGCGAACGATATCCGCAGATGCAGTCCTGGGCATAGTGAAGATCCACAGAAGCGGAGGGAAAATCGCAGAAACAGTAACCGCATATGCGGTTTATTTAGCGTAGAAACGAAAGTGGCTGATTAGAGAAGGGTTTTAAAAGCTCATTTTCTTCGAGGTTCATTTCCACCATTTTTGAGCAACCTTAAGAGCTTTTGGATGGGAATTGAAGGTTATTTCGATTGGGATTTATTGGAGGTGAGTTATATGAAATTAAAACACAATTATTATGTGAAATTAACTTGAAATTTATGGAAATTAAGCCTAAAATTGAAGAACTAGGGCTTGAGCTTTGGTAGGTCAAACTGGGATATGATGGATCATTTGAGCTAGGATTTAAGAGTTTTTGGTATGTATGAACTCGTGAGAAGATAAGGAATCTATTAATATAGAAGTTTCTGGATTTAAGAGGTGGGCACGGGGCTTGGGTTTTGAAAATTTTGTGATTTTGTGATGTTTTTGATTGTTTTCAATTGGGTATGTCCCTTTTGCAGAATATGACGTATTCGTTGTGGTTTTGGTTAGATTCGACGCACATGGAGGCTTATTTAAGGGGAAAAGGCATTGCGAGCTAGACATTTCGCCAGTTTGAGGTGAGTAATGATTGTAAATAATATCCTAAGGGTTTGAAACCCCGGATTGCACATCGTAACGCTATATTAAGGCAAGCCACACGCTCTATGACGAGTGCATGGTCATTTTTGGGTATTATGACTTGGTCTGTCCCGAGTTATGTTTTTACCGTGTTTTCGATTAGAACTTATTTGAGATCATTCTTACTTGGATTTAATTGTTATATTTGGGCTTCGTTCCAATTATTTGAATCCTTTAGGGATTGTTATCATTTGTTTCAACATTATTTGACATATTATCCGATCTCAGTCCTAAGTTATAAATACTATTTTGCAAATTTAGCCATCTTTCTAAAATTTGAAAACATAAACAATATTTTATTGACGTTTTGAGCTGAGAACTACTATTTTAATGTTGCCCGAGGGGCTTATGTAAATTTCTGGACTGAGCATAGATCGGACTGTGCATCGCAACAGTATTTTATGGATGCTGAGGTCGAGGGCCTTGTTCATGCCACGAGATAGGTTAATATTGCGCTTGGGCTGTAGGATCCCCTCCCAGAGTATGTACACACCCCTAGTGAGCATCGTCAATGATAAATGGATCGGGATGCACAACGCAGCGTGGAGTGTGCTGCATGCCGCAACGATACTAGTTTTGTTCTGTCTGTTTACTTTATTTCATTTTTCTTCCATTATCTGTTGTCTGTGCTGATTAATGAAATATCTACCTGATTGCCTGGCATTATCTGATACCTAGGTGTTGTGCCCGAGGGAGCGGATTTCTGTGCTTATCTGCACTATTACTATTGCATTCATTTGTGTAACTATTGGAAAAGGCATTTTCAAAAGAGGTTCTAAACGGAGCTAAAATATTTCTCTAAATATTTCATAGCTTCATTATTTTCTAAAAAGGGTTTTCATGGCTTCTATACAGCCTGGTGATCTATTATATGTGATCTATTATCCATGCACCTCGTGTGCAGATGCAGGTATTGGTTCACCCGGTAGCGGATTTTGAGTCGGTTCGAGATTCTGCTATCGTAGCTGAGCAAGGTGACTGCCAACATTCGCGGCACCAAATTTTTCCTTTGATTCTTAATCCTATTCTGTATATCACTGTTTTGTAGTATAATTTAGACTCTTCTATAAGCTCGTGACTTGTGACACCTGGATTAGGGTTGTGTTTTGGGTTGTTTCCACACTTAAATTAGAACTCTTCTGTTTAATTTGTGGCTATTTAATCATATTAAATTTGAGTATTACCTTTAATTAATTTGAAAAGGCAAAAAGAGTTGGTTGGTTGGCCTTGTCTTCACGATAGGCTCAATCACAACCGGATCAGGGTTTGGGTCGTGACAAGTTGGTATCGGAGCCTAAGTTACATAGGTCTCATGAGTCATGAGCAGGTTTAGTATAGTCTTGCATATAGGTACGAAGATGTCTGCATTTATCTTCGAGAAGCTGCAGAACCTATAGGAAAATTCCGCATTCTTTAATTCTTATCAAGCGTCCTTGATTCAGCTTGAAAGGTAACTCTTGAAATTCCTTCGCCGCATTTGCATGCGCGCATGATCGCTCAATATCGGATTTCCCTTGATGTCTTATCGTGGGGAGAGACATGATCTCTATGAGTTGATGTTGGGCCAGTTTGAAGGACTTGAGGTTGTATATTTTCTAATGGATTGAGCACTGAGGTGCTGATTATGTGAGCAAGTGTTTTGAACTTACATATTCAGTATTGTCCCTAATAATGGGAATGATGGCTGGATAGCTTTGTGATGAGTATGTTAGCACTGTGTGATGTTTCTATATGACTTGGAAGTGTCGAGGAAGATATGGGTGATATGTGCACTACTATGTGCATTATTTCCATTATGAGGAAGTATAGCTCCGAGTTATGGGCATGTGAAGAATCTTTTCAAGTCTCCTAATGGGGAGTGAAGTAAATTGCATATTGCGGAATAAGTTCAGACTCAGTAAAACGAAGTGACTGTGTAATGTGTATGATGGTGGAAAGAATACAAGAATGTTATATTGAGGCGAAGCAGGTGGGTTATCTCCTGCAGAATGTTCTGAAGTGGTGCTATCCTTATGTGTATATTGCTAGATCTTATGTGCAAGTGAAAAGTACGTGCTGGAATTTGGAATTTCGGGTTTTTTAAGAGAGTGGGCTTAACTGTTGCGGGAATGAATGCGAGATTTGCAGACGGTTTACAGTACTAAATGATATGAGTTTCGCAAACTTATAATTTTATTTTAATCTCACTATGGTATTGTGTCATAAATAGAGTAAAGTGTTATGAGTAATTGATTGTATCTTCATTTACAGCTTCGATCCAAGTGAGGGAGTCTGCTGTAGCAGTTGAATTGCACAGTTGGGTGCTATATTGGCTTCAGTTGGGGCATGCAAGTGAATTAGCTATGGTTAGAGTAAAACAAAAATTTGAAAAGGGTTATATTATGCTTCATAGGGTATGAGGATCACGGAATATCTAGAGTTATTGTTGGCAAAGAATACTCGGTGCATAGAGCAGGAAGTTGCTTGGTTGTATTGGGATGAGGATTTCATTATGCGGTATCGGAGTGCCAATGAGGCACGGGTGATTCTGTTCGTTGGGTCAGATAAATTGCAGTGAATAAGAGAAAATGACTTGCGAGTGTGGCTCTAATGTGTTGAAGATTCTACAAGGAATAATCGAGTATTTCATAGCTGTATGGGTGGTTAGAGACTGTGTTTTCGTTGGAAGAGGTCCAGATTTGTGGTATTTCTATGTTAATTGTGGAATTCTAAATATCAGTGTCAGGAAAGTAAAGTAACAGAATTAGATTCACAGGATGTTGTTCAGAGTAAAGTATTCTGAAATGTGGTATGTATAGAAATAATTGAGAGAGTATTTAGCGACTTATAGGTCTTAAACAGTGTGGTTTTATGCTTACGTTTCATATGGTAAGCCTGGGTCGAGGAATTGCGGTGCTACAGCAAGAGGGAATATCAATTGAAAATGAAACAGAAGGAAATTTACATAGATGGAGTAGCTTGATATTAGACCGGATCGGCATGGTAAGGATATGATTAATTATTTGTATGTATTCGAGGTAATGAGCTCGTACAAGTATTATGCAACAATGATTTTGGGTTTCGACGACTTGCTTAGCTTGGTCTAGTTAGATGGATTCAGTCCTGGCAGTCTTCTCGGTGTAAATGGAACTGGAAGAGCTTTTGTTGGGGTTTACCATGGTTTGGAGATATATATTTTCTATAGGCATGCGGTGCATGGGATGTATAGTGGTTTTGTTATAGATGGGACCAATGGAAAGCTCTTGACTAGTTGAGTGCATAGATATCTGTGGCTCGGAAGGGAGGTAAGGTTTTCATGTACCCTTGGATGGTATGTTATATGCAGTATGTTGTTAGGACCGAGACTTGCGTGTGTTAGGTTACAGTTCAGTTCAGAAAGGAAGTTCATAAAACACTTAAGCAATGGGTAGCCTCAGATAATCATGGAAAATGGTACTACTATTTGAAAGTAATTTGATGAGAGTATATGTTTCAGAAAAAGGGCAATGTGATTAAATGGATGGCACTTTGGTGGTATTGCAGAACTTTCTTGTTAGATTGACTGATGATATTTGTGTTGGCTTGGTGGCATAGGGAAATTTTAAAGTATCTGTTGTGGAATTATTGGGTATTAAGGTGTGTATGCTTTCGGATGGCGAAGTTGGTATTAGGTACTATGATTCCGGTGCTATATGGAATTGGAGACTGGGAGTTCTCATGTTCATGCCATGTTGTAGTTGTGGGTAGTGTGTGTCGGCATTATTTAGGGACTACCGAGGTTTGGAGACTCGAGTGGATCTCTCTCTGCTTGGTATGTTAGATTCTGGATATGATATTGGGGTTTAGACTGGTTTTCTCAGTGTTGGGTTATATTGGATTATTGCGCTATGGGCCATGTTGGAAATGTCATCGGGTGAGTGGTGAGGTGCATCGGAGTATGTTCTAGTAGAGTGGTTTATGTTTCGAAGAACCAGCGGACGGTTGGGAAGGATTGCTTTTCTTAATTGGGCCTTACGTGATGTAGGTCGGTGCAGAGGCTGCTATCATTGATTCAGTTCTGGTGTTGAGGGACTTTTCGAGTGTATTTCTTGTGGCCGAGCATTTTGCAGGGTGAAGTTATGGATTTCGATATTGATTTGGTGCTTGGCACCATATCGTATGACTCCGATGGGAGTTATGGTAGTGGAAGGAGCATCTTCAAGCTTCCTCGGTAAGAAGTTCGTTGGAAGGCTAATGTGGATGCGTGTTCTAGTTTGAGTTGACTCGGTTGACTCCGAATTGTATTTGTAGAGGGATAGGTTGACTTGACTGTTGTTAAGCTTATTAGTGATCGGGAGGTCTATGATTTACCTTCTATGTTGCAAGATGTTATATTTGTTGGATATGGGCACATATGGTATGTTGTGTTGGGGTTCATAGTGGAAGTCGAGCGGAAAGAGTAAGTGGGTGTTGCTCAGTGAATGGAATATCGATTACGCCCTATCGGGTTTGCGTAGTATATGTTACTTGTTTCACCCTGGGTGTAATGATTTGCTTTGGTTTCATACATCAAAATTGTAAGTGGTTGTCAATTTCTTACATAGTGGCTTGAGGTGTCTCACGTGGGACAGTGTTGGATAGGATCATGCAATGCAATGAAGCTATGTAGGGATATGACCTTGCGGGTTAGATTCGTGTGTTATGTTCTGTGATGTGAGACAAGTTCTCAGCCTTGTGTTGTGGTGGTATTGGTGAGCTTGAGATACAGTTCTTTCAGTTGAGTCGATTTTCACGATTTGAGTATGTTCGGACTGTTGCTTATTGGTGCACATATTATTCTTGTTGTGGCTTAGGCCTCTGTTGATATGTCATGTCACTAGGGTGGTGTGTTTGGTCAGAAAGGATCATTGGGATCATTAGTGATTGCAAACAGATTCAATTTCCGCATGTTTGATGAGTAAATATCGAGGTTAGGTTCAAATTGATATGTCATGTCACTAAATTGCATAATTTCAGTTGCAATGTACTATCGGACCTATATGAGGTAGTGTGACGTGGATCCTCCCCCCCCCCGAGTATATGATTGGTAAGGTTATTCAGTTATTGGTTGGCTTCTAGAACAAATCCAAGCATATTCGAGGACGAACGTGTGTTTATGTAGGGGAGGATGAAACGACCTGACCTGTCGTTTTGAGCTTTTGCACTTTGATCGCCAGTTCTCGGCAGGAATTCCTTGCCCCGTGTTATGCATTATGACTGATATGGATCGATTGTTTTGTTTTCGGGAAAATCGGAATGAATTTGAAAGAATAGTCTCAATTGGAAGCTCTGAATTTGAAGTGTTTGACCAAGAGTTGACTTGTGTGCATACGAGCTCGGATCACAGTTTTTATGATTTGGTTATGTTTGTCACATGATTTATGACTTAGGAGTGCGATCGGAATTGGTTTTGGAGGTCTGGTGTGGAATTTGGCATGAATTGGCGAAACTAGTATTTTGGCGATTTCCTGTTGATAGGTGAGATTTTGATCTAAAGGTCAGAATGCAATTCCGAGAGTTTTTTTAGCTTCATTATGTGATTTGAGATGTTTGTGCAAATTTTTGGGTCATTGAAGGTGATTTGATTGGGTTTTTTTTATCAAATGTGCGTTTCGGAAGTTTAAAAAGAACTTAGGCTTGAAATCAATGTAATTTGATGATTTTGGTGTGAGTTGCTGTATTTTGATGATTGGAGCAAGTTTGAATAATATTATAAGAGGTGTTAGTACTTTTATTGAGGTCCCGCGGGCCTTGGGGTAATTTTGGATGACCATCGGGATGAATTTTGGACTTGATGCATTTCTGAAGATTGCTAGTATCTGGTATTTCCGCATCTGCGGAAACGGGGCCGCAGATGTGGTTCCGCATGTGCAAATAAGGGATCGCAGATGCGGGTGTTGGCCTTTTGGAGAAATTTCACAGAAGGGAAGATATCTGCAGAAGCGGAAGATATCCGCAGATGCGGTTATTGACCGCAGAAGCGGTCCTGGGCATAGTTAAGATCCGCAGAAGCGATCACCGCATGTACGGTTTGTTTAGCGCTAAAGCGAAAGTGGCCGATCATAGAAGTCTTTTAAAAGCTCTTTTTTTTTTCGCAAGCTAAGTTTCATTTCCACCATTTATGAGCAACCTTAAGAGCTTTTGGACGGCAATTGAAGGTGATTTCTAGTGGGTTTGATTGGAGGTGAGTTATATGACCTTAAAACATGATTATTATATTAAATTAACCTTGAAATTTATGTAAATTAAGCCTAGAATTGAAGAACTATTACTTGAGATTTGGTAGGTCAAATTGGGATTTAATGGATCATTTGAGCTTGGATTTTAGAGTTCTTGGTATGTATGAACTCGTGAGAAGATAAGGAATCTATTAATATAAAAGTTTCTGAGATTTTGAGAGTTGGGCCCGGGGCTCAGGTTTTGCCAATTTCGGGGTTTTTGATGTTTTTTTATTATTTTCGATTGGATATTGTTCCTTTGGCATATTATAACTTACTCGTTGTGGTTTTGGTTAGACTGGATGCACGTGGAGGCTAAACTTGAAGGGCAAAGGCATCGCGAGCTGGAGATTTCACCTGTTCGAGGGGAGTAATGATCGTAAATGATATCATGAGGGTTCGAAACCCTGTATTGCACATTGTAACGCTATATTTAGGCGAGACACGCGCGCTATGAAGAGTGCAGGGTCGTTTGCTATTGGGGATTGTGACTTGGTCCGTCCCGAGTGATATTTTTACCGTGTTTTTGATTTTAACTTATTTGATTTCATCCTTACTTGGATTTAATTCTTATATTTGGGACTCGTGCCAATCATTTGAATCCTTCAGGGATAGTTATCATCTGTTTCTATATTATTTGACATATTATTTAATCTTAGTCCTAAGTAATAAAGAATGTCTCAGCCATTTTTCTAAAATTTGAAAACTTAAATAATATTTTATTAACGATTTGAGTTGAGATTTACTATTTTATTATTGCCGGAGGGGCTAATGTAAATTTCTAGACTGAGCATGGATTAGGTTGCGCGCCACAGCAGTATTTTATTGATATTGAAGCTGAGAGCCTGATTGATGCCACGAGATGTCTTATATTGCGCTTGGACTGCACGCTATAGCGTGGAGCGGGATGCAGACCGCAGCGTTGAGCGGGCTGCACGCCGCAGCGTTACTAATACTGTTCTGTGTGCTTACTTGATTTCATTTGTATGCGATTATTTGTTGCCTGTGCTAGTTCATAAATTATCTACTTGACTACCTAGCATTATCTGATACCTAGGTGTTGTTCCCGAGGGGGCGGATATCTGTACATATATGCACTATTGTTATTGCATTCATTTGCGTAATTATTGAAAAAGGCATTTTCAAAAGAGGTTTTAAACTGAGCTAAAATGTTTCTCTAAAGATTTCATAGCTTCACTATTTTTCTAAAAAAAGGGTTTTCACTGCTTCTATAAAGCCTGATGATATGTTATATGTGATCTATTATTCCTGCACCTCCTGTGCAGATCCAGGTATTTGTTCACCCGATAGCGGATTTTGAGCCGGTTGGAGATTTTTCTATCGTAGCTGAGCAAGGTGACCGCCAGCGTTCGCGGCACCAGAGTTTTACTTTGATTCTAAATTCTATTCTATATATCACTGGCTTGTAGTTGTATTTAGACTTGAAATAATCTGACCGGTTATTTTGAGCCCTAGCGCATCGTTTAGCTATCTGAAGTCATGAGCAGCTTCATTTCTGGTGTTATGACTAGTACGCATGGTCGGAATTGAAATTCAGGAAGACCAGAGTTACGTTTTAATGGAAATTCCCATTTCGGAAGCTTTAAGTTGAAAGAATAAACTAGGATTGGATTTTTGAGTAAACGACCTCAGAATCAGGATCTGAAGATTTCAGCAGGTTTGTATGATGATTTTGGAGTTGGGTGTATGCCCTTATCGGGTTTTGGATGATGCGGGAGCGTTTTGGCGCTTATTGTTGAAGTTAGCATTTTGGAAGAAATTTTTTAAGTTTGGCTTGAAGTGCATTTCAGCGTTATCGATGTCGTTTGGGATTCCGAGACTAGAGTAGCTCTATATGGTCATTCTAGAGTCGGGAGCGCGATTGGAAGTGAATTTGGAGGTCCGTATGTTATTTTGAAGCCATTTGGTTGAAGATAGAAAATTGAAGGTTTTTGAGAAGTTTGACCGGAAGTGGACTTTTGGATATCGGTGTCGGAATCCGATTCTGGAAGTTGTAGTAGGTCCGTAATATCAAATATGACTTGTGTGCAATATTTGAGGTCAATTGTACATGATTTGATATGTTTGAATCTCAGATGTAGAAGTTGAAAAGTTCAAAGTTCATAAAGCTCGAATCAGGGTATAATTCATGGTTTTAGCGTTGTTTGTTATGATTTGAGGCCTCAAGAAAGTCCTTAATGTGTTTTGGGACAGGTTTGTTTGATTTGTTGGGGTCCTGGGGGCCTCGAGTGAATTCTAGGTGATTAACGGGTCGAAATTGGAATTTGGAAGAGGGTTGAAGGCATCTGCTTGCTGGTATTTTTTCGCTTATGCGGTTGGTTGACCGAAGATGCGAATAGGGAGTCGCAGAAGCGGTTTTTGGTCCAAAGCCTGAGGAACGCAGATGCAGTAAAAATTCCACAAAAGCGGAACCGCATCTGCGGAAGGGGCATCGCAGAAGCAAAAAAGGGCGGAATGGGAAGGAGCTGCAGAAGCTGCCTCTAGACCGCATAAGCGGAACCGCTGATGCGGCATGGCTTCCGCAGAACCGAAAATGACTGGAAGCAGAACCTTGTTTTAATCCGTGGGATTGAGTTCATTCCTCCCATTTCTTGACGACTTGGGGCGATTTTTGGGGGTGCTTCAAGAGAAATTTTGTGTTCAATGTTGAGGTAAGTTACCCCAATCACTTTGAGTTGAATATATCACTTATATATGGATTAAAGCATGGAAATTAGAGCAAGCATGGAGGTTTTGGTTGAAAACCTAGAAAATTGTAATCTTGGATTTTAGCCACGATTTTTAGAATGGAATTAAGAGAAAATTATATATTTGAGTTTTTAAGGTCATGGGCAAATTTTATCTTCAAAAAATTTGGATTTCGGGCATGTGGGCGAGAGGAAATTTTCGTAAACTTTTTTGTTCGGGGTTAGAAATTGTTATAACTTGGGTTGTAAAGTATAATTGAGCATATATTAATGGATTTGGAAAACCGTTGGCTAGTTTTGAAGCATTGTACATTGGTGCAACTCTTCGGAAGAATGTGGAGTGACGGTTATGAGTCTTTGGAGCAAGGTGAGTCCCCTTTCTACTCTTCTGAGGGGGAATCTACTTCGTAGGTGAGTTAAATTGATTATGTGCTCCTAATTGCGGGGGCTACGTACGCACAAGGTGACGAGAGTTTGTGCTTAGATAGTATTGTGCTATTGTCCGGTTAGTCTAGGACCCAAAAGCATGTTATACTTGGACAAATTGTGAACCCATTCATGGCTTGAATTGCCTAAATCAGATTAAATTAGTAAATAAATTTCAAAGGGATTAAGCTTCATTTCTTAAAAATTGTTAAAGGAGAATTGGTTTTACTTGAATAAATATTCCCCGATAAGCTCTCATTTGACTGATTGAGCATGTATTCTTGTGTGTACCAATGTCGCATGCATTATTCGCGAGCAGGGTATGTGTTTATTTCTGGAACGGGCCGAATGCCTTGGCAGATCAAATAGATGTATCTATGGTACGGGTCTCTCGACCCTCAGCAATGCACAATTTACATTTCTGTTAGAGCGGGTCGTCGACCTCAGCATGATTTGCGCATATTTGTGATGTTGTCTTGAACTTATTTAAGTTGTCACAGCCTCACCCTGGCTTGATATATATATTTTTAATAATAAAGAGGACTTATGGAAATTCCTATGAAATAAGTATGTGTTTACTTGTTTCCTCTATCTGGATTAAAATCGTATTGATAAAATAAATCCATTGTTTAATATATTTAAGGTTGAATTATTATTGGATCACTAGAGAGTGTCAAAGTTGACCATCTCGTCTCTACCCCTTCGGGATTAGGCGGGATACTCATTGGGTACATGTTATTTTTGTACTCATATTACACTTGCTGTGCATTTTTTTGCAGAGAAATATGTGACTCCAGTGGTGTGCTAGGCATAGCAGCATGGATGATTCTGGGACTAAGTGCATCATTCGAGACGCCCAGAGCTAGAGTAGTCCCTTCCTTTGTACTATATTTACTTTCTGTCCATTATATTCCGGACTGACGTTGTATGTTATTTCTCTTGTCAGTAGATGCTCATGCATTTGTGACTCCGGGTTCTGGGATGGTTTGAAGTATTGTATTAATTGTTTAACTTTTAAATTGATTTGAAAATATATCCTTTAAGATCTACAAATAATGTAAGGGAAAATCCTGTGTTTCAAAAGTGTTAAAACGAGATTTGATTTAGCATTTGAGTTGGCTAGCCTGACAGTGGTGTCCGGCGCCACCACGACCCTTAGTGGATTTTGGGTCGTAACAATATGGTATCAGAGCAGTAGGTTCCCGTTGGTCTCAAGAGTCATGAACAAGTCTAGTAGAATCTCGCGGATCAGTATGGAGATGTATGTAGTTAACCTCGGGAGGCTACAGAGCTGTTAGGAGTACTTCCCTTCTTTGTTTCCTTATCGTGCAATTTGATTCCTTGGAAGCTTGTGCCTTTGATTCCTTCTTACTCAATCTTACACAACGCGAGCGCTTCTTATAAATCAAAAATTTAAGGATTGTAATGGCACTACATATGTGGTGTGGGATGATTTTACCCAATGTAATTGATTGGACTATTATAGTCGCCTCATGTAAGGATATTCTATTGTTCAGCTCAGTAACCGAACTTCTACGAGCCTTGAGGCTAGGCGCAGATTTCCATTATGCTTATGAGCTATTATACCATAGTGTTGTTGTGATGGTAGGATGTTTGCCCACGTGTCGGAGCAGTGGATGGATTGAAGGAAAGTTTACTCATTGTGTAATCAAGGGATTTAGTATTTTATTTCCTGAAGGGGAAAAGGCAGTCAGACTAAGAATGGTCATATGTGGGCTAGTGAAAGTAATGAGACTTGGTGTTTGCAAACGTGGTAGAGCTTTTCTTCTATGATGGGGTATCGTGGTCCTAATGGAACGTACCAAGTTCATCAATGTTATAATCTTCTACAATTCGCCATTATGGCAGGATATTGTGAAATAGTATTGGAGATACATCTGTTAGATATCGCATGGTGCGATGGTTTAAGATAGAATAAGAATTTCTAATATTGATGGATCGATGAAGATGACCTTATGAAAGGTTCTAAATTTAGCAGCAATGGTGGATTAAAGTGCCACGGCGATATATTTCATTTAAGGTAACAATTGAGTAGCAAAGTATGAGGAAGGACATGTGGGAAGTGTCTGGTGGTGTTTAAAATTTCTAGAAGAACAAGTATGGGAAGCAAGGTCGAGTGACCGATTAAAGAGATGAGTTCCGCCAAAGTAGGAGAGTGGCGGGTATTGCATATAGGCTTGGTGGTACACGCCTTAAGGAGAGTTTGGATCGAATTGGGGATTTTAATGATTGGTGATTGAAGCCTGTGGGTATGATGTGAAGTATAGGTTATTTTGCGGCAAAAGATTGATATGGAGGAAAGGAGCTTCTTGAAATAGAGAAGGGTGCAGCAGCATAACCCCGAATTGGAAGGCTGTTGCCGCACATTTAATTGATGTCCGCGTGGAGCGCATGGACTTTGAAACTGGAAGGTGAGCTCGGACTCAAGATGCGCTATTGGTGCCATAGTGAATGTACCCCGTGCAGCGGCATGGGAAGAAGTCGGGAGGTGATTCCCCTAGATGGGTTATACCCCGTGAGCAGGTCAGTGATTGTGTGGTTGGCGAAGCTTCTGCAATGAATTATATTGGTTGTTCAACAAGAATATTGGCCGTACGAATGTGGATGATGATTTAGAATATGTAAGAGGGGGATTTACAGCAAAACTTCGAGAAATTATGATAATTTAGCAAAGACACTATAGCATTTTAGGCCTACAGCCACACTAATTATAGACCACGCTTGAAAAATGTTTCCAAAAATATCTATAAATACATATAAGTATGGCGTTTAATTAGATTCTTCGGCCACGGTTTTTAAGGCCACCCTTATAAAGCGTGCTCTTAAAATATAAAGACCACACTTTTGAAATGATGCCAATACACAATTTATGTGGCAACGCTTACTAACCATAATGCAATATATTTGAAGAGTTGTCATATTATTAAACTAACTAACAATATTGTAAATCTCTATAAACGTAGTCTAAAAATATGTTATATAAATTTCGCTCCAAATATTACAATTACCGAAAATATTTTCCCCCAATACAAGATGACAAATCATTGACAAAATAAGATACTGGGAAAACTTTTCTCAATTCTTCTCTATTCTTCCGCTACTTCACCTTCACTGCCTCCCTTAACCTAATTCAATCATATACATTCATTGCTTCTGTCTTCTAGATTACTCCCACCCATACAAATCTCCATCCCTTTCTCTATTGGTAAGTATTTCTTTTTCTCAAAACTTTTTTGTTTTTTCCAATTTTTAGTTTTGTTCTTATTTTTTAAGATTCAAATTTTCTAGTTTCTTACTAATGGAGACTAAAAAATAATCTTCTATTGTGTACAATATTTGGGTATTTTGGTACAATCTTTATTTTATACACAAAGTTTTGAACTTTTTCTAATTTCAGAACTATATCTTGGTTAGAAATTTCGATGAATTTGAAATTTCATGGTAAAATCATGTGCCCTAATATCATCGTCAGAACTATATCTTGGTACAACCATGTGCCCTAATATTTGGGTTTCTTTTTGAAATTGAAATTGAATATTAGTGTATATCTTTGTGTATCAAAGTTTTTAATTTTTATTCAAACTCTTGGTTATTGCATGAATCTGGATCCTTGAAATGTGATGTCGTTGTGCTATCAAACTCTTTTTGGGATGATTTTGCTTTTCTCTAGGAAGTATTACGCTCTTTTCTTGGTAGAGCTCTTTGTATTTGGTTTTTTTGACAAGCAACTCTATTGGAAGTACACAGATAAAAAAAATTGGAAGGATTTATCTTGTCACGCATTGTTGTTTGAAATCTAATAGCTTCTTGGGGCTGCTTTTATGTCATTATCACCCTAAAACAACTCTTGAGCCGAGGGTCTATTGGAAACAACCTCTATACCTACATTAGGTAGGGCTAGGGCCTGCGTGCAGACTACCCTCACAAACCCCCACCTGTTGGGATCATACCGGATTTGTTGTTGTTATTGTTGTTGTTAAAGTTTTAAATCTTTTACTAATTTCAGATTCTTGGGGTAATAAAAGTAGGCTATAATTTTGTTACTTGTTGCCATCGTTCTGTGGATCCTATTAATTTTACTCCTTCTCTCCAAGAAGATTGGTCATTCAAGTGATTTTGACTTGAACTGTCGATTGACAAGGTCACACAAATTCAATGATATTAAGACTTAACTTCTAATAGGTAGTAGTAATGAGTTTTCATATAAGTATGATAGGTGAAACTAGCCAATTCAATGATTTTTATCTTTCTGTGTGTTTTATTGTTTTCCAGCCAATTTGCAAGCGAGAACTTTTTTGCGGAGGTAGAGGTTATTAAAGTTATTTATCTTTCTCTTTTCTTTAAGATGGTTTTAACAATTTGATGTTGGTGCGATACTAATAGCCTTCTTCTTTGGAATAGTGGAATGGTAGGTGCTAATAATAGTAGACTATAATTTTATTACTTGTTGTCGTTGTTCTGTGGATCTTATTAATTTTACTCCTTTTCTCCAAGAAGATTGATCACTCTCAGGTAGATCTGTGGTGGACTTGAAGTTACGTTTGTTTAGCATAAGTGTCATGACTAGGTAAGAAAGTCTTATCGGCTTATAATGCATTAGTTTTCAAATTCACTCTTGACGTTTCAAATTTATTTTATAGTCAATGCTTAAATAATATATATTTGAAGATCTAATAAATTTTATTTTTAGGAATTCAAATGTTCCATCCAATGAATGGATGGACTTTTCAAGGTATAGAAAAGAGTATATCGAGGGTATTCAATCTTTGTTAGATTTTGCTTACTCTTTTGGAGATCCTCAGGGCGAAGAAATTCAATGCCCATGTGCAAAGTGTTGCAATATTTGTTGGACTCGAAGGAGTATAGTTTATGATCATCTAATATGTTATGGGTTTGTTCAAGGTTATACAAGATGGATTAATCATGAGGCACATAGAAGATATTGGACTAACCAATTTTAAGGAACCAAGAGATATTGAACAGGTATTGCTTCGTTTTATGTTGATGTTTGCTATAACAACAGACTTAGTGATTTGAACCTTCGTCAAAGGGATGTTTAATAAGGTCAAATAGATACTTTCTGTTGATTGTTGGTAGAAGAGGATAAAGAGGATTCTATGATCTGGACAACGAACAATAAATTGAAGTTCTCTGTTAAAAGCTGCTATAACCTTCTTCTGAACAATCTGAAAATGTCTAGAGTCGGGAACTTTTGTATGCAAAATCTGAACATGTCTAGAGTTGGGAACTTTTGTATGCAAAATCTAAAGTATTGACTTTTTGTTTTTATCTTTGTGTCATTTTTGTATACAAATTATTATTACATAGTCACTGCTTTTCTGGATTTTATTAATTTATCTGTTGGTATAATTATCTTTACTTATTTGTATTGATAATTTCATGATATACGTTTTTTTAAGTCATTATCTGAAATGTAAGGATTTATTTGTTTTTTCTATGATTGTTGTGGAGTTGTGATGTTCAGATCAGTTTTGGATTGATTAGTCTTTTATTAAAAGATATGTCTTTTTAATCCTATATTCTCTAGATGAAAGGGAGTCTTTATGTTGCTGTTATTATTTATGTGATTTCTGTTGATGGTACTGATTTATTGTCCCCGTTTGTCTTCTTGAGCCGAGGGTATTTCGGAATAGCCTCTCTACTCCCTCGACGTAGAGGTAACGACTGCGTACTCACCATCCTTCCCAGACCCCACTTGATGAAATTTTACTGGGTAGTTGTTGTTGTTGTTGTTGTTGTTGTTGTTGTAAAAGGAGTACTCTAGCATGGTTTGTTTTTGGTACTTAGGTTTGTTTTTGGTACTTACTATGTCAAAAATCTGCTGGATTCCTAAATTTATCTCACCTGCTAAAAGATTAAAACTTTTTGAATTCTGAATACGCGTAGTGCACCAGGTAGAACTGCATCATGACACTTCGTGTGACTCAAATTATAAATTTGATAAACAAATTGCCACTACCAATTGAAAGAGAGATGACATGGAAATGTGCATTGCTGGTTGTTAAGCTGTAGTTATTCCTGAAGTATGTGGAAAGTCTCTTCATCAGAAAACATTCCTACATATGATCTAATCTCTTATAAAACAAGGAACCTCCAAATTAAGTTAATATTGAATATAATTGTTTGCCTTCTTTTCCAAGTTAAGTTATCGAATTACCCCTAATTCTGTGATTTTATCAGTGCTTTCCATGAACCTCATCATGCTCCACATTTTGTAGCCTTGCATTTCCTTAAGGCCACCATATTGAAATCTCTCTATTGACATCACATGGCTTGAACTCTTCTGTTTAAAATCCTTTATAAAATATAAGAAACATAATTTTAGTGCCATAACCATCCATTTATATGAACCATAGAATATTCTTGTAAATAACAATATATTCAAGCAACACTTCAATCTCTAATATACCTCTCTTGTTCTAGAAGATTTGGTTGAATCTGGTCATAAATATCTATAAACAAATCTACCAACAGAGGTTTCTCTTCTTCTTCAGTAGCTTGAAATGTTTGCAACACCTACATTAAATAGATAAATAAATACTGTGTTAGCACTGAACAAAATCAGATACACATTTAGGATTTTGAATTCTTGAACTTGCTCTCTGATATTTTCCCGAAATTCGAATTCATCTTCATCACTCCACCAACCATTTTTCTGTATCCATTTTCTGAATCTGGCGACTGAGCTTCGTGTTCTTCAGTACTCAATTTTCTCCATAAATCTGTACTTGATAGAATCATCAAGCGATTCATGGTCGCCCACTCGATAAGCCATGGCATAACAAGTGTTATATACGTTCAAATGAAGTTTTATAAGCTGAAACCTTAAATTTTTAAGTTGTAAAAGTAACAACAGTCCTTAGATATAGAGTTGTTAATAATCTTTTTTATAATATTTTTTTTGATAGTCTGAACTTCAGAATCGTCAAAGTTCCGGAGAAACAGCGGATGATGCATTTAGGACTGTATTTGGAAAGGAGCAGCCTGATCGGGTTAGATGCTATGGTAGATTGGTGACGACAAGCTCTCTAAAAAAAGATGAAGAAATCACCAAACTTAAAACAACAGCATGCCAAAGAAAAAACTTCTCCAAAGGAAGAAATGAATGAAGTGATAAGAGAAGAAATGTGATGTTTTTTAGTCAATTGGTGAAAGAAAACCGTGGACTAGATTTTCATGACATTCAAGGGTGTGTTGGATCTAATATTCCTTCACCGGTTGATGCAAGTAGTGCACGAGCAATGAGAGGCAATAATCTATCACATTCTTCTGGCTCAACTCATACCCCAAGTCTTCAAAAGGTATTTATATTTCAGCAAATAGTATAATGGTAGGGGTAAATTTAATCGGAGAGTATAACGAATATAAAATATAGACAATTTTTAAAAGTAGAGGGGTATATTAATTCCTTTTTCCTTGTTACTACTTGATCCAAATACTTGATTATTGCGAAACACCTGTAATTCTATGCAACTTGATGCTGCTCGCAGTCCTACTTTTCTCTTTGTTTAGATGCTTGTGATGAGATGTGTAAGCATACCTCATGGAAGAGGGAAAGGAACTACGTGAAAAAAGGAGAATGCTTTTGATCTCACTTGTTATTAATTTGCTGATTTGGGAATGATTTTTGAAAAATTGAATAGATTGGATGACACGTTTATGGATTGTGCCTTTGGTTACAAGAAAGATCAGCATAAAGATCAACAACTCTTCTGATATTATTGTTAAGCTCTCAGATTAAACTAACATTTCTGCTCAAATTATCAGGAATCTTGGACTCATGATTCTGATTAATCGCATTGATTAACAACCTATTTTGATCCAATATGTTTTGCACTTGTACAAAACTCTTCTGAAAAACTTTTCCATCTACTTGAGTACCATTACCTAAGCCTGAAAATGTATCCCCCTCAATAATTCCTTTTGTTTTTTTGGACCTTAGTTGGTGAAGAAGAATCCTCTTTTCAATTCAATACAGGTTCTGCAAAAGTAGATCCCAAATAAAAGGACCACAAAAATATCAAAGAATAATTAGGAAAAGAAGAAAAGGGTGCATATTTAAAGCTAGGTGTTGGATCTTATGATACTACTAAGTAAAGACAGTTTGTTTAAACGGGAAACAAAAAGTCTATTTTGATGCAATCCTGTTTGTTTAATGGTCTTTTTTGTTTAATATGTACTCTTAGCTAAGAAAGAACAAGGGTTTTGAATCTGCAATGACTTGATGATATTTTTTTTAGTAAATTCGATTTTAAGTAGAGATATCTGTTGAATGTTTGCTTATATTAGCTCTATTTTTTGCTTCTTCCTAGAAATCCCCCCTTCAATTTGTTTGCCTTTTTGCGTGCTGTTAGACCGTCATTTGAACTTGAACTCTTCTATGGTTTTACACTTTTGTTTGTAACAGAAATAAATGTAAAAGGGCTATTAGAGTCATGTATTAGACAAAGCAATTTAGAGGTACTGGATCTTATGATTCTATTAAGTAAAGACTAGGTGTTGTTGCAAAGAGATATTGTATGACAGAATCATTTGACATTGTCTTATTGGAGAATCAATATGCAGGCACTAAACACACGATCAGCGGGGTCTGTATATCTTTTTTGTTTGACATTATTATGCTATAGTAGTCAAATAAAATTTCATTATTTCTTAATAAGATATAACCAGTGCATATTATATATTTGTTTCTTTCTAATTTTTAATTTTGATTTGAATGTGTAGGAAAATACGATGATGTAATTGGAAATGGTGGCCACAAATCAATTTGATTCATTAAAATGAATGGTGAAGATCTTTTTAACAATTGTGTTGTTTATTTATTTTTTATATGGATACTATAAATTTGAATACATTTGGTTTTTTCGAGGTCTTTGCTAGTGAACTTATTGAACCAACAATGCTTTATTACTATAGATAGTACACAAAGTACATCTTTTTGTTTAGTTACTTATTACCTAATTTAATGTTTGAGATCATAATACACATGTATGTTTTAATATGTATATATATATATATATATATATATATATATATATATATATATATATATATATATATATATATATATATATATATATATATATATATATATATATATATATAAAATGTGGGCAAAATTTAATGTAAATAAATGTAATTTTTTAACCACAAAATTGTGGCTAATATAAATATTTAAAAAATTACTTCATAGTGTAGACAAAATTGACACACTTAGAAAGTGTGGCCATAGGGATTGTCAATCTGGTGTTGTGAATGATAAATGTTGCTCTAAAGCCACACTTTGAAAGTGTAGTCTATAACGTGACAAAGATCACGCTTCAAATGTATAGCCTCATGTCATAAAAGTGTGGCTATATGATAAAATGTAAGTGTGGCCTTTGTACCAATCAGCCACTTTTAAAGTGTGGCTTCTAAGGCAACGCCTACAAAGCGTGGCTAATAGTCAAAGGTTACGGTACTTTAGTCTACCTCCCAAAAGTGTTGCCTAAAGCCGTGAAGTGTTGCCTTTGATCAAATGCTACACTTCTGGGCATCTTAGTCCATGCTTCTTAGGGGTGGTTCCAGGCCTAAAATGTTATAGTGAGACGTCTGGCGAACTTAGGAATTGTGAAATGATGGCTTCAAGCTAAGTGGGAGAGTCTCACCGCTTATGATCGGGTTGTATGGTTAACTACTTGCGTGATTTCTGGTTATTAGCATATTGAGGGATTATTTCAGCTATGAGAAAAGACCATAAGTGGTAATTCGAGCAAAGTAATTATTGGAGGCATACTATGGTTGGCCTTATTGGATCATATTCGGACTTGGAAAAATATTCAGGATTTATGCCTCGTATAGATGCAGGTTTCCAAGGAAGTGATTCCACCAAATGCTTCGTCGAGAGGGTATTCATGTGGTGTGAGATTGGTGGAGCTTATTACATTCGGGACGAAGTCAGAGCTGGTGGCTCTCAGTAATGGTCCTAGTGGATCCAAAAGAGGTAAAGTGCAGCGCCTAATGATTTCAAGCTTATCGGTACGGTTGAGAATCAAGCTTTTGCAGCAACTTATGAGTGGAGGCTCAGGATATTAGTATAAATACATGTAAAAATGTCATTTTGAGGACTTTTGCCATATTCTTAGACCTAGGGAGATTATAGTGCAAGAAGGAGAGAGGCAAGGCGGATTTTGGATCATCAAATTCTTCTTTTATTCTCTTTGTTTTAACGGTTGGTGATGAAATTGAACCTCATTGTGATGAACAATTGTATGATTGGCTAAGCCCATCGTTCTGGGGTCATGGGTAAAACATGAACGCTATCGTTTGAAGATTAATTCGACGAAGTCGGTTTATCATATTGGGTTGTTTATTTAATTTTGTTCTTAATTATTTTGCTGAGTAGCTAACAGTGAAGTACTATTTACGAATATCTTGTTGAACTCAAAAGTGGGAACTTTAAATTGCATATAGAACTAAATAGAGCAAGTTCTTGAACCTTGACCTCGGGGAATGGATTCGCAATTGGGATAGACATATACCCAATTGCCTTGCTTGGTTGAAATACAGGAGTTGTAAATGCATTCTTGTTAATCTTGATTCCATAGACATATAGGCATTCAGTTGACTTGAATAGGCGAGTAAGAACTTGACAGATTCTTATGAGTAATATTAACCTTGTCAATCAACAACCTAGATAAATTGATTAGTCGTTTAAATCTAAAAACCGCAACATGATTGATAATTACGCCCTTGACCTTGGAATATCACTCTCTATTGTTTGTTACCTGGATTTGCTATTTCTTTGATTACCTGGTTTAGCTAGATTAATTTTCTATTGTTTAGTTAGTAAATAAATCAAATCTCTCTTTTGTGAACATTCTCTTGGGTAGATCAAAGAATTGGGTTTAAATTAGTCATAAGCTAATCCCAAGTCTTCGTGGAAACGATACTCTACTCACTACTTTATTACTTGACGATCACGTGCACTTGCGTGGGTGTTTTTGGTCATAACAAGTTTTTGGCACCATTGCCGGGGACTTAGAAATTAGCTACTTGACTGAATTGAGCTTTTATTACTTATTTGTTCGAGTTTGACTATTATTTCCCATTTTTTGTGCTAATACAGAATTTCAACTGAATGCGAAGAAGTAGAAGTGCAAACAACCTCCTTCCTTTCGATCCCGAAATTTAGTAAACACTTCACAAATTGAGGAGGGAGGTGGACGCTAGAGCCAAATATGAAAGAGAGTTGAACATAGTAGTTTATCCATAGCGAATTGAGACGGCATGTAATGAGGAACGAGCGGTGATTGAAGCCGAACGGCCCAATGTGGCTAATACGACTCAGGCTATTGTGAAGCCTGACATAACTGGGCACTTTGAGTTGAAGCAATACATGGTGCTGCTGATCCAAAATGCAGGGCTGTTCATGGGTTTGCCTCATGAAGACCCACAGTGGTACATCCAGAATTTCTTGGAAATTACGGATACATACAACTATCCGAACGTTTCCAAGGACTATGTCACACTGACATTCTTCTCTTTTTCACTGATTGGGGACGCTAAGGAGTGGTTGAATGAGAAGCCAGATTTTTCCACACCAGAAAGACAAAGGTGTTGAGGAGTCAGATTCTTAGGTTCGAACAACGAGCTGGCGAGACACTTCGTCAAGCATGGGAAAGATACAGGAAGATGCTCAGGGATTGTCCTCATCATTGTCAGAAAGACGAGGTGTTGGGTCAAAGATGAACCTAGACTCAGCTTGTGGGGGTAGTTTCATGGCCAGACCATACAGTGAAATCCAAACCTTTCTGAATACTTTCACAGCTAATGATAACAACTGGCAGGGTGAGGGTGATTCACGAAGGGCAGTTAAGCAGAAATCAGCTGGAGTACTTGAACTAGACGATGTTTCAGCCATGAGAGATGAATTAGCAAAGATTTCCAATCAGATGTCTTGAACGGCAATGCAACCACCACAACCAATGAAATATGTACACCAAATGGCTATTTGCTGCGAGTTATGTGGTGAAAATCATATGAGAGACATGTGCCTCACCAATCCAGAATCAATCTATTATGTGGGGCAACAACACAGAGGGCCACCAAAGCAGCAAGCACAGTATGCGAATTCTTACAATCCGAGTTGGAGAAATCATCCCAACTTCTCATGGGGTGGAAATCAGCCAAATCAAAATCAGAACAGACCTCAAGGGGGTTTCAACCAGCCTCAGAAGCCACCACAGCAAATGAAAGAAAGCACCACCAATTTGTTAAAGAAGTTGTTGAGTGGAACTCAACAGATAATGACTTAAAATCAACAGATGAAGACTGACAATAAGCAACTCCGAATTGACTTCAGAAAATCTTGAGAGGCAGCTGGGACAATTGGCCACTAATCAAAACACTAGACCTGCAGGCGCCCTCCCCAGTGACACAGAAAAGAATCTACAAGTGAATGTTGTTACACTTCGAAACGGGAGAGAGCTTGAGGAATTACCAAAGAAAATGAGAGATAAGCCTGCGCCTGTGGGAGAGTTGATCCCTAAAGTGACAAATGAGCCAAAGACGGGTGATGAAATTCCAGAGCCAGTGAAGGCCCCAAGGCCACCACCAGCTTTCCCCCGGAGATTGCAAAAGAAAAATGATGATCGTATGTTCAGAAAATTCCTCTCCATGTTGAGCCAGGTTCAATTGAATATACCATTGGTTGATGTGCTTCGCGAAATTCCAAAATATGCTAAGTACATAAAGGACATAATGGCTCATACGAGGAGGCTGACTGAGTTTGAGACAGTTTCACTTACTGAGGAGTGCACGTCCAGGGTCCAAAATAAGCTTTCTCAAAAGCTTAAAGATCCTGGCAGCTTTATGATCCCTGTACGCATTGGTAATATTGATGTTGGCCGTGCTCTTTGTGATTTGGGGGAAAGAATAAATCTGATGCCCCTGTCTTTGTTCAAACAATTGGGTTTTGGCGCCCCCAGACCCACTATTGTGATGTTGCAACTGGATGACATGTTAAAAGAACACTCTGAAGGGGTGATTGAAGATGCATTACTGCAGATTGGGAAATTTATCTTCCCTACAGATTTCATTATCCTCGATTATGAGGCTGATGAGATGGTCCCAATCATATTGGGGTGACCTTTCTTGGCTACTGGTGACACCATTATCAAGTTGAGAGAGGGAAAGATGATCTTGAGGGTAGAAGACGAGGAAGCAGTTTTCAATGTTTACAAAGCAATTCAGTTTCCCTGTCATTATGAGGAGCTCTCCATGATATATGTTGTTCAAGATGATGAGCAAATTTATGACCCAAGTGTTTATCTAGATGATTCTCTAGATAAAGCACTCATGATGTTTGATAGTTTGGGGGTTGATGAGGAGGTAGAAGAGATGATGCATATCCTTGATACATCATGTGCATACACGAGGGGGACATACCCGTTTGAACCCTTGGACAGGTCAGAGGGACCTCCTCCAAAGCCGTCGATAGAAGAAGCACCAAAATTGGAGCTTAAACCGCTCCCATATCACCTACAATATTCTTACTTGGGTGAATCTGACACCCTACCTGTTATTGTTTCTTCTGACTTGTCTAAATTGTAGGAGGAAAAGATGTTAAGAGTGCTACACGAGCACAAGCATGCACTTGGATAGACTATGTCTGACATCAAGGGCATTAGTCTAGCCTTTTACATGCACAAAATTCTCATGGAGGAGGGACATAAGCCCAGTGTTGAGCAACAACGCCTACTCAATCCGATCATGAAAGAGGTGGTAAGAAAAGAAGTGATTAAGTGGCTTGATGCAGGTATTGTATTTCCCATCTCTGACAGCAAATGGGTAAGTCCCATGCAATGTGTCCCCAAGAAAGGGGGGGGGGGGGTAACTTTGGTAGTGAATGAGAATAATGATTTAGTCCCAACCAGAACTGTTACCGGGTGGAGAATTTGCATTAACTATAGAAAATTGAATAATGCCACCCAGAAGGACCACTTTCCCTCCCCCTTATGAATCAAATGCTTGATAGATTAGCTGGCTAGGAGTACTACTGCTTCCTGGATGGTTACTCGAGGTATAACAAGATTGCTATAGCCCTAGATGACCAAGAGAAGACCACTTTTACGTCTCCTTATGGCACGTACGCGTTCAAGAGAATGCCCTTCGGTCTTTGTAATGCACCTGCGACTTTTCAAAGGTGACCATCTTTACAGATACGGTTGAGAGTTTTGATAGAAGTATTCATAGATGTTTTCTCTATTTTTGGGTTTTCATTTGATAATTGCTTAATGAACCTCGATAAAGTACTTTCTAGATGCGAAGAGACTAACCTAGTGCTAAACTGGGAAAAGTGCCATTTCATGGTGCGTGAAGGCACAGTTTTGGGACACAAAGTGTCCAAAGAAAGTTTGCAGGTAGACAAAGCAAAGCTGGAAGCAATTGAAAATTTGCCTCCACCAATATCTGTCAAAGGCATCCGCAGTTTCTTGGGCCATGCAGGTTTTTATCGTCATTTTATTGAAGACTTCTCGAAAATTTTCTCTCCCTTGTGCAGGTTGCTTGAGAAGGATGTTGTTTTCAAATTCGATGATGCCTGTCTGAAGGCATTCGAGGAGCTAAAAGGGAGGCTTGTAACTGTACCAATCATAATTGCTCCAGACTGGGAGCAATCTTTGATGTACGATGCAAGCGACGTCGCTGTTGGGGCTATTTTGGGGCAGAGGAGAGATAAGGTTTTTCACTCCATCTACTATGCAAGCAAAACTCTGAATCCAGCTCATCTGAACTACATCATCACTAAAAAAAAGTTTCTTGAAGTAGTGTGGGTGTTTGACAAGTTCAGGTAATATCTTGTGGGGACCAAAGTCATCGTCCACACTAATCACTCAGCCATCAGGTATTTGTTCGAGAAAAAGGATGCCAAGTCGATACTTATTCGGTGGGTCCTATTGTTGCAAGAGTTTGATCTAGTAATTCGAGACCGCAAAGGAACAGAGAATCAAGTGGTTGATCACTTGTTCAGATTAGAAAATCGGAACCATGTGCCTGAAGGGGATGCAATCAAAGAGACATTCCTCGATGAGCAGATGTTGGCAATCACTGCAAGCACAACCTCGTGGTATACTGATTATGTGAACTTCAGTGAAAGTGGGGTGACACCACCAGAACTCACACCAGATAATAGAAGGAGGTTCGTGCATGATGTGAGGCTATACATGTGGGATGAGCCATTCTTATACATGTTATGTGCAGATCAATTGGTCAGAAGATGTGTTCCTGAGGAGGAGATGAGCGCAATACTTCATAGTTGTCACGCCTCAACATATGAAGGTCATCATGGTGGAGACCGGACCGCTCAAAAAGTGATACAATCAGGTAATTACTGGCCCAAATTGTTTAAGGATGCACACACCTTTGTTAAAATATGTGACAGGTGCCAAAGAACCGGGACGATTGAGATGTCGTTGCAAAACATTATGGTAGTGGAGCTTTTTGATGTTTGGGGAATCGACTTCATAGGACCGTTTCCACCCTCTGACGGTCATAGATGCATCTTGGTGGCAGTCGATTACGTGTCTAAGTAGGTGGAGGCCATTTCTCTTCCTACTAATGATGCAAAGGTGGTGGTGAGCTTTGCTAAGAAGCACATCTTCACCCGTTTTGGATATCCCAGAGCGTTCGTCAGTGATGGAGGTCCGCATTTCTGTAATAAATTATTGAATAACGTCCTTGCAAAATACGGGGTCAAGCACAAGGTCTCCAATGCCTATCACCCACAAACGAGTGGTCAAGTGGAGGTCTCAAACAGAGAGGTCAAGCAAATTCTGGACAAATTAGTGAGTGCGAATAGAAAGGATTGGGCCGGAAAGTTGGATGACGCATTGTGGGCATTTAGAACTGCATACAAGACTCCCATAGGAGCTTCTTCGTATAGATTAGTGTATGGGAAGGCATGCCACTTACCCGTTGAACTTGAGCATATGGTCTTTGGGCGATAAAGAAGTTGAATATGGATGGGGACTTAGCTGGATAGAAGAGGTTGCTGCAACTAGATGAGCTCAAGGAGTTTCGATTGAACGCATATGAAAATTCCAAATTGTATAAAGAGAAAACTAAGAGGTGGCATGACAAGCACATTCAGATTCGAGAGTTCGAGCCAGGGCAGGTTCTCTTATTCAATTCAAGGTTGAAGCTCTTTCGAGAAAAGATTAAATCTCGATGGTAGGGCCCTTTCGTTATGGTAAGCGTGAAACCTCATGGAGCCGTGGAATTGAGAGATATGAGCTCAACGGATACCTTCTTGGTGAACGGTCAACGAATTAAACATTACTGGGGTGGTGACTTTGCACATCACAAGACCTCAGTGGACTTAAAGGATGCTTAAGAACATGTTGAGTTGTGCCGCAACGTTAAATCAGGCGCTAGATGGGAGGTAACCCATTAAAATGTTGTAACCGTCGAGCCACAACGTTAAATAAGGAGCTTATTGGGAGGCAACCCAATTGTTTACCTCACTAACCCAAAATTTATTTAGGATTATTAGCATTTAGGATTCACGAGACTTATTTGGGCCTGTAAAAGCATGGGTTAGACATAAAATAAGTACATAAAAGAGTCAGGGTGCAACCCGGAAGCTAAAAGTCAAAAATAGATCGTACTCTGAGAAATATGGCTTACCATATCGCATGGGACATCGTGCCATGCGACGCGGCTGTACAAATAGGCGGAAGGACAAAAAATTGGAGGCCTCTGATAAATTCCATTGTCGCGGTGCATGGGACGCCACACCATGCGACGCGACAGTATAATTTTTATTAAAAAAATTATATATTTTTTTTTGAAATCTGACGGGTATCCCCGACTCCCAACCCCTTTTCTTTTATTTTCACTTCTATCCACACGACTAACCCCCCCCCCCCCCCAAGTTTTCCAATATCTTGTCTTCTTCAATTATTCAATTTCCTTCACCCACACACACCCTCATCCTTTCCATTCACACTCAAGGTAAGTTTTCTACTCTCTTATCCTGTCTTCAAGTAATGTAGTATAATGGGTAGTATAATTTAACTTTAACAAAACCCTAAGTAGTATGTTAATTTTTTTTTGTTTCCCTTTTTGATCTTCTACAATTAATGGCTTACTTTGTCCATGATTGGTGTTAACTTAATTGGTTTTTCTAGTGTTTAACTTGTG